>PVIW01001272.1:65818-318945 GCA_004026585.1 Noctilio leporinus | reverse complement strand
ATTGTGATCTGAGAAGATACTTTGTATGATTTCCATTTTCCTGTATTTGTGGAGGCTTGTCTTGTGACATACCATGTGGTCTATCTTGGAGAATGATCCATGTGCATTTGAAAAGAATGTGTATTTTGCTTCTTTGGGGTAAAAGACTCTGTATCCATCAGTTAGGTCCATTTCCTCTAGAGTGTTGTTCAATGCCACACCATCTCTGGGGATTTTTTGTTTGGAAGATCTGTCCATTATTGATAGTGAGGTATTAAAATCCCCTACTATTAGTGTGTTAATGTCTATGTTATTTCATTCTAGACTTGCAGTTAGATTAGATTTGATTGAAAGGACATAAAGAAATGTGCTATTGCTTTCACTTGAAGCACAGTGGTAGAAAATTTATATATCCTACATGCTTTTAAGGTTATCCATACTATATGGTATATTAGCCAATTATGCATTTTACTTAAATGAAATAAAGACTATTTTTGATCTGAGGCCATTCTTACAGCAGAAAATGCACGCATGAACAGAAAGTTTTCTTTGAGTAATAGATATCAAAGCTTTTACAGTTACTAGTGTCATTTCCAAATTAAACAACCTTTTTGGTGATTATAGTTCAGCTGAACAGACGAGAAAGGGACAGGAATGTATTTTCCATTTTATCATCTAGAATATATATTACTAATGGATTTAATTATAATGCCACATTCTTTTCAATTGACCTATCACCTAGAATGTTTATAAAATGATGGATTTGAGCATATTCAGCGATGAAGCAGCACCTTGGAATTGAAATATTTCTCTTAGATCTTGTGAACTCCAAATACATCTATTTGCCATTCATTAATTTCCTAATCACAGATGTTATATTACTATTCACAATTATTGACACCTTTCTGGAGTCATATTGTGCATTTATAGCTCCTCCTACTAGAGTAGGTAGTTTACTTCCCCAACCCATTGATGTTGAGCTTGACCATGTGTAATACTTTGGCCAGTGGAATGTTTATGGGTCTGCTACATGAAGAGATTTAAATATGATCTGTGGCTGAACTTGACTTCTTGTGCTTCTCCTGCCTTTTATCATGAGGACAACTAGAATCCATTATCCATGTAGGTCAGATCTGGACCCAAACTGCAGCCTGGCTCCAGGCCTGGTTGAACCCTACCTAGATCAGCTGAACTGAAGAAAAAAAGCCATGTTTTTAGCCACTGCATTTGTTGCAAGCATTATATTGTAAGCAGCAGACTTACAATCTGTATCTGTCTAATCTTTTTACTATAGCGGAAACGAATACGATCATGATGCCAGGTTGCTTAGTATAGTAGGAGGGAGAAATAAGCTGGGTTGAGACAGAAATGAATGTCCCTAGATGAGTCAGAACCCAGGAGCTGAGAAGTGGACATAATGTTTATAGACCTTTATAGCTTTGGGTAGTGAAAAAAACATTGCTCTCATGTGATCTGTCCCGGAAAGGGTTCCAGATAATTATTTAACTCATAAGTCAGACTAGACATAAATGGTAATCAATATTAAGAGAACTATCCATGTAGCCATATCCCATGGAAAAAGGCATGGGGAAGAGCATTTATTTCCAGGGAAGAAAATTTCCCAGGAGATCCTCAAGATACCAGCATTCAAGTCACTGGGACTATTTGAATTTGGTGACTGATTAGCTTTGTATTGGAGTACAGGGAGAGGAAGTAGATTTCTAGTTTTGGGAAAAAGATTTCTAGTTTTGGTTTTGATGAATAGTATTGAACATAATAGTTAAAGGAATTGGGGAAAAGGACTATAAATAAATAGATATTAGATAAATAGAAATCCACTATAATGTATAAAGCAAACAACCCCTAAAATTAGTAGTTTAAAATAATCACTTAATGTTTTTAAAGGATGTATAGGTTAGTGAGTTGATTCTTCTGATCTGAACCAGGCTTGCTAATCTTGGTTGGGCTTACACATACCTCTGATATCAGGTACAGCTGAACAAGGGCAATTTGCTGTCTTACTCTGGGTTCACTCTTAAATCTGAGGACTTGGCTGACTCAGCTCTGTGCCATAAAGTCTCTGCATCCACCAGGTGAGTTCAGACATATTCATATGGCAACTGGGCAGGAATCTGACAGGATGAGAAGTTGACAGAACGTTTTAAGGCCAAGATGTAAGAGCTTTCATCACACTTACTACATTCTTTTGGCTAACTCAAGTCTAATGTCTCATGCTGCCCAGATTCCAGAGTTGGAGGAACAGTTTTGGCCTCTTGATGTAAGAACTGCAAAATCATGTTTTACAAAGTACTGTAGACTGAATCACGCCACACCCCCAAATCATATATTAAAGGCCTAATCCCTGAGGTGCTATTATTTGAAAATGTGGCTTTTGGGAGACAATTAGGTTTAGATGATGTCAAGAAGGATAGGCCCCGATAAAAGGATTAGTGCCTGTATAAGAAGAAACACCAGAGAGCTTGCTCTTTCTCTCTGCCGTGTGAGGACACAGGAAGAAGGCAGCTACCTGCAAGCCAGAAAGAGTACTTTCCAGATCGTCACCTTGCTGGCAGCCTGATTTGAATTCCAGTTTTCATAACTGTGACAAAATTAATTTCTGTCATCTAAGCCATCCAGTCTATGGTATTTTTGTTATGGCAGCTTGAGCTGACTTATACTAGGACTCCTTTTGTAGTCACCTACTACAGTGACCAACCAATTTCAGTTCTCTATTTTATGGCTGGCACTGTATTAGGGACTTTACCAACTTGGTGACAGCAATTCTACTAAATGAAGGAAATGAGTCTTGGAGATGTTAAACTTGTGTATGATCATACAGATGGTAGACGGTAGAATTAGGGTGGTATTGCTGACTGTCTAAAGCACAAGCTTTTTGGGCTGTTCCTCATACTGCCTTCCTACATCACTGGCTCCCATATATTCCCTAAATAGTTGATCATTTGAAACTCCGCAGGAATCTGAAGAGTTGGATGAGAGACTTTGTGGCCTGAGATTGCCACAGAGGACCTGGCCCATGCTGGGAATGCCTGATAGGAATGAGGGGTGACTTGAGGTTGACTCAGTGAAATGAACCCTTTACAAGGAGGTAATTGTCATCTAAGGGGACTGAATTACAATCTTCATGTCCAAGGAGGTTTAATAAATTCTGGTTCCAAAGGGTAAATATTTGCAAGAAGATGAGAGAGGAGAGTGACTTTTATGTAGGGGCAATCCTTGCCCTCTAATGGGATGTCTATATTGTATCATAAAGCCATCTGGTTGATGTCAGGGATGCTAAAAATCAGATCTTCTGCTGATAAAGGGGTTGCAGGCTAGAGGGCTGCAGTTTCCTAGCTATCTGGAATTCTGGAATAGGAGCTGGGGAGAGAATTATAAATTGATGCAAGAATGAGCATCTTCTGCTTTGTTGTTTGCTAGGCTATCAATGCCTTGAGCAATACCTGGTACATACAGATATGAAGTAAGCATTTGTTGAGTCATGAAGATGAGGATATAATCTGATATAAGAGTCACCGAAAGGACTAAATTACTATAAGTTCATGGGATGGTGAGAATACCTCACATATTTTTAGACCCTCATTGGTAAAGGAGGGGGATACTCCAGCTATATACATACATATATATATATATATATATATATATATATATATATATATATCATAGTTTTAGGTTTTCACTCACTGATTCAGAGACCCACACTGATTCTCAAGTGTGGTCTGCAAGCTACCAGATGAATATGAATTTATGGTGGGGGCAGTATGCAAGTCCCATTTCAAGCAGGTTCTTCAGTGATGGCCACAAAATTTTGACCTATTTTTGGAAAACTTGAGCTTGCAAGTAGAAGGGTATTATTGTTGTCAACAAAACCAGTGCTAGTCAAAGTGAAGTTGCAGAATGGCAGATCAGCATCACTGGTTCCTTAGCAGAAACTCAAATTCTCAGGTTTCACTCTAGAGCTATTGAATCTGCAGTTCTGAGGGTAAGACCCAGGAATATGATTTTCAATGAGCCCTCTAGGTATTTCTTATGTGTGCTTCTGTTGTAAAAAGGCTTAGCTCCAAGAGACTAGGGGCCTCATTGATGTCATTAGTAATATGTCAGGTACTTTTAAATTTTCTCTGCCATGGCTGTGTCATATACCTTGAAATTGATCTATGGCAGAAGCATTGATTTTTAAAAAAAAAAATTTATTTATTATTTTTCAGAGAGAGGGGAAGGGAAAGAGGAAGAGATGGAGAGAAACATCAATGTATAGTTGCCTTTCACCTGCCTCCAGCTATGGACCAGGCTGGTGACCTGGCTTATAACCTGTTTATGTTGCCCTGGCTGGGAATTGAACCAGCAACCTTCGGGTTTGCAGGCCAGGGCCTTTGATTTTTCACTAAAGAGAAATAGGCATATATATAAACTGATTGTGAACATGTTCTTCTTGGTTACCTTCCTTGTATAAATTCACTTAGAATTACTGAGAAAATTTAGTAACGTTCACTGAGTTATGTAAAATAATAGTTCAGAGTAGGGGTTTAGGGTTTACAAGTCAGGGCAAGTTTATCTCTTTTAATGTCAGTTTATTTACCTATAAAATATGTGCCACTTACCCCATACATTTGTTGAAAATATTCAAAAAGGAAATGCTTATAATGCATGTGGTACCATATGCCTTCCATACTGAGTGCCCAATAAATGCTACTTGCTATTATTTCTATTGTATATGCAATAAATATGAACATGTGATATACTGCCCCAAGTGACTTCTCAGTTATGTCATGGGCCAGTGTGAGTTTATGGTATGATATACATATTTAAAAAATAGAATCACAGATATTGATGAATAAAATATAAAAATCACATCTTTCATTCTGCACATCAAATTTTTCTTTTGCCATATAGTTTGAATTTAGGTCTCCTTGGGTTCAAGCAACATTTGTGGGCAGAAATTTCTTTCTCATGTATCTCTAACATGATACAGATAAAACAGAAATGAGTAATAAAAAAACTCTGTGTGAAAAGTGATGCAGGATACATATATTTGTTAATGAGCCAATGAATGTTGTTCAGCCCTGAGAAGAACCAGCATAGGGAGCAAACAAATGGCTTTTGTAAAACTCAGCATACCCCTTTAACTATTTTCTTTCATCTGCTGGGTTCTAAAGGAGCAATTTGTGTGCAAAATGAAAGGAAAGGAATGAGCTGAGTAGGGTAAAGATGAACCCAGCCAATGGCCCCTCTTTTCTCTCTCCTGCCCACCCTAGCCTCACTGATGGCTCAAAAAAGAAGGCAGATGCTGTAGCCTGTACCAGGAAATAGAATCCTTCAGGCCCCAGGCAAACCTTCTGTTATGAAAGGTCAAGGTCAGGCACTGCAAACATTCAAGTGGAGAAAGGTCTTTGGATAAAGAAACAGAACAGACTGCATCTCTGTGAAGAATAAAAAGGAAAGAAGTCAAAATCCATATTCTATTGTTTTCTCACTAGAAACACACTGCAGATTTTGCCAGAAATGAAATTGACTGCTTTTCTTCTAACTCGTATTTTCTGAGATCACTATCTTTTTATTATTAAGGGCTTACATTAATACAGGAAGTAAATCTGTGAGCATGTTTACAAATATTTGTGCTTCTTCATTATGTTAGAAGTTTCCCTAAACTACCAAAATGAGGTTATTCAGATCCAGATTTCTGTCTCTCTGACTTAAAATAAATATGCTGAAAAACATCATTTTAAACTACTTGCTATAGCAGTGTGGTTTATGGGTTTGATACATAATTAGCTATAGTTTTCAAACTTTGACGAGAGTTTTATGATAGTATGGGCATGAATAAACCTATTTGGTCCTCTTAGAGTTTAGAATGAGAAGGAAATGTTAGAAAATATGGTCTAAATATCTTATAAGGTCTCCTACAGAGTTGTTTTTAATTTGTTTGTTTGTTTGTTTTATTGTTACAGTGAGTCTTTTTGAAAATGATCAACCTCTAGGTACCATGTGTTCAGAATGTTCACCATTTTATTTCTCTGTAGTTTTTTTCTTGACAAATTATTCTTTTGATCTTTTTCTAGTTATGGGGCAAGAGGAAGTTATATATATATATATATATATATATATATATATATATCAGATAGAATTTGTCTATCTGATGCTTTATTTCAGAAACTCCCACAATTCTTAGAAGGAAATGGCTTTATATGCAGCTATAATTTAGAATTCAAATGATTTCTTTCTTAGAATTATGGTAAGTAATAGCCAGCACTGATGTTGTACTACTATAATATAACCTTTTGTGTTTCACAGAGTGAATATATTTTTGTGATAGGTTTATTTATATACAACAGCCTATATCAAATCCAGATTCTTTTGGACTCGACATATAGGGTGACCCTTAAAGACCTTCATACCTGCCTTCCAAGACCTATGCATTCTGGTGTTAGAGAAAGTCTATGGTGTACTCAGGGATCAACTGAGGATGAGTCAGAGTTACATGGTAACTAGGATTTCAGTTAATTTTCAGTGTTGGTAGAAATTGCCATTAGTGGAAGAAGGCAAAATTGGTTTCATGGGGCATGGGGGCCTTTATCTTACTTCCCTATAATTTCATATCTTTTTAAAAGTTTGCCATTCTGAGTGACAAGTTATTAAGCAGAATAGGAAAAAAAAATTAGCAAGCTTCATTAGCAAGATCCCAGAACAAGCAAAAATGTTCAGGCCCAAAATAGGTCATTTGGAAAGAAAAGGGGCATAGATATTGAGGCATAGAGAGAAACATTTTCACTGGTACTGTATCCTTATATAAGTTATACAATCTCTTTCTGTCTTCATTTTTCACTACTTGCTTCATGTGGCAGCCATGAAAGTGAAACTTCAGATTTCTGACTGTATTGAATGAGACCTCCCCCAGCCAATGCATGAAAACAGCAGAGATATTAAGGGAAGCCCACCCTAAAAAGACGCAAAGCTCCTCTAGTGGGTGATTGAGCTTAAAGGTTCTGTGGTAGGCAGAATAATGGCTTCTTCCAAAGATGTCCACTTCCTAATATTTGGGACCTGTGATTATGTTGCCATGCATGGTGATAGGAAATTTACAGATGTGATTAAGGATTAAGGTAGGGAGATTATCCTGATGGGCCTAATTTAATCACAAGATTCCTTATAAGAGAGACATAAAAAGGTCCAAGTCAGAAAAAGGACATGTGGGGGCAGAACAGAAGTCAAATGCAGTGGCAGAGAGGGGTGGACTTGAAAATGTGCTTCTGGCCTTGAACATGGAGAGCCACAAGCCAAAGTACAGATGACCTTTAGAAGCTGGAAAAGACAAAGTAAGAATTCTCTCCTAGATCCTCCAGAACTTGGCAACAACTTGTTTTTTAGGACTTTCGACCTACAGAACTGTAAGATAAATATGTTTGTGTTGTTTAAACCACAGACTTCATGGTGACTTGTTACAGCAGCAATAGAAATTCAGTATTAACTCTCTTACTGACCTTGAGATGATACCTTGCAATGGGTACTACAGACAAAGACCCTTCCATGAAATCTTATTTCTTTCCCCTCTTTTTTGCCTGGGATCTGATGACTCTCTCATGCTTTCTGACTCCCATTTTTCTTTCACAGAAATTTCCCCTAATACATCTCTTGTACATCTAATCCCAGTTAGGTGTCTGCTTCTTTGAAGACTTGGACTGAATCACCCCATAAACTTAAGTTGATGATTAAAAGCATATAAAGTGCCTATCGCATGGTTGAAGTGTTTAAAACTTAGGCACTGTGATTATTAGTTACCGTAGCACCAAAACTATCAGGCAAAATGCAGTTAACCTGCATTTGTCCACAGACAAAATCTTGGAAAGGCTCACTGTTTACTTCCTTATGCTCAGGCAATTATATTTCCTTCAGTCATTTTGGTCCCTCACACTGCTTCAGTTCAATAGTTAGCATACTCAGTCCAACATGGGAGTAAACCCCAAGCTTCATTCAGAATTAATGTAGTTGTTCAGGGCTGTTCTGGATAGGTTAGCAGGTCGAGTATTGGGTCTCAGAGCTAAGGGAGCTCCTTGTTGTAGATCCTTAGGTTATGCCCTTCAACCCAGCTTTTATCCAGCAAGAAAGATGGTATTTTGAGATCTATGTGCTTCAGTTTTTAATATCACTATAGTTGGTTCCAAACTCAGGCAGGGAGGAGAATGTGTTTGAATGGGCATTAGGGGAAAATAAAGTTTGCATCTGCTGCTGCCTCATGAGTTTCACTTAATCAATGTAATTGTTGAATATGACAGAAGTACTATCATGAATAAGCACTGAAATTATGTACTAGTCAATGAATGGTATTGTAAAAATTGCATATATATATATATATATATATATATATATATATATATATATATGAAATTAGTCATATCATATACCAAAATCAGTTTTAGCTGGATTAGATACCTAAAATGTAAAAAGCAAAACTCAAATACACTTAGAAGAAAATATGGGAAGATATCTTAATGAAATAAGAGTGGAGGAATTTCTTATTTAAGACATAAGAAATACAGAATTAGAATTAAAAGATTAGTAAATACATTATAAGTGTAACATAGGTAGATTGTAAATTCCTCCTACCCTGCCATGACTCCTCTGTGCAGCATACTGTTGATACTTTGTCCATCAAGAGTCTGTGGCTTTACTACTTTGAATCTAGGCTGGCCTTGTGTATTGCTTTGAACAATAAAAAGCAGTGAGACAGATGTGGATGACATTCAAGCTGAAACCACAAGAGACACGAAGCTTGTATCTTCACTCTCTTGGACCTACCATGTGAGGAAGCCTAAGTAGCTGGGTGGAGAGACCATGGGAAGAAGACCCAAGTGCTCCATTCAAAAGCTCCAGCCCACTGCTAGATGTGAGTGAGGCCATTTGGGAGCAACTATTTCCCAACACTTGCCAAATGGCCCCAAACACAAGAGTGAGACCAGCTAAAGCCACAGAGAACAGGGAGATAAACCCTGTTCAAGCTGCAGACTTACAGAATTTTAGCAAACAAATGATTGTGGTTTCATGTTATTAAATTTTGGGGTGATTTGTTTATAACTGCTTCAGAATACACTCTACACAAAGCAAAAGGTAAGCTACAAAGACAAGATTTAAAAGAATATAAATTTTACATCAAAGACTTACTACTAAAAGCATTAAAATTTTTTGAAAACTCAATAAGAAAAAGATGAACAAATTTAGCATTAGAGGAGGATAGGAACAAGATATTTATAGGCAAGGAAAAAGTAATGTTCAGTAAATAGATGAAAAGATGCCCAATCTTAGATGCAATCTAGGAAATTGAAATTAGAAAAGAAATGAAAAACAATCTGATACCAATTAAAGAAGTAAAAATCAGAGTGAAAATTTTTGCTAAGAAAATGGAGTAATGACAGTCTCTACACTAATTGTGGTATAATAAATGAATACCATCACTTTGGAAAACTTTGGTTATAAAGGAAAATTGACAATGCATACTCTAGAAAGTCTGTTGCCTCCAATGAATGTAAGGAGATAGATGTAAGGATTACCATTGCTGCATTATTCACAAAAGCCAAAAAAAAAGTTGGCTTTTTCTTGTGTGTGTGTTCAAGAGAATGAATGTTATAATGTTATAATGAAGCACTGCACAGAAGTGGAAATGACTAAATGAATGCTAGGTCTAATGATGTGGAACATGATCACAAGATTGTAATGCTGAAGGAAAATTATACATATAGCTGCCACTTAAATCATAAAGTAGAATTCTATGTGTTACTTATTGATACATAGGTATAAAAAGACTTTAAAAGTGAGTGGCAATGATAAACATCACAGCTAGTAGTTGCTTTGGAGGATGAAACACATAGAAGAAATGAGCTGAAGTATGAATATTCAATCCTGTAGAGTTTTAGTTGGTTGTTGGGTGCACAAGGCTCCATCATCTTATTCTTTTATAAGTTCTCTCTTCCTAAGTCATTTAATAACTCATGATACAGAAAAACTAACAAACAATCCATGTCAAAAATAAAGATTTGTTTCAGTTTTCTGCAAGCTACTGGTACCCAAGAACATGTGGAAATTCAATATTGAAACTGCTGCCAACTTTCTACTCCATTGATCTCTGGCTGTATCAGATATTTTTTTGATTACTCATCAGTAAGTTCCTACCTGATACCAAGGCAGGAGGTGGCCATTTAAAATCTTTAATAGAGTTAAGAATCAACTAGGTTTTTTTACCAATATATGAGAAGCTGTTGATGTCAGTTACCTCATTTGACCTTGACCCAGGAGACCACTTTCTTAACTTTTATTTGTTGCCGAGTGGATGTGAGTATGCAAGAAAATAGTTTAAAGCTGTTTATTTCTCTGATTGACAGATATAACTAACAACTATGAAACCTCACAGTGTGGAAAACATATCCCTTTTTCTTGTTGTTTGACACCAATAATAAAATAAGCAATCAAAAATTTTTCACCTGCAGATGAGCAAGAGATCCCATAAAGAAGATGGAACATTTGATGTAAATACATGAGATTATCTCCTGTGCATTTCAACCAGAATCAAAAGAAATAGATTTTCATAAATTAGAGCAGCTCTCTGATTTTAAGCAAGCATTCTTATTCAAGGGAACAGAGAGTTGGGGAGAGAGAAAGAGGAATGAATTTGACGGGCAGAGGCTGATTGGGAAACTTACGTAACTTGCTATTATTAATGAAACAGGACCTGGGAAGGACTCAAGGATTTCTGAAGATAAAGGATGAGTACCATAAGAGTGTGAAGGAAGCAATTAGGAGAAGAAAAAGCTAAAAACAACAACAACGACAAATAAACAAACAAAAAATATGGTGTAATTTCAACTGAAGTCTGGTCTCATTTTGACCCCAGCAGTTGCTGGATACAGAAAATGGAGTCACAGCCTTCTTCATTTGCAGGCAAGAATTAGTCCCTGCATCAGTCAGTAGTTGGCTGTTGGCTGCTTCCTGGAGGCAAGGGTAGAGAAGTGGAACATTCCAGAAGAGGCAACCTCCATCAGATGAAGGCAGTTCTCTGACAAGGGGAGGGCAGCTGTGAGTTTAGCAAACAGGTAGAAGAGCTACAGAATAGGGTACCTGCTGGTGAAGGAGATCTAAGTGGGTTACCCCAGCATCTCAGGTGATCTGAGAAATCAATTGACTTCTTCATTCAACCCCCAAAATCTCATAGGTGGCCAGAAGTTTAGAGCCCTTGCTAAGATTACTACCCAACTCTTATTACCTTTTCTCAGTTCTCATTCCTCCATGATTTCCATTATTTCTAGCTCAGGAAGTTACTTTTACATTCTTGTGCATTTCTTCCTCTGCTACAGCTAATGATGTAAATGTCATGCTTTGAGTTCTCCAGTCTCTTTGGTTCTTAAAGCTGGCTTTGGCCTCAAAAGATCCCCCCCCCCAAAAAAAAAAACATGGTTCTTGCAGTCAGATGTCTCCAGTTCCATTACTATAAACTTCACAATCCATTTTTTAAAAAAAGTTCTAGACAGAAACTCACTTGAAAAAAAAAAAGAAACTCCAACTCTTTGTTTTTCTTTTGAGGCAATAAATACCATTCCTTAAATAAGTGATGAGCCGCCAAGCAGGGATAGATAGATGGCACCAACTACTAATGGTATTTCCAGAAAGTAATTTACATGGTGAGAAGAATTGAGTTTTAATTGTTATACTTTAGTATTGTCTGAATGAATTTATAATAAGTACAGTTTAAAAAGAAAAGGTTTGGGGGAAAAAGATATCAGGGTTTCCAAAAGAAAGTTGGTAGAAAGCATATCCTGGGTCCTGTGAATTCAGTATCACAGTTGCAATAAGATCTTTAGGTTACTTCATGCTGGCTTGTGTTAGTTGATGGATCTTTAACATTCCCCAAACCTGAAAATGGATGTGGCATGGAAAGGAAGAGTCCTCAAGTCTGTGTAGCCAGGATTTATGGTCAGTAGTAGCTGGCGTCATGCAGCCATTCTTCAAATACCAACTGTGCCAGGTAGGAAAGCAACAACTCAGTTAACTGATGACCCATAGGACAGCATATGGACCATAGGACAATCCATAAGATTGCAACTGAACTATACCCAAAATCTTCTCCCTTAGAAAAGAGAGGGTGAAACAGTTACAATATGGGTTGTGGACTTTAAACTTATAGAGTATTTCCATAGAAAACACCAAAGACTTTCTTTAAACAAGGAAATAGTGTGCGATGAAATGGCCACTCTACATTCATGCCATCAGTAACCACTGGAATTATAGAATAAATGGTCAGTTATAGGAAACAAAGAACGTGATACCTTCATAGTGACTATTGAAATTACAGCTTTGTTACAAGGAGAGACAGGCAAGATTTCCAGTTGCTTAGGGGGAGGGCTCATTTTTTCTTCAGCTTTATTAAGATATTCTTGACATGTAAAATATATAGGTTAAAATGTATAGTGTGATGATTTGGTAAACATATATACTGAAAAATGATTATCACATTACAGTTAGTTAATGCCTCCATTCCTTCATACAGTTTCCTTTTGTGTGTTAGTGTGTAATAACATTTAAGATGTATTCTCAACTTCCAAGTACATAATCCAGTATTGTTAATTCTAGTTACCATACTGTAGATTGAATCCCCAGAACTGATTCCTCTCATAGCTGGAAGTTTGTACCTTTTGACCAACCTCTCAATTTCTCCCACCTCCACAGCTCCTGGCAACCACCATTCTACTTTCCAGTTCTATGAGTTTGGCATTTTAAGATTTCATGTATAGCCCTGACTGGTATGGCTCAGTAGATTGGTGCTGGCCTTTGAACCCAAAGGTTGCTGGTTCAATTCCCCATTCAGGGCACATAACCAGGTTGTATGCCAGGTTTCCAGCCAGGTCCTTAGCTAGAGGCAGGTGAAAGGCAATCATACACTGATGCTTCTATCCCTTTCTTCCTCCCTCCCTGCCTTTCTCTCTGAAAATAATGAATAAAATCTTAAAAAAAAAAGTTTCACATATACACGAGAACATACAATATTTGTCTTTCTCTGCCTTGTTTCACTTAGCATAATACCCTCAGTCTCCATTAATATTTTTTTTAATATAAAGGGCAGGAATCCTTTTTATGGCTAAATAATACTCCATTCTTTCTACACCATATTTCCTTTATGTATTCACTATCAATAGACACTTAAATTATCTTGGGTATTCTGAATAATCCTGCTATGAACATGAGGGTGCAGATGTCTCTTCAAGATAGTGACTTCATTTTCATAGAATGGAATTGCTGGATCATCTGGTAGTTTTATTTTTAATGTTTTGAGGAACCCCCATACTGTTTTCCATAGTGGTTGCACCATTTTACATCCCTACCAAAGGTGCACAGGGTTCCCTTTTCTCTATATCCTAGCTAATGCTTGTCTGTTGCCTTTTTGATCAAGTATGAGGTAATATTTTTATTGGGGTTTTGATCTGTATTTCCCCAATGATTAGTGATATTGAGCATCTTTCCATTAACCTGTTGGCCATTTCTATGTCTTTGGAAAAATGTCTGTTCATGTTCTCTGCCTATTTTTTATTAAATTATTTATTTTATTACTATTGAGTTGTATAAATTCCTTATATATTTTAGAGATTAACCCTTTATCAGATAGATGGTTTACAAATATTTTCTCCTATTCTTTAGCTTGCCTATTCATTTTGTTGATTTTTTTTTTTTTCTGTGCAGACTTTCTACCTTGATACAGTCCCACTTTGTGATTTTAACTTTTGTTGCTTGTGCTTTTGGTGTCATATCCAAAAATATCCTTGTCAAGACCAATGTCGAGGAACTTTTCCCCTGTATTTACTTCTAGAAGTTTTAAAGGTTATGGTCTTACATTTAAGTTTTTAATCCATTTTGAGTTAATTTTTTTTGAGTTTTGTAACATAGGGGTACAATTTTATTCTTTTGCATGTGAATATCCGTTTCCCCAACAACACTGATTGAAGAGACTCCCCTTTCTCCATTGTATATTCTTGGCTCCCTTATTAAATATTGGCTCTTATTAAAACCAAACAAAGCAAACAAACAAACCTGTGACACAAAGGTTTATTTCCAGTCTCTCAATTCTATTTTATTGGTATATGTATCCACTGTTCGGCCAGTACCGTGCTGTTTTGATTACTGTAGCTTTATAATAAAGTTGGAAGTCAGGGAGTATAATGCCTCCAGAATTTTTCTTTCTCAGAATTGTTTTGGCTATTGTGGTTCCATACAAAAAAATTAGACTTTTTTTCCATTTCTGTGAAATGTACTATTGGAATCTGGTAGACATTGCATTGAATCTGTAGACTGCTTTGGGTCATGTGACTATTTTAAAAATATTCTTTCACTCTATGAATACAGGATATCTTTCTATTTATTTGTGTTTAAAAACACTTTCAGTGTTCAACTCTTTCATACCTTTGCTTAATGTTGTTATGTTTTACTATTTTTTAAAATATTTTATTTATTATCTTTAGAGAGAAGGGAAGGGAGAGAGGCAGAGAGGGAGAAAGATATCAATGTATGGTTGCCATTCACCTGCCTCCAGCCACAGACCTGGCTGGAGATCTGGCTTGCAACGTCGTTATGTGCCCTGGCTGGGGAATCAAACCAGTGACCTTTGGGTTTGCAGGCCAACACCTTATTCACTATGCCACCAGCCAGGGCCTGTTTTACTATTTTTATGCTGTTGTAAGTGGGAGTATTCTTTATTTTTTCACATAATTTTTTTAGTGTATAAAAATAACTTTTGTATCCTGCAACTTTACTGAATTAGCTTACTACTTCTAACAGTATTTTGGTAGAGTCATTAGATTTTTCTATCTACAAGAGCCTAAATCTATCTGCAAATAGAGAGGATGTTACTTTTTCTTGTTCAATTAGGATCTCTCTCTTTCTTTCTCCCCTTCCTTCTCTTCCTTTTCCCTTCCTTCTTCCCTCCCTTCTTCCCTCCCTTCTTCCCTCCCTTCCTCCCTCTCTCTTTCACTTTCACCTATCTTTGGCTAAACTTCTGGTCCTATGTTGAATAGGAATGATAAAAGTGAGCATCCATTATTAGGAAATCCTTAAATCTTTTCTCATTGAGTATGATGTTAGCTGTGTATTTGTCATATACTGTCTTTATTATATTGAGGTATATTTCTTCTATGCCCAATTTGATAAAACTTTATAAATTACAAAATAATTTTGAATTTTGTCAAATGTTTTCTCTGCATCTATTGAGATAATATGATCTTTATCTTTCATTCTATTAATGTGGTTTCCATTTTCCTTTATCAAACTATCCTCACATCCAGGGATATAAGGGGATAAATCTCCCTTGATCATGGCATGTAATCCTTTTAATGAGATGTTGAAATTGGTTGCTAGTAGTTTGTTGAAATTTTTTGCATCTGTATTCATCAGGAATATTGACTTATAGTTTTCTTTAAGTGTCCTTATCTAGCTTTGGTATCGGGATAATTCTGGTTTTATAAAATGAGTGTGGGGGTAGTCCCTCCTCTTCAATATTTGAGAAGAGTTTGAGGAGTATTGATGTTGATGTTTCTATAAATGTGTGGTAGAATTCACCAGCATAGCCCAAGAGGCATCCTGCTACCCTAAGGAACAAGGGCAGCATAGGGTCTGGGAGGCTCTTTAACTGATTATTGTCTTATTTATTAATTTATAAAGTTTTTAATTTAAAATTTTTTTAAAGATTTTTTATTCATTCATTATTTTTAGAGAGAAGGGCAGGGAGGGAGGGAGGAAGGAAGGGAGAGAAGCATCAGTGTATGGTTGCCTTTCACCTGCCTCCAGCTATGGACCTGGCTGGAGACCTAGCTTGCAACCTAGTTCTGTGCCCTCACTGGGAATTGAACCAGCTACCTTTGGGTTCTCAGTCCGGCACCAATCCACTAAGCCACACCAGCCATGGTATTCTCTTATTTTTTAAATTGCTGTGTTGAAATCTCCTGTTGTTATCACATTTTAAATGCCAGCTGTTGTTCATCTAAGTTGTCACTATTTCTGATCCCCAGAGAATTCCTCACTGCTGCTGTATGTACTCATAAATATCTGTCCCATATTGTGTATCTGCCATATTTAGAGAGTGGATGCTGTGTGAAACCCTCTATCCCATCACGTGTTTTTAGTAGAAGCTGCTGGGAACAATGCAACTGATGCCTTTGAGTGATTAAAGGTTTCAGTGTTATTTTTACTTTTGTCTTGTTACTTTATTTGGCTCCTTTGATTTTGCATCAAGAGGAATAGGACATAGGAAAGACAGCCAGATTGATCTGCCCTCTATAAATGCTCTCTTCTAAAAAATGCACATACACAGAGGTTTATATACTATTTCAAGGGACCTCAGCTAGAATGGACTGACTCAAATCCACCTGTCTCATCCTGCAATAGGCCAGGATAGGAATGTTTTTATGGCATCAAAGAGATATAAGAGAGGAAAGAAAAATGTTTAAGGACTTATTCAAGTCTGCTCATGTCAAGTTTGTTAATTTCCTGTTGGCAATTCACATAGCCAAGGTCAGAGTGAGTTTGGGAGGGCACTGCCAAAAGGCATGGATGCAGAAAGGCCATTAATTGAGATTATCAAATTATGTAGACACACATACACACACTACAAACATGCACACACAAATATGAGCAGTCACATATTTGTGACACATACTTATGCCACATACTATGAACATGCATGTGCACACATGCATGTGCATACACACACCCACATTATAAACAAAAGTTGAACACTTGAAAAGTGGAAAAGTCACTTTCTACATGGAAATACCATATTACATTTCTGTTCATCGCCCCCTCTTAATTTTTCAAAGACTTGCCCAGTGTATCTTTGTCCTATTTCTAGGTGCAACATTGGAGGCTTTTAATTGACATACATATTAAAATTTTGAATCAAAGAATGTGACTCATCCAAACCCTCCATTTTACAAATAGAATCTCTGGCCCAGAGAAGCTAGTTGACTTTCCCAAACTCACACAGGTTTTTAGATGTGGGGATGAGACTAGACTCCTTGTCCCCTAGTCCTAATTTTGTGACTGGCTGTACCACAAAAGTTCCTCTGAGGGAGCTTCTAAACTTCTGTGGCACATGATTTAAATGTACATTATGTGCCATCTTTTTTTACCACTCCTACAGAACACAGTCTTTGTTACACTGCCCCTTTTAAAGAACTGATTAGTAATTATATGTGAATTTGAAAAATGCTCTGTTGAGCATGCTCAAGGAACAAAAATGTGTCCAGCCATTAAGGACTTGCCCACTATTGATAACACAATTTTAGAAAGGTAGAAGTAGGAGGGAAGGCCCTAAAATCAGGAGTTCAAACACTGCATGGAACAATGTGACTGCTGAACAGAAATGACTTTCCAGAATTCAGACCCTGTTATAAAGTAATTCTTAATTTCTTGAAAGATATTGCCCTCTTTGAGAAATATAATACAAATTTTGAAACCTCTTTTCTTAAAAATTCAGGCACACAGCATTTTGCATGAAGTTTTAAACACTTCATGCTTTCCCTAAATGAGTTCATCTCTAATTGGGGAAACAAAAACTTCTCTAAGCATTTCAAATGGAGGGAATTTAATAAAGATACTTGGTTACAAAGATTCCGGAAAAGATATGAACAAAAACAAAAAAGGGTCTAGATGAGCCAAAAGGAAGAAGGAGTAGTAGAATGCAAAGCTGCTACGGACTCTGGATAGGGCCCAGTGAGCTTCACATGTTGGTGCACGGTTCAAGACCCTGGGCTCTCCTGCCTCTGTTGCTAATGGAGACAGGCGCAGAGATCAGAAACTAGAGGATATTCACTCCTCCCTTCCTCTCTTCTTTAATACCTCACCAGGGTCTCCTATCAGAACAAAATGATAAGATACCACTTTCAAAGGCTGGGAAAATGTGATTTGAAGACTTTCAGTCACCCACAACTGAGCACAGCAGAGATGGGTGGGAATGTGGATTGAGTGCAAATAACTAAATGACCATCACAGTAGCTAAAGCACAAAGAGAGGATTCAAATAAAGATATGTGGGTATTTCACAAAACTCAAAGGCATGATTAATACCAAAACATATTGTGTGTAATCACACAATATGTGTGTTGTTTTCACACACATGTGTGTAATCACAAAATATTGTGTGTGTTTGTCTAAATTTCATCAAGCTCCCTCTGGCTGCTGATTTCATGAATACCTGCTAAATGCCAAATACAGACTTTAGTACGTTATTAATACATATTCACAACTGTTGCATTCTAGTGACTTTTTATTTATTTACTTTATTTTACTAATAATCTGAATAATAGTGTCTTCGCTATCGGAACCATTTATTTGCATTCTCAAGTCAGTTATTTACTTAAATTAGAGAAGTTACTTGACATATTAAAGTCTCAGTTTTCTTCCTTAGACAATACTACCCATCTATAGACTTTTAGACTACTTACAGTGTAAATAAACTGTGTAGCACAGCACCTGGTGAATATTGGTATAGTAGTTAGATTCCTTTAATGTTAGGTTTCATGAATTTGAAATGTTGATTGTAACACTTGTTATAGTTTCATTCTTCCCTGAATAGATATTCTCTGCAATGTGAATTTTCAGCATCTACTGTAAAGAGGTGGGATCTATTTCTCTATACTTTGAATGTGTGACTTGCCTTGGCCAAATAGTGTGGCAAAGGGACCATGTGTCATTTTGAGCCTGAGCTTCAAGAAGTCTCTAATGGCTCCACACACCTTTTTTTGGAACTTTTCTTAGACATCATGAGAATCAAGCTAGAACCAGGTTAGACTGTTGGAAATTAAGAGACTACTATGGAGCTGAGATGAGTCAACTGATTCAACAAATTAAGGCTACAGACATATGAGAGAGCCCAGCCAAGAGCATAAAGACAACACTCAGTTTATCAGCCAATTGACCACAATTGTATGAGCAAGATTGTCCAGAACAACCCACATCCGCCAACAACGCATATATTGCATAGCTAAATAAATGTCCATTGTTTCAAGCTATTCAATTTGATATGGTTCGTTATGTGGCAATAGTAGCTCACTGATACACTGAAATTATTTCAAATGTGGTAGGTGATATACCTCTATAATTAAAGAATCAAAGGAACTAGGAACTTCATAGTACAACTTCTTAAATTTCCTTCTTTCTTTTCTATCCCTTCAGACCATATGCCAAGCAAAGTAGTTCCCAAGCAAAGTGGCAATATTTGCCTTGTGAGTGAAACTTGCTGTTTGTGGAGGGATAAGCAGGACTTTTCAAATGACTCCAGAAACTTTCTGGTAGCCTGACAATGGCTTTCTGACTAGACTAGCCCAAATTCAGTTTCCTGTGCTTCATTTGGTGATGATGCCAATTTCTTCCTTTGATACTTGAGTTAAAGGTTCAGTGACTTTGCCATGGTCATTAGGCAAGTCAAAGCAGATGCAGAAAGATAGCTAGGGCTTCCTGCCTTCCAGTCTCATATGTCCTTCATTGATCATTCTATGTAGGAACATGTATCTTTATGTCCTCCTGGGACCAAGTTATCATTAAGTTATAAAGAGTAACCATTCAGCTTAAACCAATAAAGGTCATAAAGGATGCTGAAATGAGAGGTTGTCATAAAACTGAGTATAAAACAAGAGGTCATCTTCCCCCTAGTTAAACAGCATGTTGAAGGACTCATTTTGCCTTTTTGGGTATCTTAGTTAAGGCATCAGAGGAGCAATTTCTTTTTATGAAAGGTATTAAGAAAAGTACTGAAATGTGATTCCATTGTAAATAAAGTCTGTAGTTTTGCTTGCAGAGCCTGTGACCAACTGCCAAGAAAAATATTAACATAGAAACAGATAGTCTGAGAATATATGAGTAGTGACATTTCAGATAAATATCCAGCATGTGACCCCATGAGGCAAGAGTACAGGACAGCTTTTTAAAATGTGTGGCTGCACAGACCCAGGGGCAATGTAAAGACTGTGTTCAGTTTGTTGTTGACTAAATTAAAAAAAAATTGATTCATCACAGATGAGCAATAATTGTCTCAATAACTAATTATTTATATCATAAGGCCAGCTGTGATGTTTTTGTGATTTTTCAAGGGTATGCACTCCACTTGAAAGGGAGGAAATCTTGCCAGTTTAGAAATGACATCTGGAAGGGTTTGTGAATTGACAGGCTTAGCAAGAAGAAGCAGACCTGTTTATAGATGCCAAAATTCAAGCAGGCCTCTAAGTAACTGCATCTGTTTTAGACGCCTGAGTTAGGTGGGGTTCCTCACAAGTAAACCCTGGATGTGTGCACAAGCATTGTAAATTGGTGGTGCTCCCAGTGGGCAGCCCATGAGGGACTTGGGGAAGCAGAGCGAAGACAGAAGGAAGTCAAGCAAGAGTCAAGTCCCAAGGAAGAAAGGTTCACTTGAGCCCACAGGGAATCTGGAGGCTGTAAGCTCTCCTTCACAGTTGTTGATCAAAAGGCTGCCTCCGATAGTTTTACCTCTGTGTGAATGTGCAGAGTGCTCCAGTAGCCCCCAAAGTCCTCAGTAGGGGAACCACAGGTTCTAGGAGGTAGAATTAAAGTGACTAAAGCTGGGGGAGGGACACACAAAACGTTACAAGTCTTCTAATGGAACTTGGTATGTTCACACCAAGACCCAGACTCTCCCCTGGCTTTAGGGTTGTCCAAAGGAATAAACTTCAGGAGAATTATTAGGAAGTGTGTTCACTCACATATAAATAGTATTTCCAAGTGCAGCCTTCCATGGTAATAAAACTGATATTTTGATCTTTACCTGGTTGATTCCTACATCTTTTCTTTTAGCCTTATTAATGAAATCCTAAATATGTATTATCGATTCTCTTATCTTTTGAGATTGCTATAGTGGAACATGTCTTCTTACAAAATGTTTTTAGTAGATTACACTGGCAGGTGCACAACATTTGGGTGTCTCTGACAACTTCACCTGCTTATCTTACAATCACACCTCAGTTCAACACATTCAGAAATCATAAACTATGATCAGTACGGCTATGCATCACTCTCTGTAGTGCGCTTCCCTCCTCAATTGTTCAAGGTAGAATTCTGTCATCCAGATGTAATGTCCTGATGCCCCAGGGAAGCAGGATGAGAAATATTTTTTACATTCTGGGACATAGATTTATCAATTTACTTAAGTCATATATCAATGTATTATGTCAATATAAACTTGCAATTATTTTTCCAACCAAAATGGAAATAGGAAGCAAAGAAAATGTATGAGAGCCATCTTCTGGAGAGATCTGTTAACAGCCATACAGGACTGCGCACCTTTTCTACTATATCCTTCCTCCTGCACCTCAGACAACACTTAACCAGCAGTCCTTTTCATCATGGCTCCTCCTTTGTGTGTGGCCTACTTTATGCAGTTACCCAATTCAGAACTCTTGAAATCATCCCAGATTCCTAGATCTCACTCATCCATATATCTATCTAATATAGTCTAACTTTTATTTTAGCATTTCTCTCCTTCCTCACCACCATCAACCATCTGAACTACTGACCAAGCCTTCTGTAACATCTCCCACCCCTAGTATTAACTCCATCTAATCTGTATTTATAATGCTGTAGAGCTCTTGTTTTCTGAAACATGTATTTGATCATGGGCCAATCCCCTGATTTGAATGAGCCCATGCATCCCATTGTGGGATGATGATGGCTTCCACATCCTAATCTCTGGGGCCTGTCAATGTTACTTTATTTGGAAAAACGGTCTTGGTACTTTGTCATGTATAATTAAATTAAATTAAAGATCATGAGATGAGATTATTATAGATTAGCAGGGTGGGCCCCAAGTGCCACCTCCAGTATATTGATAGGAAAAAGGCAGAGGGAGAAAGGTTCGCAGAGAAGGCCCTGTGAAGACAGAACAGAGCAATGGAACCACAGCCAAGGGTTGCTAATAGCTGCCAGAAGCCAGAATAGACAAGGAAGGGATTTTCATCCAGAGACTCCAGAGCAAGGGTGGCCCTGCTGACACCTGGATTTCAGACTTGAGTCTTCACACAACTGTGAGAGTATGTGTTGTAGTTTTAAGCCACCTAGTCTGTGGCAATTTGTTACACATGCCCCGGAAACTAAGAGATCCATTATTAACATAATGGTAAAAATGTTTTTATAGTACTCACGACTTTCTGTGATCTGGCTCTGTCTTCATTTCCAAACCGAATCTCGAATCTTGAATCTTGCATCATTTCCCCAAGTGACGTCTGTCCTCTAGTGATTGGGAGTGACTGAAAGGCCTTGAATTGTGCCATTTCCTTCCTTAACTTCGTGCAATTAATTACATATGCTCTGACACTCCAAAAACCTTCCCAATGTAACAATCTGCTCTAGTGCACTAGAAAAATCTGTGTGTGAAATGTGACCTTTCTTTCCAGCTGGAGAGGGGAGGTGGATATGGATATAACCATCTCAATCCGTAAAAAAGAAACTAAGTGTATATGGCAATTTGTATAAAAATAAATTGGCACATGTGTGACTTACTGTCATGCAAACAAATGAAAATTTATACCAAATTTAGCTTATACTTAGATTTATAATTATTCTGGTAAGTCTTTTGGAGGGTGACAGTTGATGTTCATAAAGGGACTTCTTTCACCTTTTAGAGGGTTAGTGGCTGCTCAGACATGGGCAGTGTGAATGATTGTGTTGGTGTCTCACCTACATCTGGTACCTATACTGAGCTGGGTAACCAGGCCTTAGCTGCTGAGAGTATTAGATATTTCCCCCCTCACCCTCACACCCCAACTTCATTGAATAGAATAGACATATACATTGTATAACTATAAGGTGTACAACATTTTGATTTAATACACTTACATATTATATGATTACCACTATAGTCTTAGCTAACATCTACTTCATATCACATAATTGCCATTTCCTTTTTTTAGTGAGAATATTTAACATCTATTCTCTTAGCAACTTTCAAGTGTATAGTATAACATTGTTATTTGTATCAACAGTAAATTAATACAGATTAATTTATGCAACATATACATTAATATGTAAAACAATATTTATTATATTGCAACAAGTTTGCATTATATGTAATCATAATTCTGTATATTAGATCCCAGAATTTATTTATCTTCCAACTGCATGTTTGTACTTTTTGACCAACATCTCTCATTTCTCCCACCCCTTAAGCTCCTGGTAACCACCATTCTACTCTGTTTTTATGTATTTGGCTTTTTAAGATTCCACATGTAAGTGATATCATAGAGTATTTGCATTTCTCTGACTTATTTCACTTAGCATAATGTACTAAAGAACCATCCATTTTTATCATAAATGGCAGGATTTCATTCCTTCTCATGGCTGAATAATTTTCTGGTGTGTGTGTGAGAGAGAGAGTGTGTGTACACCCACATCTTCTAAATTTATTCTTTCTTTGGCCAATGGACACTTAGGTTGTTTTCATATCTTGGCTATTATAAATAATGCTGCAATAAACACTGGAGTTCATATATCTCCCTGATATGTTATTTTTATATCCTTACCAATTAAAAATGGGCAAAGGATCTGAATAGAAATTTTTCTAAAGAAGACACAAAATGGCCAACAGGTACATGAAAAGATACTCAATATCACTAATCATCAGAAAAATGCAAATCAAAACCATAATGAAATATCACTTCAAACTTTTGGGATGACAATTATCCAGAAGATCAGAGACAATTGTTGGCAAGGAGGTGGAAAAAAGAGAACCTTTGTGCATCCTTGGTAGGAATGTAATTTGGTATAGCTACTACTATGGAAAACAGTATGGAGGCTCCTCAAAAAAATTAAAAATAGAGTACTAGCTGTTAAAGACTCACAGCTGTCCTTTTTAGCCCAGCATCCAGCATCAAAAGACTTGATTGACAAGGAGGTACAAAAAAACAGCCCTTGTACCTCAGGTCAAACCAACTCTTATGCAGTTGTATAGCCAAGGGCTTCCTCCAAGATCAACTGAAGCTACTGGATGAAGCCACAGCCTTGCTCAGTTCCTTTCTTTGTCCCATCTTCTCCCTTTAGTCCATTTCTCCTGAGAGCACTACCTCAAGAAATCGCTTACATTCATTCCCACCTCAGACTCCGCTTCTAGGAAACATGACCTGAGATAGGCAGAATTCCAAACTTTATTACTTGTGGTCCTTATGGCCCAAGTCCAGAATCAGCTGAGAACTGCAGTGAAACCTCAACTACTTAACACACTCGCATGTGCACTCTGGTAATAAATGCAAAGGTAGTATCAAGGAGTTTGAATTCTTAAGAAGTAAAAAGTCCTTTCTGGAGAGCTTTTTATGAAATTCATCAAGAAGAGAGTGAATGAAGGAATGTTCTAAAAATATAAATGGACCGTAATAATCTGCAGGAGTGTTTTCCCAAAAGCAAATACGAGTGCTGCTGCTTCATGGAGGAAGTGTGTCATGAAGCAAAGAGTTTGAAACTCAACCTCTTCCTCACCTGAGCCTCCTACTACAGCATCGAGGCTGGATTCCACTTTCTCTCCTGTGACGCGGCTTCTAGAAGCTGGAGAAATCCCATGGAAGGAAGTTTGCTCTAAGAGATCTAAGTTACTGCTACTGAAACAAGAGGGTTTGTGTGTTGCAGACAAATCAAAATGACTGATAATAACATGGAAATAATGTCATTAAAGGCAAAATAGTCCTTAGGGGAAACGCAGCTTCTGAATTTAAATTGAGGAAGGGGAAGATGGAGGAGCTCAAGAGTAAGAGCACTGACCTAGAGAAGAGAAAATGTGTTCTCTTCCTTCCATGTCCAGCTTGAGAAACCTTGCATGAGTTACTTTGTGGCAGGTCCTGTGGTATCGGGTGTGAGACCACCAAGGGATGATAGAGGGGAGGGCTCTGGTCTGGTGGCGAAGAACTTGCACAGAACCTTTAGGAGGTTTGGCATGCTTTATTGCAGTGACAAGCTGAGGACCACAGGGCTGGGCAGCTAGGAGTATTGACGTACACACATGCAATTGTCCCACTCCATACAGCAGCAGCAAGCTTACAAAAAAGGCAGTCTTGTATACACATTGGGACAAAGGAGACTGTATACCCAAAGGTTACATAGTGGGTGACATCATTCTGCTCAAAGTTGCTAAGTTAGTTACCTCCAGAGCTCTGGAGCTCTGTTCTGGAGGCTGGGAATAAGGTTAACTCCAAGGCTAACTCTTTGGCAGGCTTCAGGGGAATGTCCAGCCATATCTAGAGAAAGATTTCCTTCCCCTCACACTTGGTGATGTCACAATGTCAGTGGGACAAATATAAGTTATCATGCTTTGCTTTGTGAGAGCATTACAAAATACCGAGAGCTCTACAAATGTTCATTATATTATTCATATGTTCTGTAGTTCAGAGGATCATTCATCTGCCATTTACAATATTCTCAAATATATCAAACTTCAGGAAAGCAGGTGAGTATTGTAAAAGTATTAAAAATTAATTTCTATACCAGTTCTTAGATTTAATACAAATCCACCTACTATTCTTCAATAACCAATAAAAGTTCTATGTTAATAACTTTGTCTTTAACTTGAAAATAAAATATTTATCAATTTTTAATTTATTGCATATAGAGAAGTTAATTCCCTCTTAGATGCCAAGCACTATCCTCAGATGAATCTTATTGTTGAGAAGGAAGAAGCATTATGTATACTTAGACACCCAGAAAGGACTGTGTGTTTACAAATTGTGCCAAATTCTGGAAAGGGAAGAATGGACAACATGTGAAAAGTAGAAGCACCTTCTGATATATGACAGTCAGAGAAGACCTCTCTGAAGAGCTGAAATGAGCTGAGATCGGGGGAAGATCTGAACAAAGCGAACAGGCTCTGAGATGGCCCAGAGTTAAGGAGAGCTGTGTGCAGGGGACCAATGGAGAGGCATGGCATAATCAGTGTCCAGGTTAGGGCAGGGAATTAAGGCATAACATAGTAGAAGAATAACCAAATCATTTTGGACAAGATACTAAACCTTTATCTATGTCCTAGTTTCTTTATCTGTAAAATCAAACCACTAATAATAATGTCAATTAGGTTGACATCAGTTAATGTAAATGAAGGATTTACAATGAAGGATAATGTTTATCCTGTACACAGTGAATTGTTATACAAATTTATTCTTATCTTCATATAAGCACAACTTGTTATTTTCAAATTGTTGACTCAGTCATTTGTAACAACTCAGAGCATTTGATTATGTTTAAAATTACAATACAAATATTTTAAACCTTGGAGCACAGCCCAGCTGATAGAAACTGGTAGAAAAGAAGAGGGAAGAAATGTAGGGAAAATAGCAGTGTTAATAACATCTCACAAAGTAAGACTCAAAGGCTAAAACCACTAAAATAAGAAAGGGAGATTTAAGAAAACTACCTAGAGTAACCAAAAGAACCATGAGGACCATGAAAGACAGTGATAAAACTGTTGAGAAGAGGTAGGAAGGCAGAGAGCAGTGGGCCAAATATTCATGTAGCCAAGAACAGTATTACCAGCTCTTGGAACAAAGATCTGAGATAATCTGTGTCAAAATGCCTTGGTTGTTTTCACCAGAAAAACTTGTCCTGAGAAACATGAGTTATTTATCAATAAATGACTTAATATTGCTTTCAGGAAATTCCAGCAGATCAATTTTTCTGAAACAACATTAGCTCACTTGGGAAGATATTTTGCTTGTCCAACATTTTCTTATCCAGACTCATTTTATTTTTCATTTATTTAAAAAATATTTTATTTATTATTTTTAGGGAGCAGGGAAGGGAGAGAGGCAGAGAGGGAGAGAGACATCAATGTGTGGTTGCCTTTCACCTGCCTTCAATTACAGACCTGGCTGGAGACCTGACTTGTAACCTGACTTGTAACCTGGTTACGTGCCCTGACTGGGAATTGAACCAGCAACATTTGAGTTTGCAGGCCGGTGCCTTATCCACTGTGCCACCAGCCAGGACTAGACTCATTTTAAAGTGACAATTAATGTCCAACACCAATTGCTTAAATCACGTAAATGTAGACCTAAAGTAGACTCTGACAGCCCCCTCTGAGATGCTGCCAAAACTTGAGGTGCTCTTTCTACTGCGCTTATGTCTAGTGATATTAGCTTTACTTTGTTCACAGGTAGATAATGTTCTGGAGGAATTAGACAAATCTGAAAGTCAAAAGATAAGGGCTCGTTGAGAATTCAGACATTGGATGAAACAGTATTTTGGAGATATGAATGAGTCACCAGTAAACATACAAAAGAAATATATGAAAATAGTTGCCTCAGAAGTGGAGCTTGGGAACAGTCACCTCAAGAATGGAATTAAGGTGGAGGGATATTGCTTTCATCCAAAATACTATGCATTATTTCAACATGACATGGATTGGGCTCTGATAAAAATTAAAAAGCTACACTAAATGAAAAGATAAAAATTATTAGGAGCACAAAAATCAGCACTAAAATATTATTCTTCAGTTTTCCAGAATGTGACACCCTGTGGGCCTTTCAAGGTGTTGTCTGATTTATCAATAACTTGGTTCTGCTGAAGCAGCAGCTATCTAGCCCATTGTAGGTGTTCAGATTCATTAAACAGTTGTGAAATTGAGCTTATATTTGAATCACACAGCACTTAAAATGCTTCAACGTGTCCCAAAGTTAAGGTGCTGCTCCTTTACAAATCTGTTAACTGACAATAGAATCAGCTGTTAATTTTGGGGAGGAGGGGGCGGTGTGCTTGGAGACCCTCCTTTGGGATCAGGACTAAAACAGGTATAGAAAGAGAAATGGAGGAAAGGAACCTACTTAAGTGTGTTTTTTAAGTTCACTCCGAGCTCATTTTTGAGGACTCAGTGCTGCAAGGTAAGCATGTGTGGCAGTTGAGTATGAGGTTCAGTTCTCCCTTCAAGTGACAGCCTTCCACAAGGAGTGCATTAGCTGACAGCCTCTAGCTGCTGTACTTACAGAATCCACAGCATCATTCAGGTGGAGATACAGTCTCCCTGGACGATCCCTAACTTATTATAGTGAGGAAACAGTCAGGTTCTCTCTGCCCAAAGAAGGACAGCCTGAGGCTGCCTGTTGGTCCAGCCAAGGCTTCCTCAGAGCTGCGCTGTGGTCTGAGACTCATCCTGCCCACTCCTCCTACCTTCTCTCTCCTTTCACAGTGGGCAGACCTGCATCGTGGGCAAAAGGCTTTCCTTCCCTACTGCTGTCTCCTCTTTTTATTTTTCATTGAAATTTCCCCCAACAACTGTTCTGCACACCTGCTTCTCCAGGGATCTGCTCCTCGGAAGACCTGAACTGGCATATGTGTAGAGAGCCAAGGGACCAGCGTATCATCATCATGAGGGAAAGGCAAATGCTTGCCCTCCCTTTTGTGAGGGATGGAAGTGTGTCTCATGGTTCCTTCCCCTTTTACATCTTAGAAGGATCTTAAACAACCTTTGGAATTTTACTGGAGAAACAGAAAACAGACAGGTAGGGCTCTGACTTTACCCTGCCTCCTTTTCTGGTCCTCCCCCTCAGAGGATCAGATTCCCTTATAGATTATGGACATTGGGCAATGCTCTGTATTTTAGTACATTTGAGAGAGAGAGAGAGAGAGAGAGAGAGAGAGAGAGAGAGACCATGCATTAGTAGGTAAGTAAGCCCCTGGTTTCATGCAAAAGGGCATCTTGTGTAACATAGACTGTAAGAAAGGCACAGCCCTGTGGGTGAGGTACAAACACGGTTTGCACCACCCTGGTAAACAGGGATAGGGGACACAGATGTCCTATCAGAAAAGGCGTGTAGTCAACAGGCAGCCACTTGCTCAGGGTCTGCCTCATTGAGCCTGTGCCTTCCTGGAGCCTCCTGTGGCCTGAGGCTGAGCAAGGCAGCCATCGGGGTCCATCTCTGATGCGCAGTCCTTACTCTAGAGCTCCTGATTAGCTCTGTGCCACTTCCTTCAATCCGCCTCATGGTTCAACTTCCTCTCAGCCTTCCGCAGGTGTTGATCTGGACCCCCAAACTCTTGTTTTGGCATCAGATTCCAGAAAGCCCCACCAGTAACAGTTGCCTAGTGCCGGTGTGAAAGAAAGAAAAGGAGACATATAAATGAATTTAAAGAAAAAGAATTTCCAGTATGTGGGGAAATAAAAGTAACATAGGTGTGCTGGTTTCTTAGGAAACATTATCTTAGGAAGCTGCTTTGCATTATCAGTGCCTGCAATGTCACAGAACAGGGAAAGGTCACTGGCCTGCAGGGTCCAATAACACAGATCCACACATCTGCCACTTTTTCCTAAACCAGGAACATATTCCTATATTCCAAGCTTGTGGAGCCTTCACTTACCATTTATGTGGAAGCATCAGAAGAAAAAATAACTGCTTTTTATCTCTGTAAAGTACACTCTGACAATGGAGAAATGTCATATGTGGTTTTAGTGAACATTAGAGTGACACAAAGCAGCCAAGCTGCCGAATGAAATTTCACAGAATGAGCGAGCATACTCCACATGGCGAGAGAGAAGCAGAGTTCAGAAGAGCTTTCGGAATGGATGATTTTGGGGACAAATCCCCCAAGTTGCAGAACAGCTGAATTAGGATTGGGAGATCACCACTGTCTCCAAACTGAAAAGGTGGATTCCATTCGCTGTACACGTTGCACCAGCACCAGCGGGTTGACCTGGATAACCCAGGTCCTCATACTTCTGTGGGTAAGATGGTGCTCCGGGACCTGGGCTGCAGTGTGGACTCTTCCTGGTTCTCAGCCAGCTTCCCTGGGCCTCAATAGCCTCCTCTATGGAACAGGATTTTAGCAGCTGCTTTTTAACATGAGGCTTAAAGATGTGTGTTTGGGTCAAGCCCTCCAAGAAGGTTGGCTAACAGTTGCTTAGGTAAGGCATGGCCCCATGAGAGGAGTACGTTGCTTTGAGTCTCCTATGGTAACTGCAAAACCATCAAGGAGCCCTGGATACTCAGAAGAGTGGATTCTAGAGGGAAATGGTTGCAGGTATGGGGCCGGTCATCTGTGGGCCTCTCCAGGAGGAGATTTATACCGCTGCCTCAGAGAAGGCCACTACCTGTGGCACCCTTGTTTATACCCAGCCCTTTCACAGCTTTCCTTAATCCATGCAGTTACTTGTCTCAGTCTGCACTTCACCTTGTCTGTGATGATTTTATAATTATAATTTCACTCCGAAATTAAAGAGTATGGGGGCTCCAATAATTATAGGTGCTTAAAATAGACTAAATTAGAATACTGAAAAATTTAGTGCCCTCCTTCCGTGCGTGCACACACACAGCTGATGTAAACATTTCCACCAAAGCCTTAGCTGAATTCTTTCTTTTGAAGAATTCCCAAATGCCACCAGCAGATGGCGACAGGTGATCATATTTGAACCCAAGGAAACCAAGGTTTCCAGTAGTTTCTGGAGGCACTACTCTCCTCAGTTACTTTTTGTTTGTTGTTTTGTCTTTCCTTTCAATAAAGTCAAGTTTGTATCTTGGGGCAGAATGAAAGTAAAGTAAAGAAGGTAAGTAAAGAAAAATACCAACTCAAACTAGGGCTTAGAATCTAAACCCGCGGCTCTTCCTCATGAGAGCACGCTGGGCCTTTTCCCCTTCTTTCCAGGCCTGGTTCCTGCCCTCTCTCTCTTTGCTAAGCTCCAAGGGTCCCTTCTTTTTCCTCTGTAACTTGATTTCTGAGTCCAAGTCTTCTACTGTTCGCCTTCTTTACCTCTGTGACTTTAATAATTTGAAAATAAAAATATTTTTAAATGTTGTTATATTTACTTTCAGGTATTTGGGGAGAAGACAGGCTTTAGAAATGGGAAGGAGAAAAGGGTAACTATTTTGGACACTTGCCCAAAGGTGGGTAGTTTTAAGAATAGAGCTGGAGTACTCAGAGATACTACTTCAACAGGTTTTCTTTGTATTTTATTCTCACATATGATGGGCCAAGAACTGTGGGTTCCTCCTTTAGAAGATTCATTTTACAGATCAAAAGTGTTCTAAATGTTTAATTCATAAACTCAGAAAGCAGTGTAAATTCCAAGACTGAGTTGGCTTCGGGTTATCTATCCTCCATCTCCAACTGTGGGCCTGCATTTGAGATGCCAAGGGGTCACCATGTGTCTAGGCTTGGTAAGAAGAGCTTTTGGAATGCTTCATTTCTTTCTGGACATAAAGCTGCTTTGTGCACAAATGCATTGCAATGCTGGGACACACTGTTATCCATGGGGAGAAAGGAAGGACAAAGAGGAACACAGTAAAAGTACTGTAAGCCAAGTGTATAGTTATTTGTGAAGGTCGGTGTCAGGATTAGGGAAGATGACAAAATATGTAGATGGCAGAAAATTAAAATTGTTTATATTCTGACCTTTTTTTTTTTTTTTTTACTTTTAAAAATGACATTAGAATGGAAGAGACTGATCTGTTTACTGTTAAATTTTAAAGTATTTTATTGCTTCAGAATTGTTACACCCCAAGAGAGAGGGGATGCCTATATTTCTAGGTAAACAAGGTCAAGTTGGAAGGCCAGAGGAGGTGTGTGAAGAATATTTCTGTCTTTGCTGTTTCCCACAGGTCCTAAGCATAACTATTTTCTGAGTGATGTCTTCGTTATAAAGCTCACTGTTATTTCTATACCAAAATGTTCATATCAAAAAGACCTTCTATTTACTTGCTTAGTTAGCCAGCATATTAAAAAACAAAACATAGAAAAAATATATATTAAAAACAATTTAAAAAATTTAAAGTTACAGTTGACATTCAGTATTGTTTTATGTTAGTTTCAGGTTTACAGCATAGTCATTAGACATTTATATAATTTATGAAGTGATCCTCCAATATTACCATGCATAGTTAGTTATTACAATATTGTAATAACTATATTCCTTATGTTGTACTTTACCTGCCCATGGCTTTTCTGTCACTACCAATTTTTACTTTTTTTAATTTTTTTTTTAAGACTGTATTTACTATTTTCAGAGAGAGGGGAAGGGAGAGAAGCAGAGCAGGGGAGAGAGACATCAATGTATGCTTGCTTTTCACCTGCCTCCAGCTATGGACCTGGCTGGAGACCTGGCTTGCAACCTGGTTATGTGCCCTGGCTGGGAATCGAACCAGCAACCTTTGGGTTCCCAGGCCAGCATCATTCCACTGAGCCACCAGCCAGGGCTCAATTTTGACTTGTTAATCTCACCAGCTCCCCAAACCCCCGTCTATTTGGCAACCATCAGCTTGTTCTCTGTGTGAGTCTGTGTCTGTTTTGTTTGTTCATTTGTTTTGTTCCTTGGATTCCACATACAAGTAAAACCATATGGTATTTGTCTTCTGCTGTCTGACTTATTTTGCTTAACACTATATTATCTAGGTCCATCCATGTTGACAGAAATGAGAAGCTTTCATTCCTTTTTATGACTGTGTAGTATTCCATTATGTATATGTATCTTGTCTTCTTTATACAATACTAAAAATTAAAAAAAAAACAAAACTTTAGAATGAATTTTTAATTTGCAGTTTTATTCCAACTGATCTCTTCATTAAATACCCTGAACAATTTTAAAAATTCAACAATAAAAAATAATGCACCTCTAACATTTACTTGTGGAAGTATAAAGATTACATAAGGGGGGAAAGTCTAAGGAAAATCACTGTAAAACAGAGAATCTTCAAATAACTCATTTAAAAAAATAACTTTTAAATATTTTCTGAAAATCTGAACCTAAAAATCTTCCAGAGTATTGGTTGAATTTAACCAGTATTTTTATTATTTTTAAATTTTTATTTATTTAATTCTCACTCAAGGATATTTTTATTGATTTGAGAGAGACAGAGAGAGGAAAGGAGAAAAAGAGAAAGAGGGAAAGAAACATCAATTGAGAGAAAAACATTGATCGTGTCTCCTGTAGGCACCCCGATGCCTTATTGATCCTGCAACCTAGGTACAGGCCTTGACCAGGGATCAACCTGAAACCTTTTGGAGTACAGGACAATGCTCAAAATCAACTGAACCTTCCAGCCAAGGCTAACCAGTTTTTGAGTTTTTTTTAAGCAAAAAAATAAATGCAAAGAACTGAACACAGTACAACTCATTACATTAGTGAGACACTCAGAAACCATCTAAAAGTAAAACATTAGGAAAATCACTTAGCAAATTAAGACATGTTCATTCGTGGAAATATTTTATTGTCAAAATAAGTACCTGACATAAAAACTTGGTTTTCATATCATTTAAAGGTGTAAGAATTCAAATAGTACGTAAAAATGGTGTGAATGCAAAAAACACCGTAAATTTACAAAGTCGTAGAAAATAAGACTAGCAGAAAAGAATCACTAATATATCCATAGTAGAAATACTTAAGAATGATGTTATGCTTAATTTTTTTTCTGAATTTCTCTATAATTACCCCCCTTCAAATTTAATAACTTGATGTACATATGTGCAGCTTAACTTTTGCACAGTTCTGTTTCCAGCCTCAGTGTTTTCTTTTGCAAAACAGAGGTATTCTTTTATCCCATAGATTTATATATAACAACCCTCCAAGTATAAGAAAAGAAAAAAATGCTAAATATGATTAGCTGTATAAACTTCGGGGGGGGGCTTCGTAGTGATAAATTTGTCATCAAGTCTTTTGTTTAGTGAGAGAATGTGTGTCCTTGACAATGTGAAAGGAGAAATAAGAGGCAGCTCATTTTTTTTTTTTTTTTTCTTATAAGCTCTTGCCCTCTCACAAGATAGCACAGTGTCTGACTTGGGACACAGAGAGTTAAAACTTTCCTTTAGAATTTTCCTTGAAAGTAAAAGTCCCAGCTTTGTGAGGTTTCTTTGCTTTGTGAGTTTTTTGAATCCTGAAGAGCAGCAGAATTTTCAGACCTAGTTCTGCAAATCCTGCCCTGGGTAGCAGGGAAGTACAGGGTTCAGTTAGAGTAAGGAGGCTTCCCTGACATGTTTCTTACTCAGATTGTTTCCAAATAACACTGATCACAACCTGTTACCTAATCCAAAATCCATGTGCCTAGCACTTTGAATGGCCAAAACTCAAAATATCAGAGTTTGGAGTAAGAAAGGTTTATTGGAGGAGAAGGTGCTAACTGAGAAGTTGGGAGAGCCAATGGTGCCTGAGATCCATCTTGCTCACTGGACTGGGCCAAGGGTTTTAATGGCCTGGGGAAAACAGGTATGCGAAGTGCTGGTGGGGCAGTAGGACCTTGGAACTTGGCCATTTTATGGCAAAGGGGCGTCAATGCTGGATCTTCCTACAGAGCAGACCCTTGGCTTCTAAAAGAGTTCCAGTGTTCAAGTTCCACTTAGAACCTGGTCCTTTGGTTCTGTGGGGTGGGAGTGGGGATCTTTGGTCCTCAATGCAGTTGGAAGTCAAGGTTCTTTTCTCTGCACACGCTTTGGCTGCATGACTTTCATTTTTGGCCTGTTGTGTCTATAAAACGACTCAATATCGTGTTGGTTGATTCTACTTTTACAAACCCACTCCAACCTGCTCGCAAACTCAAACACAAGTGCACCCAGGTCCTCATAGCCTGGGCCTCAAGGGAAACAGGACTGCCTTGTAAAACTCAAGCACCTCAGTAATGCCAAGCACCTGTGCCTTCTCTTCCCATGCCCACCTCTCACCTCTGTTGTGTGAAAAGCCACCCCCAGGCTTTTGCTCCTGGCAGAAGTCTGGTCTGTGATTTCTGGTAGAGAAAGTGGTTGAGCCACTGCAGCTAAGAGAGAGGAAAAGCTTTGATAAGAGCAGCTGGGCTCCATACTTGCGGCTACAGGAAAGCTTATCTAGGCTTTGGATCATATGCTCACTGCCTCCAGGGTTGGTGCAGACAATCAACAATGAACTATATTCCACCACATGAATGAAGATCCACTAATTTTCATTGAATTTCCCAGGGCCCTGGCTTCCCCTAGTAAACCCTTTTGTGTGTACTTTCCCTCCTGCTTGTATTGACAATGTGTGAGAAGGTAAGGGACAGGGCGCCTCAAGCTCATTCAGAAGGCTTTCTATGCAAACCCAAGAAAGGGACCTATTTGCAATTCTGGCAAATTGTGCTCCAAGTCTGTCATTCTTTGTTCAGTTTCCTGGGCTTTTGTGGGGGTCTATACAACTATTTGTCTTTTTTTTTTTTTCATAGTGAGGAAGGGAGCAGGAAGAGGAGCAGGGCGAGGGAGAGGAGAAGGAAAACACAATTGTGACTTCTAGAGAAAGTGTTTAGGGTCCAGTTATCTTGGTTATGGGTTTGTGGAGTACACTTCCTCTAATTCCTACAAGTTCCAGTCTGATTTTACATTTCAAGCAAGTATTGTGTATCATAGTAAGTATTGTGTATACTACAGAATAGTCACAGAATAGACAGCTCTTAAGCTCAAAGCGCAAGCATAATCATTTAGAGGAATAAAATTCACCATTAACATATTGTATAATAAAGCCTGTGCCCATTCTGTGACCCCCAAACTAGTAAAATTACAGCTGTTTTTTCTTCTTTCTTCTAATGTATATTTTATAAGATCACAATGATGACACAAATGTCTAGTAAAGGCTGAAAGTTATAGAATATTTGCTAGAGGGCAGAGAGAATTCCAAGGGTCTACACAAAATTTTCTTTAACTATTCATTTGAATCTCTTGCAATCAGGTACAGAGCCAAGAATTAAAATCTTTAGAAACAATTCTAAATTGGGATCACATGTGTTTGTGTATAAAGCACTTCTATGCACTATTGAAACCTTTTTGTCTTAAATGCACATACAAAGACAATTTTAAAGTTGTGTTTTTGTCATACTTACAAACATGTTTAGATATTTATGCTGCACAAAAGCACCTGTACTTTCATATGGCTTTCTGTGTATGTGTTGTGTGTATTATTTTTAAATTAGTTTTGGTGGCTTATTAGGTCTGTTTTCCAATCTCTCCCACCCCCTTTCCCCCAATCTGTCTCCCTAAGACAAAGCAGCTAAATTGCTCTTGAACCAGTTTCAGACTTGAAAGATTTAGTAAACAAAAACGCTTTATAACATTTTTGGTGGGAGTTCTTAACAGATGTATTCTTCCTCTTGAGGTTTTTCCTGCTGTTTGATCTTTTCCTCCAAAGCAATTCGTTATAATACGATGGGCAAAAACCCAAGTGGGATAATTATGCTGAAATGGGCCAGCAGCCAGCACTCCGCATCTGTCCTTTGGGACGATAGTTGTCATCCCCATAGGCTGCTCCAGCCATTGTGGCTGTGGGCTGCCAAGAGACCCAGGGAATGGGCAGGAGGGGATGGCTGTCTTGATTAGGTGATGGGTCAGAAGCTTGTAATTGAGCCGAGTTTCTTCAAAGCTACTGGAATAAGCATTACCCATGACCTTTAGGGAACAAAGCATGGAGTGAGATGGAAGAAGCAGAGATATTATTGTAGAATCAGGATGTCTGGTCAAGCAGAAATTTTGTTTTGTTTTTTGTTAGTTAAAGTTGCCAGCTGCTACTCCATCAAGAGTGAAGTCTCTAAGTCAACATAGAGAACTCAAGTCTTCCAGGAATACGCCCCACATTTGCTCCTTTAAGCTATGCTACTGGGAAGCACAAGAGGTTATTTGTTCCTCTGGGCAGTCATAGAAAGGGACTTTTGTGAGGGAGTTTCCAGTGAACACACAGGCATATAAAATCCTGCCACCTCTTTTTGATAGCCTCTGTCACAGGAAGGTGGAACAACTTTTATCTCCAGCTTCTGTGTTCCCCTCAACCCTCTGCCTTGCCCTGCCCCTTGTCACTAAGAGCTGCAGTAATGAGAGCCGGGGCCTTGTTCAGTCAAGACCATGGTTGGCCACTGAAGATACTACAATGTGCCTCTGTCAACCAGGACTTCTGACGTTGCTGAACAGCGCACAGTGGATTGGAGGGGAGTGGAATTAAAGTGGCTTCCTTTAGGAACCCTGTTCATTGTTCTATCACCCCGACTGTAGTCATTGTCTATCACTCTTTAACAAATTGCCACACAGTGAGTGGCTTAAAATAACACGAATGTATTATCTCAGTTTCCTTGGGTCAGGAGTTCAGATATGGGTTAACTGGATCCTCTGCTCAGGTTCTCACCAGGCTGAAATTCAGGTGTCAGACAGGGCTGCAATCTCAGCCAAGTTTCTCTTTCAAGTTCACAAGCTGTTGGCCAAATTCAGGCCTTACTGTTGTAGAATTGAGTCCCTCAGTTTCCACTTCTCCCTGCTGGATGGCCTTCTTCACAACATGGTCATTTTGTATCTTCAAAGCCAGCAGAAGAGTGTTTGCTGACTCATTTCTTTTGTGACCTGTGTATCATCTTTTGAGGGCCCTACCTAATTAGGACAAGTCCAACCAGAATAATCTCTCTCTTGATTAATTTAGAGTCAAGTAATTAAGGACTTTAATTAATTATATCTACAAAATCCCTTTGCTTTTGCCAGATAACATATGTAATTAACCACAGAATGGTATCCTATCATATTCACAGTTCCAGCCCACACTCAAAGGGAGAGGATTTTATGCATGGACCCCAGGGGAGTGGAGGTCTTGGAGGAATTCTGTCTGCCACACCAGCTAGAACATTCCCTTTATTTCCAAGTTAAAATTTTAATGTTCTAGCCAGCAGATTGCCACTTGGCTTAGTTATTCTAACTAGGTACTGTAAATGTTTCATTACCTGTGCAGTAATGAAAGAAATCCAACTAGAAACTTCTCATCTGGCATAGTATCACATTCATTGAGAATACTTAACACTCTATACTTAATTGCAGGTTTTATTAATATTACATCACCTTTAATCAGTCCAACCTGTGTATATCAGTGAAGCCTAAAGGCATGAATTAGAGATGAAAGTGACTTTTGATACATATAGTTTTAGGGGTATAAGAATGAATACACGTGTGCATGCACACACACACACACATATCTACTCGAAAATATATCTATTAAAAAATAAAAAGCACGAATCACTAAATTTAATAACATTTTTAAAAAATTAATTTTTATTGAAGATTTTCATTATTTTCCAGAGAGAAGGGCAGGGAGGGAGGAAGAAAGGGAAAGAAGCATCAATGTATGGTTGCCTTTCACCTGCCTCCAGCCAAGAACCTGGCTGGAGACCTGTTTTGCAACCTGGTTATGTGCCTTTCTGGGGAATCAAACCAGCAATCTTTAGGTTCTCAGGTTGGCACCAGTCAACTGAGTCACACCAGCCAGGGCCAAATTCAATAACATTTTAGTATCTGTATTTTATTAATTACAAAATCTATAGACATATAAGAAATAGTTGTATTAGATGTTTCTAATAAACCTAAATTATTATAGTGTAGAATATTATATATATAAATGTAATTTACTCCCTTTATCATCAGTTCTTTAGAACAGATTTCTTACACCTAAACAATGCATCATCTATAGTTGCCTAGAGAAGAATTGATCTATTTTCATTTACAGATGAGGAGTGTAGCATTAAATAAAAGTATAAAGAAAATGAGATAGGTTAGATATATCATGGCCCCAATGTTCATGAAAAATTGAAGCTAGAATAAAGGTCTCCAAGCCTTGTAACACTTTGAACATGTTGTGCTGCTTAAACTTAGAACCACAGATATATAAGCCTTTCTGCTCAAAGCCTGAAAGTTGATTGATCCTATTTGCCTGGTATGTTTGAGAAATGACATTCTCTCCACACAATAGGGCCCTCACTTAATGTTGTCAGTAAGTCTTGGAAACTATTACTGTAAGCAAAATATGACTCTGAGGAAACCAATTTTATATTAGGCTAATTGATATAAATGAGAGTTAAGTTCCTATGACACATTTGTTATGAAAACATCACCAAATTTCTAAATAAAGACCCAAAACCCTTCTAATACTAATCATTGAAATAAATGTAAGCTACATATACTTACAAGAAAGATGAATAGCCATGGCTGGTGTGGCTCAGTAGAATGAGTGCCAACCTGTGTATTAAAAGGTCACCAGAGCAGCTTAGACAAGAACCTAGTATAAAGGAACCATGGACATGGACAACAGGTGGGATTGACTTTGGGGGGAAAGGGTGGGTGGGGAGGGGGACAGAGGGGAGCAAAAAAGGGATGCATGTAATACAACAACAATAAAATTAAAAGAAAATAATAATAATAATAAAAGGTCACCAGTTCAATTTCTAGTCAGGGCACATGCCTGGGTTGTGGTCCAGATCCCCAGTTGAAGGTGTGCAAAAGGCAACCACACATTGATGCTTCTCTCTCTCCCTTCTCCTGTCTCTAAAAATAACTAAATATAATCTTTAAAAAAAATGAAAAGAAAGATGAATAAAAACAAGAGAATGTATTTTTGCATGTGTTTGGTAATATTCCAATTCATATTACTTAAAAGAGTAATTATTTAAACAAACAAATTAGTGTAGGTATTTTGGAATAATGAAAAGAAAACTTTGTATTAATATGATTTGAGAAGCTGACAGAAGGCAGTAATTAAATGGTGAATTGTCTGGATGTGAAAGGAAAAAAAAAAGTACACATTGGTGGTTACAGAATAGACAGGGGGATGTTAAGCAGAACAAAGGAAATAGAGAATCCAAAGAACTTATGCATGACTCATGAACATGACCTAAGGAGGGCATTGCTGGAGGAAATGGAGTACTGGGTGGAGGAGGGCAAAGGGGAAAATTGGGTTAACTGTAATAGCAAAATAAAATAATTAAAAAAATAAAACAAACAAACAAACAAACAAACAAAAAAACCTAAGAGAATGTTTTTCCAACTTGCTTATTCTAGTTAATGGTTGTGGATGGCCGGAGCTTCTCCCAGCAGCTCAGTGTATAAGGCAGTACCCAGTCTGGACAGGATGTTCTCTTATCACAGGACAACTCATGTCCTCCCACACTCACTCTGACTGTGACAATACACTAGACATACCAATTCACCTCACGTATACATTTTTGGGATGTGGGAGTAAACTGGATTTCCTGGAGAAAATCCACACAGACATGGGGAGGCCATGTAAACTTTACAGACAGTGGCCCTGGGCAGGAATTAATTTTTTGTCTCATTAATGTTATAACTTAATGACATTGAACAGAATGTTATTTGAGGACCTGCTGTAGTTGGAAGCAGAACACAACTGAGTAGGCAAATAGAAAGACACAATTAATTCTAAGTTCCTCAGGAATGAGATTTTCCTTCATCAAAGTTTTGTTGAAAAGTAAATTAACTGAATCTAGGGCAAATTCAGGTTCAATTATATGTTGGATAATCTAGAGTTTGAGATTTTGTGTATGGCTGTTCTCTTAAATCAAAATGAAAAATGGAAATTCAATTATAATCTTTATTGCATTTTAAAACAACTTTATTGAGACATCATTTATAGCATAAAATTAACCTATATGATAATTTATTCAGTGAATTTATAAAAATTTTCAACAATCACCATAATCCATTCTTAGAACATTCCTATTATTCTCATATTCATTTACAGTTAACCCCAGTTCTACTTCAGAGGCCTCTCTCTGCCTTAGTCCTAGTTAATTACTAATTTGCTTTCTGCTTTTACAGATTTGCCTGTTCTCAACACTTCATATAAATTAAATCATACACTATTGATTCTTTCTCATGTTTTCTTTTACTTAGTATCATGTTTTTAGGCTTTATACATGTGGAATTTACCAAAACTATATCTCTTTTTATTGCTGAATGGTATTCCACTATATGGATATACCATAATTTTCTTAATCCCATTCACCAGTGAGTGGACAATAGGTTTGGTTCCATTCTGCCTATTATGATAATCCTATTATGAAAATTAGAATGTATGTCTTGGAATGAGCATATGTTTTTAATTCTCTTCAGTAGATATAGGGATGGAATTGCTGGACTATGTGGTAAGTTAAACATTTAAGAAACTATCAAGCTGTTCCATTTTATTTTCTGTTTAAATCGGTAACATTTAAGGTTTTTGTTTCTCTATATCCTTAGCAATAATTTGCCATTTATGTATTTATAATTACAGCTATTCTATTATATGTGAAATGCCATCTCATTATGTTTTTTTTTTTTTTTTGTATTTTCCTAATGATTAATGATGGTGAGTATATTTTCATGTGCTATTAGCTATTTGTGTATCTTCATACACAAATAGCTAATAGCACATGAAAGTATATTCAAATATATTCAAATATTTTGCCTATTCTACAGTTGAGTTGTTTATCTTATATGTTGTTCTGTAAGACTTGTTTGTATACTCTGAATATAATTTTTAAAAATCTGATATGATTTGAAGATATTTTCTCCCAGTCTATGACTTTTCATTTTCTTAATGGTATTTTTTTTACAAAAGTTTTGAATTTTAGTGAAGTCCAACTTCTTAAATTATTTTCTTTTATGTACTTTGTTTTTAGTGTCATATTATATAAGAAATATTTGTCTAACCCGACATCCTGAATTTTTTTTTCCTATATTTTTTCTAAAAGTTGTATAGTTTTTGCTCACACTTCAGGTCTCTTGCCTTTGAATACAGGAGATGTTTTAGGATCTGAGCCCAGCAATAACACAGTGCCATGAGGAACTGGAAGGTTCTGAGCTTCTATCTGTTTATATTCTCCCTTTATTGTTGGGATAGGCACTGGAACCACTCAAACCTGTGGAGAAACATAACTACATTTTAATAGCCATTGTTAATATAATGAGAACAGTTTGCATGACATTGATGTAACCTGGCAGCCAAGGAGAGTGGACTGGAATGTACATGCGTGAACAATGGCAACTTCACTGTACTAGTCAGTGGGGGAGGTAGATGTCATTGAGAGGGCATGTATATTGTGTGGCTGTCACATTCAAAATGAGCCAGTAGAGCAATAAATCTGTATCATAATTTGCATTAAGCTTGGACATTCCTCCATGGAAACTATTTGGATAATTCAGAAGGCTTCAGCTATGAGCAATGGGTAATTGGAAGCTTCATCACGACAACACTCCTGTTCATGCAGCATGTCTCATGCAGAAATTTTTGGTGAAAAATTAAATCACCCAGGTGACTCAGCCCCCATATAGCCCATATTTGTTGCCCTGCAACTTTTGGCTTTTCTCTAGAGTAAAATTACCTTTTGAAAGGGAAAATATTTCAGACTGTGGATGAGAAATAGGAAAATATAATGGGACAGCTGACAGCAATTGGAAGAACTGCATAAGGTCCCCAGGAGCCTACTTCAAAGAGGACTGAGACATCCTTATCTTATGAACAATGTTTCTTGTATCCTGTATCTTCTTCAATAAATGTCTCTAATTTTCATATTATATGGTTATATACTCTGAATAATATATATATGTATACATATACATATATATGTGTGTGTATATATATAGTTTTATTTTGCTTTTTTGTTTTGTTTCTTAATCAGCTTCAAACATAGTAGCATATACTATTCCAAGAAAAAAAATTGATGACAAAATGTTATTATTTCAAAGATTTTCCTTCTAACTTTGAATTAGTTAGAAGCTACATCAAATAAGATAATGCATGTGATAATGTTTGAAAAACCATAAAATACCAAATTAATGTTAGGAATTATCACTATTGCATGCTGAGGGAATAAGAGTAAACAGAAACAACAGTAATGCTTTTGTAGGGCTTAAATAGACAAAATGAATGACAATGTCAATATAAGAAGGTAAAAACTAGATTCTTAGATAATCCACCCGTGCGTTGTTGAAAGTTGGCTTTATCTGCATTGCCTAAAACATTAAGGAGTTGGGTCAGGATCAAAGAGGCTCCTATTGCTTGGTTGGATATGGTGGATAAAGTTGTCTTAATGATCAGTATGCTCTTTTGAGTTGAGGTAGAAACTTTGCCCTGAGGTATTGATATCCCTTGTTAATGGATGGCCCTCCTCCATGGATGTAGGTGGAATTAACAACTGCTTTCATAATGCTGAAAACCCTGATAATTTAAAATCTCTCCTCTACATAGCAATATAGTTATATTGCTTGAAATATCCAGGATTAGTGAACACTTAAGGGCAATTTATGGAAGTGTACATATTTGTACTGAGTCAAGGAATTACTACTTAGCTCTAACAAAACACATTGCTAGAATTATAGCCCTTATAATCCCCTCACTCTCTACTGTCATCCAGCAAACAACTAAGGCCTAGAGGTTTGATTATAGACAAGATTAAATTTAGAGAGAAGGAATTAGGGAAAGTGGTAGAACACTGGCAGATTGCTTCTGGAAGTGGGGAATATAAAGATGGACAGGTCCTGACAATTAGAAACAAAAAGGTCATTCCTGTACTGGAGATTCAGAAAGAGATCCCAAATGAAGAGGCGAGGCTATGGTGGTAGTGTGTTCCTATAGAAGAATCTTGTCTCTACAAAGCCCTGGCTTTGTATTAATGATGGACATTAATATTTGCAGCTGGCAGGCAACTCTGAGTTCTCAAAATTCTTGGACTATTCACTACATAATTTTTAGTGTTTCTCAAGCACCTTATTTCTGTATCCAAGTCCTGACTGTTTCATGGCAGTATTTATTAGTGTTTATTGACCACAGTTACTTAAGGATGGTTAATTTTGTGCTATCTATTTTATAGAACAGAATAGTTCAATATCTTGCTCTAACACAGGGCATTAGAGGTAGACCCATGATTATAATTATAACTCAGAGACCTGTACGCTACACAGCTACAGACTATCAAAAAAAAGTTTGAATATCAGAAAGTTGTGAGGAAACTAAAGCCACTGGAATTTCACAATGGCTCCAAATTCACTCCCTAAATTAGCTTTCTGTGAATACTTAGGCAGTATATACCTAGAACCTATGGGCTTAGAAAGATTGGAAGAATGTAGCAATCATTTTTTAGCTCTCTTAGTTCTAAGGTGTCCTGTAGATCTGTTAATAAATCGAAGTATATATTAGGAGTAAAGAGACTGAGGAGATGGGAAAGGGCTCAAGGTCAGAGATAAAAATTGCCAAGAAAAAGCCTGCCCTTATAGAATGGGAAACAAGGAGCAAGAAGACAGAGGACAGAAATTACAAACAGAGGAGTCTTCAAGGTGCCCCTAGCATGACACACATAATAGGAGCTGGAAAATGTTCAATATTTGATATTAGAGAAGAGAAGGCAGGAAATACATTCTGGAAATAACCTTGGCATCTATTGTGAAGGCTTTCATGCTGGGCTCATAGACAAATGCAAAACAGCTTTCGTCAGCCAGTGCCATACACTCTAAAAGTTCTTCTCACCAGTATCAGTGGGCTGGCTAGTCATACTAGAGCAGGCTTTGCACTAGTTCCTTCCACACTGCTCATCCACATTTGTCATTCTGCCTCTTTCTATGTAGTGATCTGTTAAGATCCCTGTATGCTGACAATTCAATAGTAAGCTTTCATATTTCCCATGTATACATGCATATAAAAATTGAAATTAAAATGAGCTAATCTCTTTGACTTGGCCCAAGCATCCTGATTGCCCTCTACTGGACCAATCTTGATTCTCTCTTGGTCCTAAGCATTTGGGCAGGTACATTTTAATGGCTGACTTCGAGTCTTTTCTATTGCACCACTCCCAGTGATTTTCTCATGATGGTTTCCTTTGACAGCAATTCTTTTTTTATTGAATTTACTTGGGTGACATTGTTTAATAAAATCTTACAGATTTCAAATGTACAACTATATAGTACATCATCTGCGTACTGCAATGTCCCTCTTTTCTCTGGCAATCACCATACTGGTTTCTGTTTGTTTGTTTGTTTTGTTGCTGTTCACCTTTTTCATCTAGCCACCTCCAACACCCTCCCCTCCGAAGATGAGCAGTAATTACTAATTTTATCCAGCTTGCTTTCATAGTGATGCCAGGTTCTTTGCCTGGCCAGGCCAGGTAACCAGAAAAGTAAAGGGACAAGGTGCGATTAAGAAATGCTTAGAAAGGCACTGGTTACTTTTATTACATATGGATTCTTAAGCTTCTACCTTTAGGTAACCTCCCTTCTCTGAGACCTCCCCATGTAGCAAAAATACTCCATCATTCTTCAAACTTTGATATCTGGTTTCCTGTCTTCTTCTTTACACCTCTATGATCAACCATTATCCTAGTTGTCTTCGTCATCCAAGTGGAGACATTCTCCTTACATTCCAACAGTCTCTATCATACTGCATGAGCAACTCTCTACTAAGATTATACTCAGGACCTCGGCATGACTTGGGAAACCTTAAATTCCATAGTTTAATTTCTGAACATAATTATTCCTACATTTTTCTCCTCCCCTTGTTTTCTATATTCAGGTTCTCTGGATACCTTAAGACTTCTAATTCTTAAACTCCTTTTATTTCTGTAAGTCCATCATATCCTTCCTTCTGCAGACCACTTCTCTACAATGAAACACCTGTGTTTTACTCACTTGTTATAAGTGTTCTTGCAAATCAGTATCTCTCCATCCTAAAAAGTAGGTGATAAATACCCCCCAAAACCATCATTTAGCTCAGCTATGTAGATGAATAATACCACAAATTTTTGTCCCCCATCTCCAATGAGCCTTTTGGTTTGAAAGTTTTTTTTTGTACTTAACTCTAGTTTGCTTGCTTCCTTAATTACCCATAAGGATAACCTATGTTGTTAGCACTCTTCTTAATCTCACCTACCCACTTGTCCTTCACTGATGTCACTTGTTGCAGGAGGCCTTGTTTTTCTTTATTAAGAAAATAAAGGCCCAATGATACCTCAGACAAGGGTTTGATCTCCAAAATATATAAAGAACTAATGTGACTCAATACCAGGGAGACAGACAGCCCAATTAAAAAATGGGGAAAAGACCTGAACAGGCAACTCACTAAGGAAGACATACAAAGGGCCCAGAGGCAGATGAAAGAATGCTCAGCATCACTAGCCATCAGAGAGATTCAAATTAAAACCACAATAAGATACCACCTCACACCTGTCATAATGACCATCATCAGCAAATCAACAAACAACAAGTATTGGCCAGGATGTGGGGCAAAGGGAACCCTGGTGCACTGTTGGTGGGAATGCAGGCTGGTGCAGCCACTATGGAAAACAGTATGGAGTTTCCTTAAAATACTAAAAATGGAACTGCCTTTTGATCCAGCAATTCCACTACTAGGACTATACCCAAAGAACCCTGAAACACCAATTCATAAGAACTTATGTACCCCTATGTTCATAACAGCACTATTTACAATAGCCAAGTGCTAAAAACAGCCTAAGTGCTCATTAGTGGATGATTGGATCAAAAAACTTTGGTACATTTACACAATGGAATACTACACAGCAGAAAGAGAGAAGGAACTCCTAACCTTTACAACAATATGGATGGAACTAGAAAGTATTGTGCTTAGTGAAATAAGCCAGTCAGTGAAGGACAAATACCATATGATCTCACCCATTATAGGACAATAATGAACAAAACAAACAAGCAAAGCAGAACCAGATATATGAATACAGTGAATAGGTCTTCAGTGGGTAGGGGGGAGGGGGCAGGGGAACAGGGAAGTGGGGGGAAGAGGCAGGGAAAGGGAGCAGTTTAGACAAGAACCTAGTATGGAAGAACCATGGACATGGACAACATATGGGATAGACTTTGTGGGGGAGTGGGTGGGTGGGGAAGGGGACAGAGGAGAGCAAAAATGGGATGGATGTAATAAACCAACAATAAAATTTTAAAAAAAAGAAAGAAAATGTTAGTCATCAGACATAAACTCCATTAGTGCTCCACTCTTTCAGTACAGAGGCTAGAATAGCTTATCTGCTCTGTTTTTAAGGAGTCATGGGAGTAGACTGGGCCATAACCTTAATTGAATTTTTAAAATCTTTGTTATGTAAGGTAAAGTATTCATAGGAGTAAGGGACCAGGTTGTGGTGTTTTTGAAGGTCATTCTGCTTATCACAGCAAACTAGAGATTCTGAATTTAGCAAAACAGTCATAATCCTGGCCTTCATGGAGTTTACAGAGTAGGAGAATACTTAGACCTAAACCAAATGTCCAGATATAAATCAAGTGATTATATTTAAACCAAAGAATTATATAATAATACAATGTTGACATCCCTGAAGGAATGAACATCAGAGTATAAAAAGTATGCTGAAGAAAAATGCCAACTGCTCTGGTCTATAGAAAGAAGGAATTTTTTACCAAGGTCATAAAAATTGAATTGAGATCTGAATTGTAAATGGTGGATACTTAGATAAAGATGATTGAGGGAAGAACATCTCAATCCATTATTAATTCTCATTCATTCTTATTAGCACTCTCATATCCCTTATGTCCTCTATCCTACTGCTATCCAAAGTAATTCCTGTATTAAGGACTTGAACATCTGTATCAGTCATCAAACTATGACCATGGGGTAAACCAGACTATTGTCTGTTTTTGTAAATAAAGTTTTATTGAAACAAAACGACATCCATTTGTTTGGTACTAAAACGGCAGAGTTGATCAGTCATAACAGAAACTAAGACCTGGCTGATGGTTCAGTGGATTGGCACTGGCCTGTGAACCCAAAGTCACTAGATCAATTCCCCAGTCAGGACACATAATCAGGTTGTAAGCCAGGTCTCCAGACGGGTTTTAAGCTAGAGGCAGGTGAAAGGCAACTATATATTGATGCTTCTCACCTTTTCTTCCTCTCTCCCTGTCCTTCTCTCTGAAAAGTAATAAATAAAATCTTAAAAATAATAAAAATTTAAAAAAAGAAACTGATGGACTGCAAAGCCTAAAATATTTATTTCCTGGTCCTTCACAGAAAAAGTTTCCCACATCTGGTTAGATGTATAGATGTATCTTTTAAAAGAAGGATCAAGTTTGGAAGGGAGAACACACATTTGGATTTGGATATGATGAATTTAGCTGTTTTTGAGGTATCCAAACTGGAATAGCTAATACACATTTGGGTATTTGAAGTTCAGTTTTAAAAAATGGCTAAATGAGAAATTTAATAATTTCCCATACTCCTTTGAAAGACTTATTGTTTTGTAGCCATGGTAACAAGTTACCATTACAACCAGTTTTAAATCAGCTTAATCCATCAATTATAATATGCTCCGAGAACAGGTTTTTGAAAGCCGGCCAGTGAGCAACAGTGCCCCTCTTTAGAAAGACAGACGGTTGGCAAGAGCTTTACTCTGGTGAACATACTAGAACATCAACTAATTCACAGCAGTCTTACCTAAACAACCATGCTTCTAGAGCTGATGCCAATCTATTCTGTGAACTGTACACTTCCTGAAAATCCAGTGTAAAATCAGTAATCTGCTTTGCTTGGAGAAGCTGTGTATAAATCTTAACTTTCTCTTGACTTCAGTAATAAATTCAGCTTTGCATTTCAGTTAATAAATGGTGGTTTCTTCCTTCAACTTAGCTTGAGATTTTTAAAAGTAAATAAATATCTTAAATGTGTAGATACTTGTCATCTTGGGAGAAGTGATTACTTAGGAAGATGATCCTGAGTGAGAGTCAAGAGGGGCTAGGATGGAGTAATACAAACTCCAACATTTAATGATGATGTAGAGATGGAGGAGATAACAAAGGAGACAAATGAAGATGTGCCATGGAGATAGATCAAGAATATATGTTGCCATGAAGCTGAGGCCAGAAACTGTTTTAAGAATTAAAGAAGAGTTAAGAGAGTCAAGCATCACTGAGAACCTTCTTGAGATAGAAACTGAAATTTGTCTACTGGGTTTGGAGGCCAGGAGATCATTGTGACTTTTGCGAGATCTGCTTGTTTGCACCATTAAGGTTGGATATTGAGATGTGAGTTAAGGGTGAGGAAACTGGAACAAAATGTGTAAATAATTCTTTGGTAGATGGATAGAAATATGGTTTGGTGATTTTGTTTTATTTTTAAGATGGGAAAGTCTTGACCATGTTAACATGCTACTCTCAGAAATTTACTAAAGAGGTTAAAATGTAAGAGAAAAAAATATATTCAGCAGTCTGGTAAAAACTGAGATAGTAATAGGGGAAGGGACCAAAATGGCGATGAAAAAACTGAGTTTAGGTAAGAATATGAGTACCTATAACAAATGTAACATAACAAAAAGATGGAGGCAACAATGGATAGATGAGATCAGATTATAGGATGTGTAACCTAAAAATGCAGGAGTTCCCATTTTGCTATTTCTTTTATATTGTTGGAGGAATGAAAACAAAGTTATCTTTTTTTAAGATTTATTCATTATTTCCAGAGAGAAGGTCAGGAAGGGAGGAAGAAAGGGAGAGAAGCATCAATGTATGGTTGCCTTTCACCTGCCTCCAGCTAAAAACCTGTCTAGAGACCTGGCTTACAGCCCGGTTATGTGCCCTGATGGGGAATCAAACCAGCGACCTTTGGGTTAGCAAGCCAGTGCCAATCCACTGAGCCACACCAGCAAGGGAAAGTTATCTTTTGAATATGAAAAAACAAAATGGAAGAGGTTGGTTAGAGCATGAGGAAAGCATGACATTTAGGGCAAGAAGAGTGGGAAAGCCAAGATTAGGACATTGATAAACCCCTATTTAAGATGTGGGAAATAGAAGAAGAACCAGGAACTTAGATCAAGAATGGCTCAAGAAACTAAAAAGGGCAAAAACCAAGAGAGTGGTTTAACAGTGTCAAACCTAAGAAAGAAGATTCCTACCAAGAAGGACTCTTAGCAAATTGGTCTCAAATTTAAAAACAGAGCCTAGCATCTCTTTCTTTCTTTATTTTCTTTTTTAAATTTTATTGTTGTATTACATCCATCCCCTTTTTGCTCCCCTCTGTCCCCCTCCCCACCCACCCATTTCCCCCAAACTCAATCCCACCTGTTGTCCATGTTAGCATCTCTTTCTAAACAGGGGCAAGTCATGCGTTAGGGAGAAGACTGCACTAAACTGCACTGAACTAACTGCCGGCCTCCTGCACTGAACTGCTTGCCTACACTGTGTTCCTGACATCTGAACCAGCCCTTAAAAATTCCTGGAATCACTTTTCAACCAATAGAACTGAGACTTTCCCTGTGCAATCTTGGCTGCACAGCTATGTCTCCATCAGCATATTCACTGACCAATCTGAGCAGCTCATCTCAGGCCAATCAGGAACTCTGAGGATTTGGAGTCTTTATGTAGATGAGGATTTAGTCTTCATTTAGTTAAGGATGGACTAATCAGGGACCAGGAGCAGGAGCTTCTCTCTTTTTTAAGCCAGTTCCCCTCTGGATCAGGGAACACAGTTCCCCTTTCCACTTCAGACTGAAGACAATACCTCCCCAGCTGGAGCTGAAACACTGCTGTCTCCCCCAAGCAGAGTAGGCAGAGTGCACCAGAGCTGTTAGCAGGTGAGAGGTCTTTAGTCCCACATCCGCAAAGAGCAAGTTTCTGACAACAACCTGGATGAGCCTGAAAGAAGATTCATCCCCAAAGGCTCCTGCCAACACAAACACCTTGATATCAACCTTGTGAAATATGTTGCAGAGGAACAAGCCCAACCAACTCAGACTTCTAACCAAGAGAACTGTGAGATAATAAATGTGTGCTGTTTTAAATCGATAAATTTGTGATAATTTCCTTCCACAAAAAAACTAATGCACTCCTCATATGTGCCTGGCAGGTACTAAAGTGCTCAGTAAACATTCAATGGATTGATAAACAAATGGGTAATCTCATTTGCATCTAAGAATTCAGTTGCTAATAGATCAAAGTTTAATATGTGTGGCCAAAAGCTGTCTCTTTGTAAGTCCAATTGCTTTATAATAGAGAGATCTACCTCTATGCTCTATAGACAACTCAAATTTGATATGTCTAGAAATGAACTAATTTCATTCCCCTATGTGTCCTGATCTTCCATCACTGATGATCTCTCTTCACTATCTTCATTTATTCTATTCTTAATTCCTATGATTCTTTCTCATTAGCACTCCTATATTCCTTCCATCCTCTATCTCATTGCTTCTTTTAGTGTTCATATTCTATGCCTTGACTACATAAGACTTTTTAAGTCTTATCTGTTCTCCACCTTTCTCTCCCTTAGAAATCATGCTATATGTCCCTAGAGGCCTATGTGCAATATTCTACTACAGCATCAGACCACTATGCATGGTGATGCCCTGGTGGTGATTCTGGACTCCCTTTTCAAGGTATAGCCCCAAAATATTTTCTCCAAAATGTTTATGCCACCTTCTGGCCCCACCCACACATCCAGATAGACGAGCTTTGTCTTCTTTGTAGTCCAATCTCTTCTGATCGTATTCCTATTTACAAGAACTGTCCTGAAAGTATCAGCCATGCAAACTGTTTTAATTACATTGACATTGGCTCAGTCCTCTTAGGACAAACCTCATCTATCACCTATAATATATTATTATTAAACTAACATGCCTGTCTTACTGCCCTGGGCTTTATTCAAGTGTGTATCACAAAACCTGGCAGAGGGCCTGAGACTTAGCCACATGTGAATAATACAAGAGGAATGAATACATGAACCAGTCTTTATCTTACTGCCTGGTGTCATGTCTGTAAACAACTCTAGACAAGTGTGTTCCTCAGAATAGCAACAGAAGCAGCCCCCAGGCAGCTTGTTAGGAATTTAAATTCTCACTCTTCCTCCCATTTCTCCATTCTTCATCAACCATAATCTCTGAGAATGGGGTCCTAGAATCTGTTTTAACAAGCCCTCCAGCTGACTCGGATGCACTCTAGTTTGAGAACTATAGCTCTAGAATGCTCATCTGGTTTTACTTGTAAAGAATCCAGTAGAAGGCTTCTAACTCGTCTGACTTCCAATTGTATGCAACCAGAAAGAGTGACTAGATAAAAAGATGGAAAAGAGACACCTCAATTGTGGACAGGAGAGCACCAGTGTCTTCCTCATCTGGGAACCAAATAGGCCGAAGTTCAGAGCTAGCAAAGGTATGAAGGTAAATTGAGAATCACTTTTATGTTTAGGAATTCAAGTTGAGACAGCACATTTTTGTGGCTTTGCTTTTATGTTTAAATGCACCACTGGAATGTGGCTTTGCTACAAGCCTATTAGAATAAAAGACACAGGGTGGAGATCTGTTTCAAGAACTCCAGAGGGTAGGCTGAAGTATTTGTACGATTTTCCCTCCAATGGTAGACTTTGGCCACAGAACTAGTTTCTCTTTTTCTCAAAATTTGGCTTTTCTCAGTTAATAATTGACTTCTGGACCTTGAACCTGTCTTGTGTGGTCCTGGTTTTCTTACAAGAGTAGTCTTTCATGACTCAGTATGATCATCATTGGGGCACATTTAAACAGTACAAATCAGGATATGGCTTTGCTGTTGGGAGAAAACAGAATACCTAAACCCTTTCCCAAAATCCTGCATGTGACATAACACAGGATCAGATCTAGCCAAGGAATTACCATGTGCTTCTCAATGAGCTTTTCCTTAAAATATTGGTGGTGTGCATGTGTGTGCACATGTATTTCTCTACAACCATATATTTTTGTTTGGCTTTTGCTAGATAGTAGAGACAGCAGCACATATTTTCATACCTATAATTTCATAACTAAGTAGTCACAAATGGTAAAAATAAAATCTCAGAAAGTTTTCCCAGTTACTGATATATGTGTTCAACTTTCTTCTTTCTTCTAAGCAGTATTTATTTAACACCCTCTGGAAAGCAATGCATGTGATTGTACCCAAGTGAATCCTTGTAGTTTTCAGCAATTCCAGGAGGCAATGGAGAAGTATCAAGCCTTTGAAAAGAGGCTGGATTCTTATAAGTTATTACACATGCTTGGCCCAATTGAGGTTGCCATGGAAAGAACACTAGCATTCCTTAGACCAAGGCATGCTATTTTCCATTCTTTGGGACTTAAACATATTCTCCTAGTCAAAATATTAAGATTTAAGAAATATCTTTTGGGTTCTTTTAAGTGGAGTTTTTAGACATTTATTTTCTTTAGAAATTTGTGTACAACTTTTTGAATATCAAATTAGGGAAAAGCTTTATGTGATTTTAGAAAAACAATTCTTTCCCAACCACCTGAAAGTCCATAAGATTGCCACTTGCAGTTAAAATTGTATTATCTTCTTAATATTTGACAATTATGCTGGCCATTGCCTTTAGTTGGCCTACAGATTAAACACCATGAGTGGTTACACAGTCCTTTGATTAACATCTGGATAGCTAATGAACTAGCTTCAGATTCAAGACTACTTTTTAAGAAGATAACAGCTTTTGCTTTCTTGGCAACAGTCAAGTATTCCAGAGAAACATGAACAAATTGCCTTACAGTGCCAGTACATTACCAGAAATAAATGAAGAAAAGCTTGCTTTGGGGTTCTATAGAGTAATCAGGATCACAGGTTTCAGGCTATTATCATTCAGGACTCCAAGTTAGATTGGTTCTGTGTTCTATTATACCAAAGAGAGATGTAGAGATGGTCTCTTTTCTACACCCCAGTTAGTCATGACCCTTAGAGGAATACCAGAATACAGCAGTGATTGTGTCCAGCAGGAAAATTCAACTGCCAAAATAATTTCCCATTTTTTTCTTCTTTCCAGTGTGCTCTAGAAGTGATGATTTTTTTTTTTTTTTTTTCTTTTGGTGATGATTTTTTTTTTTTTTTCTTTTGGTTACTGTCCAGCCAAGAGTTCTTTTTACTCACTTGGGAAGTTGTGACTATTAGACTACAATAGAAATAATTAATTTCTCAAGGCAGAACTTTCTTAAAACATAAAATGGCTGTTTACCAATTTTTGAAAAAGCTAAATTCAGGGCTGATTCTCTATTCTCAAGTTGGCTTTTTATTAACACAAACCTCCAACATGTTTGGTTTCTGTCATCATTGATATTTTATTTCCTTTTTGTTACCATTCCTGCTGTTGTCCCTACCTTCTCCCTATTCTCCTGCATAGATCCACAGTGAAGAAAATCCATGGTACTACTCGTCTCTCTGGCCTCATATCTGGGTTGAACAAAATGGAGAAGAATCCACGCATAGGGGCTCCATTGGAAAGCTTTTGGCCAGGGGACACAATGAATCCATCAAGCACTAAAGGGTACAAAGTATTATGAACATTGGCCCCAAATATATAAAATCAACTCGATGATAATATTCCAAATTAACTTCTGATTTCCCAAGAAAAGTTCTTAGGAAGATTAGAACATAAATCAGGTATCCTACTTTTTTTTTTTTTTTTTCCTGTTTAGAAAAAGTAATTTTTCTAAATTGTTGTAAACATGTTAGTATTTTAAAGAAACTTCCTGGGCAATTTGTTAATATAAAGGAACAACCCTGGGGAGGAAATTCAGGCTCTGTGGGAGGCAGTTGAAGGAGGGGTTATTGGCAAAGAGGGCCTTCAGGTCAGCCTATCTAGAGCTTCTCAGTTGTCCAGTCCACCATATAACAGAACTTCCTGAGATGAAAATTTACTTCACATTTAATTATAGCTTAGAAATATATGCCTGATCCAACAAGATCACCTGGTGTTTTTCAGACTGCTTAATAGCACTTTGCTTTCAGGCTATAGGCTCTGCCATGTAGAGGGGAGACTGTTTTCCCTTTTCTCTCCTAAAGCAACATTTCTCCATGTTATCATTGGAACAAATGACGTTAGGATAATCTTTTGCACTTAAAACACTTATTCTTACAATGTATTGTATCATGCACTTGTAATATTTTGGATTTGCCAAGACTCACATTGTGAATGTCTTTTTTGCAACATGAACAATGAAGAGAATTATTGTTTTATCTATCTTTTCAGTGGGTGAACAAGCCAAATAGATATGATACATTTAATGTTTTTACTATAGGTGAAAAATTGTTGTGCCACATAGCCTCTTTGGTCAGTATGCCTAGCCATGGAAGAATGCCCACAATGGTATGCTGGGCTAGTTGGCACATTATTTTATGGCCGGAAACCCCACATTTCTTCAGCTCTTGCAGTGCCAGACATCTTCTTGAACTAATTGATTTGATTGTTATCCAGAAATTGCAGTTCTCTCTTAATGTTGAAAAGTTGGAGCCTTTCTGATGGCACCAGAGGCTCAATGAGGAATTATATACAAGTCTGTTTGACCAGAAATGAACAAATGACTCCTGAGGAACTTCATGTGTATAATCTTTTTCTTTTTTTGCTTCCCCAGTGAATTGGTTGAGTCTCAGTTTCTTGGTAGTTCAAAATAAATCCTAAAGACCAGTGGTATCTTTTATTGTTGGGTGTATTGATTTAAAATATTATTTCTAAAATATGGTTTAAAAAAGTATATTATATATATTTGTATATATAATTTATATCTAATTGAGCAACATAAAATATTTAATGTGTACACTTGTAACCCCTAGGGAACTTTGAGAAAAGGTTTTACTCAAAAATTACCTTAAATTATTGATATTTGATGTCTTTATTACATTAAAAAATTATCTTTTCATTCAACATTTCATAGAAACATTGTCAAGTTCATTTGCCTTGGCAATGTTTGTCAGGGTTCTTGTCATACTGTGATAATGAGATTTATAAAAATAAATATTTGGCCTTACTGCCCATTCCTGGCATAGAACCACTAAAACTCTTGCTATTTTCTATGATGAGAAGATGAGAACAACAGAGATGTCTTTTGTTATACAAGGGGAGCCCCCCAAAAAATTATTTTCTGGAGGTTGGGCTCTTGTAGTACAGGCTTCCCCTACTAGGTGAGTGTTCTGTATCAGTGTACCATCTGTATCAGTGTACCAGCTGGTGTTATTGTGAGAGGCTGCATTTGACTTCAGTTAATTTTTTTTGAAGAGCCTTTGAATGCATTCACCATTTCATGATGGGTGATTTACAAGCATACTTGTCCACACGTCACTGAGTGGTTAGCAGTTTTTTAACAAAAAAATAGCAGGACACCTGTGCTCCACCATCCTTATTCACTGGATCTCACCCTGAGCAACTTTTCTTTGTTTATCTGGAAGATAAAAGTCCTCAAAGGGACATGTTTTGCTGATGTGGAAGAGGTGAAACAAACAAACAAACAAAAATAAAACAGCAGAAGCACTTAAAGACATTAAAATCAACAAGTTCAAACCTACTTTCATCAGTGGAAAAAAAGTCTCAATAGGTATTTATATCAAATGGAGGGTACTTTGAAGGTGACTGAAGCTTAAATGTGTAAGAACAAATATACAATATTTTATAAATAAATTCCTTTTGGGGGGAGTCCCCCCTCATGTTAATGAAATTACCTTTGGAATGTGCCTAAGGATAGAAACTGGATATGAGATAGTTGGAATTTTCAGCTCCACCCACAGTCATCCTGCGAAGGAGAGCTGCTGAAAGTACAGCTCAGTCGTAAATGATTGGCAAGTTAATCATTCATGTCTATATTACATAGCCTACATAAAAAATTATTTATGAAGCCCATGTAAAAATCCAAAGGACAGATTCAGAGAGCTTCTCATTGGAGATTCCAGGATAGTGGTGTTCTCAAAAAGCATGGGAACTCCACGTCACTCCTCTATCCCTGCTCCATGCATTGTTTCCAAGTTCTTCATAGGAAACTAATAATATTGTAAGTAAAATGTTTTAATGAATTTTGTGAGTCTCTTTGGCAAATTAATAGAATCCATGAAGGGGTCATTGGAACCTCCCATTGGCAGCCAGTCTGTCAGAAGCCTGGTTAACATTCTGAACTTACCACTGGGGTCTGAAGTTGTGAAAAGGGCAGTCTTGTATGACTGAGCCCTTAACCTGTGGCAACTGAAGCTATCCTCCAGGTATATAGGGTCAAAATTGAGTTTAACTGTAGGACACTAGCTGGTATAGGGAGAAATGTTGGATGCAGAATTGTAGTTCCTATTGGCATGTGCCAGCTCAAGTAAGAACTTTCTACTACTTTCCTTAACTGTGTGTCCACCTATAGTATACATATTTCTCATTGGCATTCTATATCTTTTATCTGATTGTTTGCTATCTTTCAACTCTTCACCAAGTTCACTGCTCTTCTCTCACTACTCTGTTTAGGCTGGTGCCTATCTTCTATTTCTCAGCTTCTCTTCATTGGCCAGTTGATTGGGCCATGAATCGTGGGTTGGAGGTGGGTGGAGTAGCACCTCTGGTGTTTTTACACTCTGTAGGCCTTTTCATTCCTGGCCCATTGCTCTTGACCCAAAACACTTATTGAATTATATTCTTTATTTTTAAGATGGCCCTCAGGCTCAGGGAGCTCCTTCCTCCCACCCTGCATTCAACTCTTGTCTTACTTCTTTAATGCTTCATATCTGTTGTTGAAAGATCATGTTTCAAAGGAAGCCTTCTATGACCCCGTAAGACTAAACCAAGAGCCTTTTCTGTATTAGCAATATATCTGTGTTAGCCTTAATAATAATACTTCATTCTCTACATTTTAGTTTCTGGTCAACCATTATCTCCACCCTGTTATACAATGAGCTGTCCCAGAATAAACACAATGCCTTAATTAATAAACATTGAATTACTAAATGAAAAAAGAAGTAAATAATAGTGTTAGAAAGAAGAATGGATGGTGATTCTAAACTTGAGCATGACTCCTCTGAAACTTTGAAACTAATCTAGGCTATAGCTCAGTGACAGTGAATCAACCACAATAGCCCTTTCCAATCCAGTCACAGCCAAATCCTATGAGAATTTTGGGAATACATGGAGCATGTGGATGAAGGTTTCTATCAGAGGAGTTGAAGAGTAGGATACAGATATAAGTGAGACCTGCCTGGAACCCTGAGATGGGTGACATCTTTTCCTTCTTGTTTCTTTCTTTTATTGAGATGAGTGGTGCTTATGAGGCTCCTGAGAAGCCACAGACAAAAGCTATATCTGCTGTGTGCTAAAGTCAACATTTCTATCTGCTTGTAGATAGAATGTAGACCCTTTTATTCCACATTTCAAACCTCACCTAAGAGCTTCTCATTGGTGGGCTATAAGCTGGCACTCTAAAGGCAAAGCAGTCTGGAAAATGCAGTTTTCAGGCTTCTTATTTCCATAATACAGGGGAGTAAATTGAACAGAACTAGCAAGGTCCTTAGATGACAGACATTTCCACCAGGGAGGCTGGGGATCCTACAATGCCTCCATGTTGATTGAACTTTCCATCTTTCCCACTGGAGCCTTAAAGATGTGGGTATCCATCATGCTAGTCTTTCAGCAGTCTCTGAGGAAGCACAGGCCTCATATTAGGCCATCTCTCTGCCTAAAAATGACACACAAGTCACATTTCTTCTAATGCAACTCACAGAATTCCAAGGAAAAAACAAATCCAATGTTTGAATTCTTCTTACCTAAGTTTCTGTCATCTTAGAGAATTTCAAGGAGGGCCTCACAAAATTTCAAAAAGGGAACACAGTACAATGTTTGTATTCTTCTTCCTACTTAGGTTTCTATCATCTCACTACAGACAAATCATGGCAGCTGAGCCACTTCTTAGATTGAGGCCCCCCTGAATCACTCTATGTTCTTCTTAGCCTAAGAAAAGTTTTTAATGAATGTAAATTTTTATGGTGGGTGAGAGGAAACTGTACCACATCATATCCTACATCTTTCTGCTCCTAAGGCTAAAAGTAAGACCTAGCTTTGGGATTTCTAAGAAAACACTCTTCTGGCTCAAGTGCATTTGTGTATCTCTTCCTAACATTGTGTTCAATGATGTCATATTGGTGAGTTGAAATTAGGATTGATGGGAGTATTTTCATCACAAAAATCATTAGGGGCTATATAAAGGAATTTTTTTTTTTTTTTAAAAGAGGTGCTTCATAGCTAACAATTTACTAGCGTACTACGTTACTTTCCACAGCTGACCCTTGAACAATGTTGAGAAGTAGAGCTTGGATAGGGGTACCAAATGCCTACACAATTGAAAATCCTCATATAACTTAAGTTGGGTTTCTACATACAAGAATCCCCAACTGTCTGTTGACACTTGAACAACACACAGGTTTGAAACTCGTAAGTCAACTGAATTTCTCAGGTCAGTTGAACTGTGTGGGTCAATTGAAAAAAATATGTGTAAGTGGACCCTTGAATCTTGGTATTCAAGATTCAACTGTAGTTTGGAATACAAACTTAAGCAACGGAGGCAATGCTCTTTTTGTTCTTATGGGGAATCTGCCTTCTTTTGAGGCAATGGCTGCTTCGGTTGTCATGGCTGGGACAGTAAATATTTCAAAAATTTATTCTACAACAACTACTTTCCACTTATTATCACATTGGAATCTCATACCAATATCCATTTATCAACCTCTAATTATTTTTTATTATGAACGAAGAGATAGATGACAGAGAGATAAGCAAATGGCTCAATGTTCATTTGATTAATTATTGCCGAGAATCCAGCCAGGCTTAATTGACATCAAAGCCTGTGATCATGCCTCTTCTTTAGCTTCCCTGACACTGATGAAGAAAACATTTAATTTCTGCAAGGGTAGGATTCCCACTGTCTTCAGCAACTCTTTTTTACATCTAGCACACCATATGTTTCCTTTTGGAAAGCCTGGATCTGAGAATCATTGAGTTTTTGTGTAGAGCTAAACAAAATACTTGAACAGTAGCTCAAACATGAGATAAGCCCATTGGAAAAAAATTATTTAGAGGTTTTCAGTATTAGGGGTTGTTGGGTTTAGAGGGTGGAGTGTTTTAAGAAACACAAGAAGAAGTAATACAGGCATCCATCTATGCTTTTGCTAAAGAAAATGGGAAAAAGCCATTGATATATTGCTATGAGTGATGACAAAGTAAAATTTGAGAATGGTTTTTATCATCAAATGTGTGTATTCTAGTAATGTAAAGTTGCCAGACTTAGCAAATAAAAATGCTGGCTACCAAGTTAAATTTGAATTTTTAGATATAATTTTTGTATAAATATGTTCCAAATATCACATGAATCATATTTGACAATAGAGTAGGACAAAGTGATAATAAATATCCTTGAGTCATAGGATATATATTTTCTTCTGTTTGCACTCAATTGGCTGATATTTTGGGATGAGTAAAATTTCTTAGCATCTGTGATACCTAGATATCCTAAACATCATTTGGTTTATGTGTTTCAGTGGAAATACAGGGCCTGTACTCCTACAAATATCTGAAGATCCAATTGCTCTTTATTATAATGCTGACATTTGTACTTTTGTCTTCATTAAAAATTGTGGATTAGAAAAAAAGTTATTTTATTGTAAGATTGTAAAATATCTCCCAGGCATCAGGAATAGAGTGTGGGGAGAGTGGGGATAGGAACAAAGGAGAAGAAAGAAAACTAACAAAATGTGAACTACACATTATTAAAGCTGCAGGCAAGAACAGCATCCAAGGAGAATGCCTTAGTTTGGCTGCTATAACACAGTACCACAGATTTGATAGTTTATGAACAGCAGGAATTTTTTTCTCAGTTCTGGAGGCTTGAAGTCAGATCAGGTGCCAGTGTGGTTGGCTTCCAGTGAGGGCCTTCTTTCACAGCATTCCTTTCTCCCTGCTGTGTCCTCACATGGCAGAAAGAGAGTGAACTAGCTCTCTATAGACCCATCTATAAGGGCACTAATCCCATTTATTAGGAGTCCATTCTCATGACCTAAGCACTTTCCACAGGCCCCAACTCCAAATACCATCACCTTGGGAGTTGGGATTTCAACCTATGTCTTTTGGAGAGGATACAGACATGCAAACCAAAACAGAACACAAGTTTCATAAACCAAAAATGAGCTAATACAGATAAAAATGAAATCTAACAAAGTATCAGTCCAGATATTTAATGTTTAATAACATTAAAACACATAACTTCTTCTATTTAGTTATTCAAATATATAAACAGTTTGCTGGTGCCTATCCACTGTTTTAGATCTGGGGCAGCAATTCAGAAAAAAATGGTAACTCCTATAATATTACAAAAGTCATATATACTAATGCTTGAATGTGGAGCATATGGGAAATAGTCACAGATGATGATATCTTCAAGATAAAAGCACATTCCAGTGCAAACAGGATAAATTCACAGGGCAGGCTTGGCTGATCTTTCATGGTAATCAGGCCTCCCTTATACCTGCAAGATGAAACAAGCCCAAAGGAGCTGTCACATGTCAGTTTACTGTGAGCCTGGGCTGAACTTTCTCAAGTTCAAGATGGCTACATAGGGATAAGCTACTGGCAGTTTGCATGGGTTCTTGATGTGACATGGCAAACTCAGTTTTGGAGAAGAGTCTCCATTTCTTTATTAGCTTTGCTTAAAGGATGTATGCTTTTTTAGCCTATTGATTTCCTACAGAATCATGCTCTGGCTGAATAGTCAATTCCCCATTTTCAGGTGATTGATTATTAGTACTATAATTACACTTATGGGTCTGTGTAATGCCTACCTTTACTCTACTCATTTTCATCCCAGATATGATCATCAAGATCTCAGATATCAGGAAATGATGACAGGTTTCTCTTATTTCTTAATCTCTTGGGTTGTCCAACAACATTTCTCCTGAAACAAAGCCATACAACAACAGGACCAGCTACCTTAAGAAAAACAAAGCTTATATAGCAAAAGCTCCTAGGCTGAATTGGAATTAAAAGGTGTACGTGTGTATTTTAAGTGACTGCCTACTTAGCTGATTTGAAAAGTCATTTAATACTCTACTTATGAATCATATAAATAATTTGTGTGAGAAAAGTTTTATTTTCTTTCTTTAATTCCTTAAAGTTTTAGGCCAAGAGTACCTTTAAGTGAATAATTTATTTTTTTTTTCAATTTGTCTTTTTTTTTTAAAGATTTTATTCATTATTTTTAGAGAAAAGGTCAGGAAGGGAGGGAGAAAGGGAGGGAAACGCCAATGTATGGTTGCCTTTCACTTGCCTACAGCTATAGACCTGGCTGGAGATTTAGGTTGCAACCTGGTTATATGCCCTGAATGGGAATTGAACCAGTGACCTTTGGGTTCATAGGCTGACACCTATCCACTATGCCACCAGCCAGGGCTATTTTTAAAATTTTTCTTTCTTTCTTTCTTTTTTTTTTTTGCTGTGACTTTCATGGATTCAGCTGCCTGCATTTGTATTTCTATCAAACCCCTCATCTATGATTTGACAAGTCAACTAGAAACATATATTAACTATTGAACATACCTGAGGGGGGGGGCACATGGCACATGTATGCTTTTCTTTTAAATCAATTTCTGAATAAATTCACACTAAAGCACGGGTGGCAAACACAAAGCCCATGGGCCTAATCCGGCCCTCCACCTTGTTTTATTCGGCCCAGCACCACACCTTGTTTCTACCTGGCTCATTTAACTGTTAAAAAGTAGTTACATTTATGTAGTCCTAAAATTACACTCAGCCCTTTGAAGGCAATGGCAAGGCTGATATGGCCCCCAGTGAAAATGAGTTTGACACCCCTGCACTAAAGTAAAAGGTTTGAGACCATGTGACAAAGCTGGGTCTTAAATCAGGGCGTTGCATTAGGGTTAAATGAGGAAATGTGACTTTGAGTTTGTAAAGGCATCAAAAGCAGCCTTACTTTATCATTCTTTTTGTGTATGTCCTCTGTCTTATGTGCCAGACTATTTCTTAAAATGTTTTAATCCCTTTACAGTGCATAGCACAATCTTACCTGGGTTTTAAGTTTCTTAGTTACAGTGGTTCTCAAACTTTATGTGCATTAGAATCACCTGGAAAGTTGCTTATGCCCTGGTGGCCTGAACCCTCCTTCCCGAAAACTCTGAATTGGATTGGTGGGGCTGAATATCTATATACTAATAAGCTTCCCAAGTGATTTAAAGTGTTAACAGTTGTAGAGCTCAGAAAATGGGCCAAATTTCCTATCCCAGTATTACAGGTCCCTAGGATGTGATTTTCTTCTATCCAGGTATATTCTTACTTCTGATGCCCACTCAAAATTTTTTTACCCCCTTGCTTTTCACAGTGTGTTTTAGGCCTGCAGTGTCCACATCACCTTCACTGGTGAAAATGCAGAATTGTAGGACATGCCAGACCTACTGAATCACAATCTACATTTTAACAAGATCCCCATTGTATATTCAAGTTTGAATAGCTCTCCCTGCCTTAGAGCAAAGCTGCCTAGATTCTTCCTCTGTATCCATTTCCAAACTTGACTTTTAATTTTCTGCTATTCTTGTCTGCAATACCCCCACCCCCTTTTCTTTTTCCAAGGGTAGCTTACCAATTCCAATCTGGGATTTTTTCCAAAATAATTCCAGCTCATATAACTCTTTCAGATCTCTGGCAGCCCCATAGCAGGTAAGAGCACTGTGTCTTCCACAGTGTTTGCACATGACTTAGAAGAGCTCAACCAAAGTTGAAAAGTAAATGAATTCCTCATGCTTGCTGCTTTCCCTCTAGCCACAGGGCACTTGTATATGTGGTTATTGCTGCCCAAGACTTGCCTCTTCACTATTTTTAAACCTAATTAACTCCTAATTTTTCATCAGAGATCAGGTCAAGACTTGATTCCTCAGAAAACATTTTCTGATTTCACTAAGTAACACTTCCCCAGAGAGATACCCTTATAGTACAGTATATCTTCACCATTTGTCCCAGTTGCAAATTGACACTGCTGAAACAAAGGTAAAAGGTGGACTTCTCCTGAAGGCAGATGCTCATATTAGTGCCAGGGGGATTGAAATGGCTACCAAAAAAGCAGTTACTCCACTGAAAGATGGCATCCTTAGTTTGGCCCTTAAATTTCCACAAATCAGTATTAGTAAGATTAAATAATGAGCCAAATTACCATGTAGAGAGTCAGCAGATAAAACAAACTTAATACTTAGCTAGCTAAATATTGGTATATCAAAACTATCAGTTGGAAAATACTATATATATATATATATATATATATATAGTACATATATATATATATATATGTAATGCTTAAATATATAAAAGATGGAATCATTAAAAAAAAAAGACCAAGCAACAACATAACATCAATAGTCACCAGAGAGATTTCAAAAATAACTGCATAAAATATTTAGAAATGAAAAATATGGCTGTTGATTTAAAAGCTTGAATGTATAGTTTAAAGATTAATTTAGACAGTGTTGAATAGCATGAGAAACGTAGTATGAGAAAGCCAAGATGAGGTGAAATTATGTGGACTACAACACAGAAAAGAAAGGAGATAAAAGAGTAGAAGTTAAGGGTATAGGTGATGATGAAAAAAATATAATGGGTAAGTCTAACTTGCATTATAGATATGTAAATAAAGAATAAAGGAGAGGATAAAATTTGAAAAGATATGTTGAAACCTTTCAGAATCAATAAAATACACAAAGGAATCAGAATTTATACAAGATAACAAGAGTAAATTCACACAATATTGAAACTGAAAAAAGAAAGGACTATTAGAAGACATTAAAAGCAATAAGAAAATATGTATGTTACACATACATAGTAAAATATGTAAAGATATACAAAATTGTGTAATATATAAAATATAAATTTATAATATATAATACATAATGTACAATAAAATTTATAAATTATATTAAAATATAGAATATATATAAAATCAGGAAAAACAATTTTTTTAAGAATGCATGAAACTTTAAAAAATTGAGCATGTATTAGGTCATAGCATCAATAAATATCAAAGGCTAAGCATCATAGAGATCTTCATATTTAATGCAATTAAAGCAGAAATCAACAATGGACAGGTAAACCAAAAATACCCATATATTTGAAAATGCAAAGATGTACCTTTAAGGATTTCCTGTGATGAGGAAGAAATACCAACACAAATTTTAAATATTTAGAATCTATTGATTCCTTTTTATAGTTTACAATTTGTTACTAAAGTTTCAAGTGCAATATTAATTTTTGTGACCATTGTCACAAATCATCAATTACTTACTATTCTGTGTTTAGATGGGGTAGTCTCCCTGTGGATGTTTCTGTTATATATCTGCTTACTCAAAGAGCCTATCTTTTTTTCCTGGAAGTTTATTTTTAAATGATTGATGTTTATTTAGAATGCTATTTGCAGGGATATTCTGAGGCCTAGAATAATGATTACTTCTGCAAGGAAAGAAGGAACAAAGGAAGGAAGGAGGGAGGAATAGGGAGAGGAAGAAGCGAGACTGGAAGAAGGGAAGATGAACCCTGGATATCCACTAGCCGCAGGCAACCTGAATTCATTTCAGGCCTGAGGTCTCCTGGATCACCAAATACTGAAGGGAGGATCATTATTACTGTGTTATGACCATCTGAGGGGATAGAGCTCACACATCTTTTCTCAAGGAGAGTTTTTCAGGTTCCCCACCCCTAGTGGAGTCCAGGCTTTGGTTTTTGCTCCTATCTCTGGGGTCGGGGCCACGGTGTGTGTGTGTGTGTGTGTGTGTGTGTGTGTGTGTGTGTGTGTAAAATGTTTAGCGCAGGTTTATGGCTGGCTGCTTTCTTATGATCAAAAAAATTATGCTCAAAGCTAATGAGCTTTGATGATCTGTGCTTATATCTCTGGATTTTGTCTTAAAAAATTGGACAGGCAGGGGTTTGTTTGTTTTTTTTTCCCCAGATGTTTGATGCTTTTAAGTGATTTTTGTTTATGTTTGTTTTTGGTACTTCAACTAACTTTTTAAATGATGGTTAGTGGAGACTTTATACGAATATGATTTAGCATTACTGGGACTTAAAATTCAGCATTCTTTGTCTTTAAATAACTAAATATATTGAAGTATAATAGTTGAAATTTAAAAATGCATACATAGATTAGATTAGTATAGATTAGGCTTTTCCTTTGTATAGGGTACCTCTTGGGCCTTTCCTCATATATCTTCTGAGCCTGTATTTTATTACAATCATTGCCATAGCTCTAGGCTTTACACAGGTGTAATGGCAGGACTTCACTGTAACCACAGTGTCGATCCCTTGCTTTCTTCTCTAGTGTCAACAAATTTCCCAGTGAGATGCAGAAAGAGGAGAGACTATTCAGGTGAAGGGTTTGCAAATTGGGGAAACACAGCCTGCAGGGAAAACCAGAAGTTTACTCTGCTGATACAAAAGGGCGGCCTTTTATAGAGAATGTTTTCACCCAGGTTTCTTTTATACAAATAATGAATTAAAATTCATATAGTTCTGATTGGCCTAAAGTGTATATATATATAACCCTGATAGAGCAACATCATGCATTCTGATGGGTTATTATGGGAAAGCTCTGATTGGTCAATAGAGATGCAAATGAGGATATAGTTACATGGTTTTAATTAAATGGAGCAAGTCTCAATCCATTGGCTGGAAGACAAGCCAGAAACTTCCTTATACGAGTTGATTCAGACTGCAGAATGTCTTGAGCTCAGTCTGTGGCTTTTCCCTGAAGTGCGGAATGCTCTAAAGGCCTCTGTCAGGTATGGCTGCTGACTTGGTTATGAATTTGTTCTCAATTAACCATGGAGAATCCTTGACAGATGCATTTCTTCTCAAGGTTCACACTGAAGTGGAAGAGGGTTCATGTCCCATGGGTTAATACTTGATGAATGGAGATGATATGTTCCCCTCTTTGGTCCTGAGGTGTATTCTTCATGTCTCCTCTGGTTGTTCCAGTGGTGCCAAATCCCAGTTGCCCACTGGTGGTCATCTTTCTGGTTTTACTTTTGTTCTGTAGGATTTCTTGTCAGCAAATCTACTTGAATGAAGCAGGAAGCAGATTATTTTAAAGAGATTCCATCAACTTCTGTGTGATTTCTTTTAATAGACACCAAGCACATCCTCAGGGGGGATAAAACTTTAATATATATCCACTATTATGTTTAAAATTTTTTTAAATGACTGTTTACTGTTTTATCAGATATTAAATTAGAACCTGGGAAAATAAAATGTAAAAATGTTATAGAGGGAAAGGAAGCCCAGGCTTGGGTGGGACGCAATAATGTAGACTTCTGAGCAACTGAGTCCCAGATAAAGAGAAACTAAAAACAACTTCCATTCACATCTTGTCCATGAATCTTTTGAGCTGTATACCCTAACTTCTCATCTCCATTTATGTGCTAAGTAAATCCAAGACATAGGAATTCTGTCCTCTGCTCTTTCTATTATTAACTTATAGCAGGCTGAACAAAAAGTTTTAATCATTGACATTAGAATTTTTATTAGGAACCCTAGCTGGTGGCACAGTGGATAAGGTGCTGGTCTATGAACCCAAAGGTCACTGGTTCGATTCCCCAGCCAGGGCACATAACCAGGTTGCAAGCCAGGTCTCCAGCCACGTCCATAGCTGGAGGCAGGAGAAAGGCAACCACACATTGATTTCTCTGTCCCTCTCTGCCTCTCTCCCTTCCCCTCTCTCTAAAAATAATAAATAAAATCTAAAAAAAAGAAAAGAAAAAGGATTTTTATTAGGAAAGAACTCTCCTTTTAATAAAAATGTCTTAATAAATCGCTTGATGAAGAAGGTGGCTTCATAGTGGCCATAGATTTACACTAAAGGATAGAGCATACATAAGGAAAATCTAATGACCAAAATGAGTTGCATTTGGAAAAATTAAAAAAGAAGGTTGTTTGCTGGTTTGTCCAACAACAAAGCAAATTTACCAAAGGATTTCTTTAGAGCTCTAAAATTTAACTTGGGTTCATTTGTTTCATGAATTATCTCCTTAAAGTTCAGTGGATGTCTGTAAAGTTATTCAAACCCTGGTTCACAATGGGGACATGCCAAGATGACGGAAGGCCAAGGCAGAAGTAGGAATTCAGAGTGAGGGGCAACTCAAGAAAATAGGTCCTCCCTTTTCCGAGGAGTAATTATAATGGGACCTCATTTAAACAAAGAGTAGGAATTGGATACACTCTTATTTGTAACCAAAAAGTAGACACCTCAAGGTGACCCTAGAGGTCTCATATACCTTTAGTGATCTCAGCACTCAGCCTGGTGTAAGGTGATTGCTGACTACTTAATATCGTATCTGATAATCAATAACATGAAATTTATTCATTCAACAAATATTCATACAAAGCGTATTATGTGCTACACATTGTTTTAGATAGTTGTGAACAAATAAATAAAAATCTTCATCCTCACAGGGCTTACAACTTAGTGGGAGAGGCAGAAACAAGGTAAATAAGTGAAGTTTATAGTATGTTTGATAGCAATGGTCTATAAGGAGGAACAATAAAGCTGGAACAGGGGATAAAAAAGCAATAATGCCATTGTTAAAATATATATCATCCCAGATGAAAGGAACAGAATAAATATTTTACCTTATTCTTTTAATACCAAAAGTATCAGTTCTGTTGGACTAAAGGAGCCAGTGTACTAGTATATTAATTCCTCTTATTTTTTTGTCCTTTGCCTGCTGGTCTTGGATATAGAGAACTTTTTTTTGAAAGGAGACCTTTGGATGACCTGGAAGAAAACTGAGTAGATGTTTCTTAGGGTGGCTGTTTTCCCAGGAGTTTGACCTGGGAGGCAGGGAGGGTCTTGCAGCCCCAAGATTTGGAAGCAGAATGAAAAGTCTTCCCTTCATCTCCAGAAAAGGAGGCATATGGGGAATGAAGGTTCAGATGATACCAGAGGTATAATTAGGACTTGTAGGTCACGAGAGTCCAAGAGAAAATAGAAAATCTAAGAATCACTAGGCAGGTCCTTACATGTGTTCATTGCAAAATCTAATTGCAGCAGAAAGGTAAGATAGTTTGAACACTTCCCAACCCCAGAAGGCTTTATGAGGGAATAATTGACACATTGACCAATTCAAAGAAAGGACAAGGTAGAGTCCAGGCTGAATTTTAACCATGTACATACTATGAGTGTAAGACCTTTCCCGTTAATGGAAAGTATACATGCTAAAATTAACACAGGGCATGTAGGCAAGCCTTGCACAATCCTTTCACTGGGAGAAGTGTCTTGCAGACTCCTATACTCCAACTGAAATGGTCTAGGTAAAGGACTGGATGTACAGATGTCTTTACGGTTTTCTCACTTCCATATGGAAAAACAATGGGAACACTGATCTGTTTTCCTGTTACATAGAACACAAATCAAGGCTGCTCTTGATAATATGAGATATAACTAAAGCATTCTTTGCTTGAACTCAACAACTTGGCTTACCAGCAATGCCTAAGAAATTGTGGTCTCATTACTTTTACCAGCCTCCACATTGCCTCCTTATGATTACGTTTTTCCAACACACCAGACAGCAAACTTCACCCCAGAATCCTGCAATGCAGTATGGAAAAGTTCAGCTGGAAGCTTTCTTCCAGAAGCAGCTTCATTAGAGATGATGGCTTTTTCTTTTTTAAAAGATAGGAATTCCCTCCCCTCATTCAACATCAGGATACCAAGGAATAAATTTGAGCTCACACCCTCTATCTGAAGACAAGCAGAATGAAAGAGATTTTTCAATAGCATTTTGTTCATGCTGGAGGAGAGGTTGCAGTAATCCTATCTTTACTATTTATCATTTTAATTGTGAAATACCATTGGAAAATCCCTTTATTGACAGAGGACATTTGAATTTCTTTTGGCTTTTAGAATTTGTATTTCCTTACTCAGGAAGCATTGGGTGACTTTGGCTTTTTCTAATACTCTGAGTTCAAGATGAAGTAAGAAGGGAACTGGGAGAGAAGTATGGCTAATGAATTGTTTAGTCTATATGGAGCCTACTATTGAAGATTGAACTAGTATTGTCAGGAAGCAGGGGCCAGTCACATCTGCAGGTCTCAAATGATAGCTCTTCAAGGCCCACAGGCCTAGGGGTACAATGTTTCCAAAAAAAAGCAATGAGCCTTCAAAGCTGGTACTAATTATTTAACACTTCATCATATGCGAAGCTGTAAAAAGGATCTCTTGAGATATTGATCAAGATTGGCCTTCTAGGGAGATCAAGGCAGGAGTCTTCTTTATGATTTGATTTATATGTTTGAAGATTCTGCATCTGGCATAGCCTGCCATACTACTGTTAAAGATTCACCTGGCTTAAAAGCTTTTTCTTTAATGCAAGTCTGGGTGGAGGTAATTAAGCCTGTAAGCCAACTTCAATGCTTTCCTGTAATGACTCAGCATTTTGTTTCCCTGGCCTAATCCTTGCTGAACACCAGCTCTTTATAAACCCTAACGTTTTTATCAGTATGAGTGTAGGCCAGAGCTACACGGAAAATATTGGAAGCCAAAGGCAAACAGTAGTCACTTCATGTTTTACTAATGGTCTGCCCCGTTTTCCAAACAATTTCTCAGACTCTCCTAAAGGGAGACCTGGATTACCTTGGGAAACAGCCCTCCCCTCTGAGAAATTGTGGCTTTGAAATGCTGATGAAAATGTGTCTGCCCTTTGCAGGCCATTGAAGGGAAAACTGAACAAGCTTAACAGTATGTGTTTTCTTTAGACAATAGAGAATGGGCTTCTCTTTCGTTCTCTTATGCTCATTTCAGTCTAACATTCTACTAAGACACACCAGCAGTCATGTGTTAAGGGTCTCCTTTGGCCAAGATGTGTCCTCTGCCCAAATGCTCCCAAGTAGCTCCTGGCTTCCCACACGCATGTCACTCTGTGTAAAGGGAATTAACAGATAGCAATATGAAAACACAACTCTCTCATCCAAGTGCTAAAGTAGCACAAACCTACCCAAGAGAATGGCAGAACCTTCTCTAAAGCCTCCAAGGTGAGCAGTAGCCAAGCACGTGGGCTAGCAAGCGGCAGGCAAGGTTCCCATATTTGCTGCTACCGTGTGGACTGGCTGAAGCAGTCAGTCTGGACAAAATGAAAAGAGCAGGTCTTACTTCCTCACCTGTTTTCCTGTGGAGCCAAAGAGAAAGAATCCGGAGGAATTTGTTTCTCAGAAATGAACAGGAAGTAATATGCTAAATGACCCTGGTACCCAGAGAAGGTATGAGTTCTGGGTGCAGCAAAGAATTTATTGTTTGACCCTTTCTTTGCTCAGCTGATAGTTTTCCCTTCAGATTATCAATTGGAACAGAATTGAACAAATGAATTCCTAAAGATTAATATTTGGCATAGGAAATTCTATTCCCCTCCCTTCCCCTCCTCTCCACTCCCTCTATTCCTTTTCTTTTCTTTGTGTTTCTGGTTAGAAAAAATATCTAAGAGAAGCAGACCACTTTTCAAAATGCCAACATCATTCAAGGACAGTGGGCACTGCTCTTCTTTCAAAAGCCTCCTAAGGAATCTGCTGCATCTTTAAGGTCTTCCAGGGATGCATTCCCATCAGTAAAACCCCTTTTTACAGGGAAGAGCCTTTGGACTAAATTAAGATTAAATAAATATTTGCACTGAAAACTTGCATATGGGGAATGCAGAATGTGGACTGGCTGAAGCATTCTGAAGAGAGAAGAGGCAGAAAGCCTACTGTTTTTGTTTTTGGGAGCTGCCATCAAATATCGAGGGATCAACAATGGCAATCCGATTCAGTTCAAGAACAGACTCATTGAAAGCTTCTTTATCTTCTTGATCCAAAAAGCTAATCAAGAAGATGAGCAAGAATGTCAGAATTAGATATAAAAATAATTGCAAAATGTGTTCTGAAATAATTAGAAAGAAGGTCTTTGCACTTTACCTCTGGGATCAAAACTAAGACTAAAGTAAGGTAGCATTACAGTCTTCAACCTGGCTAAAAGTACAAGATGACTAATGTGACATGATTGCAAACCCTCCTGAGTATATCTTGTAGAGCTGCCAGGATGCTGCCTTTGCGATTTGCATTTCTCTTAGCGTAGATTAACACCAAAAGAACATTCTGTGCACCAAGGATGTATCTAGACTAATCGTAACACATTTTTGTTGACTCTCTTTAGATTACCTGAACTGTTTTCAAAACCTGCTACAAGCAAATTTGGGACAAGAAATTCGTCCTTTATTCCTCTGCTCTTTCATTCTTCCTTCATCCTCTTCCTGTTCTTCTTTCTCCTTTCTTTTTCACTGTTCTTCTCTTTGTCTTGCTGTTTTCTCTTTCTCTGTGTCTCTCTGTATTTCTAAGGTTGAAATTAAGTGTATTGTTTCTAAAACAGGCACTGTTAATGGGGATCTGTCACCTTCGGTTGAGTGACCCTTAAGCTTGTGGTTTCATTACAAACTAATATCTGTCTTTTTTCCTGACTCATAAAAGCAGCTCTTGTTTTAGAAATTCCTCAAGCAATGCAGCTTTTCAGTTTTGCATTAAATGATCAGCTTTTATTTATAGTCCATGAAGTGAGCAGGCAATGCTTTGTCTGATTGCCAAGAGGACAGTACAAATTCAAAAGAAAAAAATCTTAATTGGAAGTTACTTGGTTCAGAAAAAAAAACAAAGAAATATTCTCCATTCCTGAGATTTGAGGACCCTGGCAGGTGGTCACCTCTTACAAAGAAAGCAACCTGTTTCTGTGACAGGTGAAAGCATATGTCACTTTGATGAATAATATCTTTTGGGGTCCTGGTGTAGGGGGAATTTATGAGAGGTGAGGAGGTGAGAGGATGGCAAAGTTATAAGAAACCAGAGTGAAGTTGCCAGCAGCTAACAGATGCCAGCTCACAACCATCACAGTGCACTGGAATGGTGACTGTACCCACGGGGAACTTCAATCACAGCATCCACTGAAGAAGAGGCCTTCAATGTGCAAATAGGCTGATTTGGGGTAGTTGGAAGAAGGAGGAGATCATAATTCTCGGAACTGAAGCTGAAGTCCCAGCCAGAAAGGGATCTGCTCTTCCAGGAATAAGGCCACAATGCTTGTGTCTGTATTCATGAGGCCAGTAAAGAGATTAGGTCACCCATGTGCCAAATGACAAGGCTTAGAGAGACCGAAGGTGCAGGAATGCTGAGCCCACACCACAGACATATGAAGGAACATTTGTATTCTAGGCTAAAACATTATTACAGGGTTTACAATTAAATATATGAACACTTTGTTAAAAAATTGCATCTAAAAGCAATTCATATGGTTATTGAACTGGTGCTGCGGCTACCCTTTCCAAGTTTTATTACAGACCGTTGCAAATCATGTACTGTTTCCTAAGGGAACAAAGCCTTTAGAAGGTCATGTAACAGGATTATTAAGCAAAGGAAGAAAAAAAGGAACAGAATTTTGGACTATTTTTGTACTATTATTACAATTCTAATTCTCCAAACTAAAAGATCTTTAACATTTCACAAATCCTTACAACAACCCCATAAGATTTTTACACATTACTTCAAAGGAAAGACTTTTTTGTTTTGTTTTGTTTTGTTTGCAGGGAGAGAGGTGGCTTATTTTCTTAGGATAAGTAGTTCTGTTCTTAACGCCTGGGTGCATACAAGGTCCTGGTCCCAGTCCCAGATATCAACATACTATACTCAGATGGACTTGAACAGAAAGTGAATTATCCATTTAAAGACATTGCATGGAAATCAATTTGGTTTAACTTCTAAACCATAAGTGACAAACACAAGGCCATAGGCCAGATCCTGCCCTGTCTTGCTTTATCTGGCATGGCATATTTAGCCTAGCACCTTGTTTCTACCTGGTTAACTGTTAAGCAGTAGTTACATGTATACAGTCCTAAAATTACATTTGGCCCTTTGAAGGCAATTGCAAGGCTGATGTGGCCCCTTGTGAAAATTAGTTTGACACCCCTGTCCTAAACTATAAGATTGAGAATTGTTGGAAGAAACCTATAGGTGGCATGTGTTAAGGTTGGTCAGTCCTTGATGGCCTTGGAAATCAGAAGCAGTGTTTTGAAAAATGCCCAGATAAAGTGCAGCTGTTTTGATTACTGAATTCAAAGGTGTGGCCAGCCCTTAATCTCCCAGTTTTTGAGCCAACAGGAATATACTGTATGTTTGCTCCAGATGAAGCTATTCCAAATGGAGCAAGTTTAGCATTTTGAGGCTGTGTTTACACAAAAAAAAGATACAGAGGAAAAATGCAGTCAGGAAAACTACTGGCATATAAAAACTCTCTCATCTCAAACACAAGCTATTAGATTGGGGAAGGTAGTCAAACTGGTCATATGGGTCTAAATGAGGATTAGGAGAAAACAAATTTTTTTCCCATTTACCTAAAAGAATGGAGTTTTGGAGCACAGAAGCAATGCCTTTTTCTATTTGTCCTTGAGAGATAAATAATAATAAATACTTTTCTTTTTTTCCCCCCCTCTCTATTTGTCTATCACTCGGAAACTATACACACATATTCATTTGTCCTTACTTGTTTATATGCCACTACATTCCGAACTGCCCCGTTCAGGAGACTTTCAAAAGTGCTTGCAAAAACATAAAAAGTGAATCAGAAATTATGGTGAAGGAAAATGAAGGATTTCTGTCTCTCAATTTGCTTTTTTTTTTTCCTGGACGTTTTACATAAATGGAACTATACAGCACTTAGCTTTTTTTCATCTGGCTTCTCTCCCTCAGCATAATGTCTTTGTTGTTCGTCCATGCTGTAAAATGTAGTGTACTTGGTTCCTTTTTATTGTTGAATAGTATTTCATTTTATGAATATTATTTACATGTACCAGTTGATATTTGTTTTTTTTTTTTCCATTTTAGGGTATTAAGAAGTGTCTCATAAATTTTATACATCCTCTGTTATTTCTTTGCCCATCATGCTTTGTGTTCATTTGTTCTTCATTCTTATCTTTGTTCCTTCATATTCACTTTAAATATTTTAAAAATATGAATGTATTTTTATTTTTCTATCCCTCAGAAGATCTAAATATACTTTTTATTTTTAATACTCAACCAAGGATATAGTTATTGATTTGAGAAAGAGAAAGAGAGAGAGAGAGAGAGAGAGACGTCGATTTGAGAAAGAAGCATCAATCAATTGCCTCCTATGTACTTCCTGACCAGGAATTGAACCTACAATCATGTATGTGCCATGACTGGGGATCTAACCCACAACCTTTTGTTGTGCAAGGTGATGCTCTAACCAACTGAGTCACCTGGCCAGGGCTTAATATACTTCTAAGAATCATTCTGAGAATGGTCTATATTTTTTACTTTTCCCAAGAGCTGTTTTTATCTCTTACTCATTTAGTGTTATCTACAGGGTACATGCAATAAAGTGGCAAAATTTTGTAAAATAAACAACATACCACAAAATGTTATATTTTGAAATAAATTTATTCTTATATGTAAATACATAAACATAGTCACTATTTTTTAAATTGTTAAAAAAATGTCTTCATTTGCTGCAATAATAGACTGAATTCCACTTCAGATCTTGAGCATGCTTTAATTAACTTTTCTTTATCCATGGACAACATGTCTTCAATCTAGCTTTAACAGCTTCTTTATTGGAATGAGGTTGTTTATTAACTTTTCTCTCACAAATGCTGCATACATAATAGTCTAAAGGATTTGCATCTGGTGAACTAGGCAGCCAAATTTCCTTTGACCAGAATTCAGGAACATTGACACTGAGACATTCTTGCACCATTTTTGTTTTATGTGCTGGTGCACCATCTTCTTGGAAGATAAAATGATGTCCATTTGAGATTTGCTTCATCCACAGTACAACTACTTTTCTCAAAAAATCAAGGCAAATGACAGCAGTCACCTTCAAGCCTTGTGGAAACAAATTCGGGGTCATGATCTTTCCTTCATTGCTGACAATACCTAACACCATCACTGTAGTAGGAAATTTTATTTTCATGACAACTGAGACTTCATGAAGATTCTCACAAAGCAACCTGTTGTCTCTTCTGGTGACTGAGACACTTCTGGTCCTGCTGAGAATTCTTTTGATCAGAGAAGAAAATCAGAGGGTTTTTTCCTTTGGGAGTTTTCCATTTTGTTAGCAGTTTCCTTGCTTTTTCAAAGTGCCTTCCCTTTGTCTGCTGTGTCATCAATTGGCCTCTTCTAAGAACATAGGATCTGTATTCAATATCTGTAGCAATAATCTTGTGAACCCTTGCATCTGACATCTGCCATTCTCTTGCCATGGAGCGCATTGACTTTCCTGGATCTTCATTGATGATTTCCTAGATTCTGTGTACAATATCTGGAGTTGTATGATCCTTGCCTACCTTATGCATTTTCCTTGTTGGTGTGGCAACATCAGGATCAGCATCATACACCTTGTTCACTTGTAAACTGTACATAAAAGGATGTTATTGAAGTCCGCAATTTCTTTATCAGTTTGCCCTGCATGCAGTCCATAAATGATGGTTGCTCTAATATCATATTCCTTTGACATGACATTTGCTCTCAGAATTTAATACTTTATATCTAAAACAATGATGTTAAGTTGTAACCTTAGAAACATAGTTTTTCAAAATTAATAAGAAACATGGGAAATAAGATGATATAACATTATTGCCAATTTATTTCATGCATCCTGTATTTACTCTTTGTGTTGGTTTTGTCATTTAATTTGAAATTCTATATTGTAGACTTAGTTTTTTCCCCCTCTATGCTTTTTTGGCTCATTTCTCCATGGTGGCTCTGCACATACCTCCACCTGGGTCCCCATATGTTCTCAGTCTGGAAGCAGGACTTATATTGGTACTCAGAGCTCCTGATCCATGGTGTTGAAGGGAGTAATGATTCCACCATTGAGCCAACCTTAGGTTTCCCTAGACTCTATCCATGGCTTCTTCATGTCACCCCTTGAACCAATCAAATTTACAGTCATCATTTCAGGCAGGAACTTCAGCTTTCTTCTACTTCCCATCCTGAGAAGTGACCCACCCAGGCCCCTCCAGCTTTGCAGACTCCCATTAGTAAGCCTAATTTTGGTACTTTCCTATCTCTAAAGTGTTTTTAGGTCCCTCTTGACCCATAAAATCCAACTTTTCAAAGCCTCCAGATGGTTCTGGAGTATGGAAATGCAATATCCTCTGCTTATTTAGTAATGTGTGGGCTAATTTTCTATTGACTCAATCAGATTTTTAACTTAAACCATGATTTTTCTTTGAAAAACATGAAGTATAATATACTCACAGAAAAATACATATAACTAAACAGGTGCGTGGATTTTTACAAACTAAGCATACTTTCTTTAAAATCAGAACATTAAAAACACCTAGAATCTCTCTTCATGCCTCCTTCCAGTCATTCACGACCAAAGGTAACATTATCTTGATTTCTACATACATAGATATGATTTGGTTCCCATTTAGGGCCATTATCGATAATTCTAGCAGACACATATTAATACTTGTTGATTAATATATGTGATTATTTCTGTTGTAGATATTCCTAGGAGTGGAGTTTTGGGATCATAAGGAAGGCATGTGCTCAATTTTAGTAGATGATTTTAAGCATTTTTACAAATTGAGTGAATCAATATACATACACTTTTACTAACAATATATAATTTGCAATGTCCCTCTATCCTTGCTAACTTTGGTATTATTTGTTTTCTTCCTTGTAACATGGCTATTTTTAAATAAAAAGAAAAACACCTCTCATTGCATTTTTCTAAAGGAAAAGAAAGGTGGGAGCTCTCAACACAATAACTCCACTCTATCTAGACCAGGTCAGACTAACATATTTTCTGAGGCAGCCTAACCGCCAATTCAGCTCCCTTCTCCTAGTTCAGTTGCATTTCTCAAACTCTACAGGAAGTCTCCTTCCAACAAGAACAGCTCTGAAAATGGTTGCTAATCTTTAAATCACAGGAATCAGGTGGATTTTTAAAATCTGATATCTCCTTTAAAAAAAAAAAAAAAAAGCCTTTGATACCTCCTTCCCAAGCTTTAATTTTGATATTCTCTCAAATTGGTTATTCTTTCCTGCTTTCAGGAAGGCAATACAATGAAAATAATAGAAAAGGCAAAAGAACTCCCCTATTCACAGAAGGCTGCACGAGCAGATTTAACGCTTTCAGTAAGCATTTTGTTTTCCCCATTCAATTATAGGACTTTGGAGAAAAGGAACTATGTCTTAGTCTTAAATAACTATAATGACAGTTATTTGAAGCATGTCTTTTTAAAAAGTTATTATTAGTCTTAAAAATACCTCTTGTGTTTGCTGTAAGTGGCTTAAGTTTTCCTATGATACTTTTACTTTGTAAAATGCAAGTTTTCACAAGGTGGTAACACATCAAATACCATCATTCACTTATAACTCAATGAGGACAAGTTTGACTCATTTTTATGAGAGCACTGTGGTGGTTTTATTTATTTAAAAAATTATCTACTTCTTTGCAATATGATATTATGCAATAGCTCCTCATATTAAGAAGTAGATTCTATTTATCACCTGTTTAAATCTAGAATGTCCTAGTTCCAAGCTTTGACCTCAAGAATCTTTCTTGCTCTCTTGGGAGTTAGTCAGCTCCGTATTGATAAGCCCAGGCAGACTATAGGATAAGAGACCAACTGGAGGAAAGATAGTGCATCAGCCAACAGTTGTCTGACCCAAGCATAGGGGAAATCAGTCACAACTGTTCCCAATCTGCAACTGATCACAAGTATTGCACCTGACTCAGCCAAGGCCAGATGACATGCTCAGATGAACACTAGATTACTGAACCACATTAAATGATTATTGTTTTAAGTTGCTGACATTGGGGTGTTTTTTTAGATGGTAAATAGGTAACTGATACAGATAGGTACAGACAGGTCAACTAAAGGGTGGGTACATACCTGCAGAAAATTAGTCTATCACGAACTTTTCCAGTGTCTCTTTTTGTCATGCTGGCTATTATTTTCTTCTACAAGGTAGATGATTTTACTCCTTCAAAGGGAAGTTCAACCAATTATATTAATACTCCAAAGCTAGAAAATAGCCAACATAAATGTTTTCTGTATCCCAATTTTAGCCCAGATTTACATTTGGATCTAAATTTTGACCGTTACTAGTTTGGGGCAAGTCTCTTATGCTCTCTAAACCCTGTTTTCTTCTAAGGAAAATGAAGACAATGACAATATTAACCTTTAAGGGCCACTGTAAAAAGAATAGAACAGTAGCCAAAAGCTTAACCTTAGAAAAGGGATGTGGATTTCTGTTCTGGCTCCATAATAGATCAGTTCTGCGGCTTTGGCCAACTGTTTCAGTCTAGCGGAATCTCCTTTTTGCAGCTATAAATTGGTGATAATAAGAATTCCTATCTCAGCATTGATTTGAGATTAAATGAGAGAAGGCATATAAAAACCAATGACTGGTCTGATAAATAGTTCCCATCATTTTATTGCTCATAATAGTATGTTTCTTTATTCATGTCTGGATTATGTAAATCCTCTTAACCTCTCTCCATCCCAAAACACACTTTTTTTTTTTTTTTTTTTTTAAACATCAATGTATGGTTGCCTTTCACCAGCCTCCAGCTATGTACCTGGCTAGAGACCTGGCTTGCAACCTAGTTATATGCCCTGGCTGGGAATTGAACCAGCGACCTTTGGGTTTGCAGGCCAGTGCCTATCCACTGAGCCACCAGCCAGGGCTTCAAAACACACTTCTAATCACATTGTTCCTCACTATTTCTTACTCAAGCAGTAAAGAATAGAATGAATTAGGCATAGAATGAATAATGAACTCTTCCCACACAGAATATTTGTGGTAGTTGCCTTTTACCCTGTCCTTCATATTTCTTGTTCAAGTTAGAGTGCATGCTTTGGGGTTGGGAAGGTGCCTATGCACAGTAAGTATACCCTTACAAAAAACAAAAAGGATGCCTAAAGTATTTATTTGTAAGACAAAAGCCCTTTAACAGAACTATAGGTGTTAATTAAGCTATATTCTTACTTGTTAGTCAATAATTAGCCTAAAATAGCAACTAGCAATGGTATACTAAACACCTAGAGCCAAAGAAGAGGAACCAAATAGAGCTAAATATAGTTGGATTCAATTTCTTAGCTTTCATCAATGACACAGCATAAAGATAAATTTTTACTTTGATAGCAGACATGAGGAATAATTATATCAAGTTTTATTCTAATAAATAGAACAGAACTTTCAAAAATTGGAAGCACTTATTAGAAGGATATTTATGAATAAGCTATACACATGTATATATACATAGATAATGAAGTGCTATTCACATACATTATTATAAGCTACCAGCAGCATTATTGACATAAAAATATGTATTATTTACTGAGAGCCTTTTATGTGCTAACCATTTGGTTTTAACTGTCTTTTGGAGTGAGCCCTCACCACATCCTATGTGGCAGAAAATCTAATTTCCTATTTTACATTGAAGGAAACTAAGGCACAGGCTATGATATAACTTGCCCAAGATTACATAGTGTATGGTAGATTAAAGATTCAAATGGGAATTATCTAATTCCAGTGCTCATGTTCTTGAGATTATGCAGCATTGCTTCTTGATATATCTGTATTCATAGCATTGTATGTATATTTCAGTTTATCTCCATACTTAGATAGAAAAAAATATGTCATGAAAATTAAATTTGTGGCTAAGATGTATGAGACATAGATGATAGAAAAGCACTTAAAATATATCAGTATATTTAGTTATTAAAGCAGCTTAGCACATTGTTGACTGGCAATTTTATAGCAAAAGCTAATGCAAGTGCAAGCACAAGTTAACTCATTATTGGTTAACAATGTTTGGGCTTGCAAACATGAGTGCTTTCATGATCAGTCTAAAACGTGTTAAGAAGTGGATTAGAACTTCACTTTTGCAGTTGGGAAAATCTAAGAATTAAAGAATTGAGTATTTTCCCAAGGTCACATAGCTTATTACTGCGGAGTTGAAATTTGGACACTATTGTGACTCTAAAATGCCCACCGAATCACCTTTCCCATGACACATTTCACTCGGTATCTTAGAAGTATACGTTACACCTATATTTCCTTGGTTCATGCAAAAGGACCTATTCTGACTTTGCCTTTTCTCACTAACTATTTCACCTTGATTTTCCTGCTCCTCTGTCAATCCTCCCTATGTTCTTTTGTTCTTGCTGAGTTTCAATTTGATTTGTTGGGATTTCTCTCCTCTAGCTAGAGGGTGAGTCAGTGGTTTAAAAAGGAGTGTTAAGTGCTTGCTTTTGCTTTTTCAAGTTTCTGAATGCCTCCAAAAATTCATTGCTGAATTCTGAAAGCCCAGAGGGGAAGAATCTATAAATACTTAAAATAGGAGTATATTGTTTTAGTTAAAATTCATGGAGTGATTCATGATTCCAATTCAATTTTCAATTTTCATAAATTGACATCAAAAGGTCTGGATGGGAAATCTGCCTTTAAATTATCATGGGTTCTCTGAAAGATGAGCCTGTTATTTATTTATTTTTTCTTTCTCTTTTTTTTTGAGTGAGAGGGAGAGTGGAAGATGAACCTTTTAGAAATGCCATTTGACTTGTTAGCAAATTCGTGACTTCAAGATCAAGCAGATCCAAGAACTGAACAACTCAGTCCTTGTTTTCATTATCTTTCTGATCTCCCCTTAAGCAGAGTTGATGGAGCTTCATGTCACCACCTCCACTCTGTAAATGTAGCCTGGCAAGGCAAAGAGCATAATGTATCTGAGCAAAACTTTCATTCCACTTTTAGAAAAGTCTTGGTTTTTCAAAAACCCTCAGGAAATCTAGGAGAGACTCAGAAATGATTTTAGAATGCAGGATGTTTCCTGTTGTTTGTGAATTTGAGAGCATCTCCTAGTGATATTATCATTGAATTAACTCATTTGTTTTCATTATCAACTTGAAGGTTTGGGAGTTTGATTAAAATATCACCAACAGTTTCTAGGAATAAATAAATCTGACTAATCCAACTGTAGCCTGAGTGACAGAATAACCATTAATTAGGCAGGAGCTGGGTACTGTGACTAACATGATTTTTGGCGCATAGCACGTACCAATGACCATTTGATGAAAATGATTTAAGTGTCCCTGAAAAACTCTTTGCATGCAGAAAAATAAATCTCTACTTTTAGGTTTTCTCCCTAGGCTCTCTATAATCCAGAACCTTGTCTTAAGGCGTTGATTCTCAGTCTTGTAAATTTCATCTTTCAGTGGACATTTGGTAGTTTTTGGAGACACTGTTTTTGTTGCAAGTGGAAGGTGGATGCTACTGGGTATATAGTGGATAGAAGCCAGCAATGTTGCTAAGCATCTTACGATGCACAAAATAGTACCCCCAACAAAGTAATAATACATGGCCTAAAATGTTGTGAAACTGTGTTGTAGTTTGCCTTTAACTGAAGCTAGACTTGAAATCCCAGGATCTACAATTTTGGAGGTGAAGGTATATGGTAATGAATTTTTCTTATGCTTTAAAATATTACTACTTCAAGAGTTTCTGGGAAAATGGGCATAACTAGGTTTTTCTAAGAACCCCTAGAGGAAATGTGAACTTTAAAGGCCATTTGCTGAACTCAGTAGAAAGAACCCCAAACTTATTTTTGTCTCATTCTCTCTGCAGTTTGCCTCTTATGACTTCTTCACTTTAAACCATAGCCCCTACACATGTTCTCTGAGTATTAATACATAGCTGTAAAAGATGAAAACTACTGGGGACTCCTTGGATAAGATGAAGATCATAGCCCAGGAAAAGTGAGATGATACTGTAAATCAGTTAGAAAAGTGTCCAATTGGTCTGTATACCTTATAAATCATCTTTGAAACATCTTATGCTTTTACCCATTATTGTTTTAAAAGATTTTATTTATTATTTTTAGAGAGAGGGAAAAGGAGAGAGTCAGAGAGGGAGAGAGACATGAATGTATGGTTGCCTTTCACCTGCCACCAGCTATGGACCTGGTTGGAGACCTGGCTTGCAACCTGGTTATGTGCCCTGGCTGGGAATCAAACCAGCAACCTTTGGATTCGCAGGCCAGCACCTTATCCATTGTGCCACCAGCCAGGGCCTTTTCCCCATTATTTTTAATTAAAAAATTAAAGAACTGCCTTCTCAGGTCTCCACTTCCTGTTTCTATTCGGAGTAAGTGGTTATATTGTATAACTTAAAATACATTTATTGTTATTACTTCTGACATAGTCCAGAAGGAAGTATAGCATGCTGTTACTTATCAGTCAAATGTCAAATGGAGTGATTGGACTAACTTTAAGCTACTGGGCAAACAGCATAATTGAACTCATAATGGGGAAAATGATTTATGGAATTTGGGATACCTAGGTTCCCCTTCTGGCTCTTGCATTGACTATGTGGCTATGGGAATATTCCATAATTTCTATGGGCTTCAATTTCTTCATCCACAGAATAAGGACATTGGATTATAGGACCCAAATCTCTGATTCTAAGTTATTCAATGGAATGATTTCCATCTGATTCTATGACTAATGGAAGGAAAACAAATGACTTATATTGGTATATTGATACCTTTCAAAGGATTATTCTGGATACTTATTTAAGAAGATAATCTTCTGGAAATGTGAGAGATTAGGAAGTTATGTGAATACATGCCATGGATTAAAAAGATGTGGTCTTAGGCTTTGTCTCATTATTAAAGTTTGTAAAGTGTTATTAAAAGTTCCCAGGATTTGGAGACATCATTACAATTAAAAATATTATAATTTCCATAATCAAAGTTGAATGTCAGGAACACAGAACCTGATAAAAATATATATCATCTAAGGGGTAGAGCCAAATTCTTGGGACTTTTTCTTGGAAGTTAATCTTTTCTTTTACAAATTTTTTTTGTTTTTTTTTGTGATTATCCTTAAGGATAGTACATATAAGCAGCCTATATTTATTCACCTAAATAAGGCATACCATCTGGGTTTTTGTGGTTGCAAAAAACAGAAACTAACCTCATGTGGTCATTAGGCTGCAAAATGGTCCCCAAATAATCTATGCCTCCTGATAATTTGCACCCTTGTTTATACATACCTTCTCACACTGAGTCAAGACTGACACTGTGTGACCAATAGAATATGACATGAATAACAATATGTAACTCTTGAAGCTAGGTCATAAAAAAGTATTTCACCTTCCACCTTATGTACTTCATGTGAGAGAAGCCTGCTGTCATGCCATGAGGACACTCGAGACAGCCCATGAGGAGCAGAACTGAGACCTTCTGCCAAAATGCAGCAACAACTTGTCAACTGTTTGAGTGAGCCACTGTTACAGAAGTAGACTCTCTTCCTCTCTGGTCAAACTCTCAGGTGATTGTCAATCAGATTGGTTGACATCTGATTGCAACCTCATGAGAAAGGCCCTGAGACAAAATCACCCAGCTAAGCCACTCCTGAATCCTTTACCCATAGAAACTGTGTGAGGAAACAACATATTTACTGTTGTTTTAAGTTGTTTTAGGATACTTTATTTTGCAGCAATAAATAACAACTATACAATCTTAACATCAAAATGTAAATAAACCAAAGGTCGCAGGTTCGATTCCCCAGCCAGGGCACTTAACAAGGTTGCAAACCAGGTCTCCAGTCAGGTCTGTGGCTGGAGGCAGGTGAAAAGCAACCATACATTGATGTCTCTCTCCCTCTCTGCCTCTCTCCCTTCCCCTCTTTCTAAAAATAATGAAATAAAATCTTTTAAAAAAAAGTAAATAAAAGGCATTTTATTGAAAGGAAATTGAGAAGTTCAGAAAATTGAAGGAAACACCAGAAAAAACTCAGGGATGGAGGATAACTCTAGAGATATAGGAAGCAAGAAATAATGATTTGCAGAGTGCAGCTATCAAAATTAATTGATAATGACCATTATTATTTCCTTTTACATTCTGTATTCTATTAGAGATTCCAGGTGCAGAGGGTCTGGTCAATTTAGATATGTTTTTGCTCAACTCTTGACCAAGAATGAATAGAGTACTATGATTGGCATTTACACTAAGGATGCACATAATGGGATGTCTGTAGTTCTCCAAAGGAAAAATAAAGGTGTTATTTCCAAAAAAGGAGCAATGGATGCTGCGGAGGCAAAGAAAGAGATGTCAACCACCAATAGACTAATAGTTCTGGAAATTGCCAAGTGGCTTGGTTAAATCTGAGTTTATCCAATTATTTAGAATAGCCATAGTCCTACATAGAATTTTTTCAATCACTGTTCCCTCAAAAGCATGATGTCATTAAAAATAATAATAATAAAAAAAATTCTGTTTAGCTTCATTTTGAAAATATTAAGGGGTTGTCTTGATCTTTGGGATTTTTACCATTGCATGTTATATTAATTAAAATAGGTAGAATAGACTCTAATGAGTAAACTAAGACATGATAGATTCCTCTTTCTTGCTGAAACATGAGTGCTAGATGGAAAATAGAGTGCCAAGGTAGCTCATATCCTGCCAAACTAGGCAGTTAAGGGCCTAGCTTAATGGAAGATCTGCCATCTTTAATACATGGCCTCCAAGATTTTTCTGTGAAATATTTAACTTCATCCAGTAAGAAAGGGGAAAGATCATGGAGAATAATATATACATTTGTTTGAAGATTTCACTCTTTAGAAGTGGTCTTCATTTCTGCCAACATTCCACTGGCTAGAACCTTATCACATGACTTCATTTTAACTGCAAGGGAGTTCTGGGAATTATAGTCCCTGGCTAGGCCACAACTTTCTAGCACAAATTTATATTTTTGTTTTGTTTTCTTTTCTTGTATTGTGTTTTGTTTTGTTTTGTGATCTCCTATCTCCCAGTCATTTCTGCTACATACAAATTCCCTGGCCACTTCTTGTCAGCCTGGTATGTATTACATTACTAGTTTTCTTGGAAAATAATCAAAGCTCTTGCTCAACACAATGTACATACAAATGAAATCCAGGGTCATTTCAGTATATTTAAAAATTAACAGTTGGTTTCAGGACATGCCTTTGAAAATACTGCTTAGAACTTATCATGCTTCTGATTCCATCATCATTTTAAGAATCTTAGAGTGATTTTCAGCCTTATACAATAAAGCACATGAAATGGGAGCTTGTCCTCATGTCTTCTGCTTGGGAACAGTTACATCTGGTTGCCATAGCACATCCAGCTGATGACAGATTCACTTCCTTCAGCTACAGGCTTGAGGCCTCTGAACCTAAGGTTATTTCAGTTCTTAGAATCCATGAAGGCATTTTGGCTCAAGACACAGGACTGGCTAAAGATGCGAAAAAAAGTATAAATAGAATCTATTTAAGGCCAATCATTGCACATGCTGAAATGTAGAAGAAAGCATTCTAGGCAAATGCATGAGCTTGGGTGCAGGGAATGCCAAGTCCTTTAAAAGTTATATGAATCTTTACTCAAATAAAGTAATTTGAGAAAGTCCACTACCTAAAAGTTGAACTCTTGGGCTGTAATTTGTGCAGCATGTGTGCATGTGGGAACTGTAGGGAGAGGTGGCTGGGGCAGTTAGGGACCAGCCACTTAACTGCTGTTTCTTTATGCCTGTTCCATTTATTTACCCCATGAGAATACACCAAGGAACAAAAAGTTTTGTCACCAAAATTAGTATTTTAGGCAAAAGTTCACAGAAATCCTTTAAAAATAAACTATGTAAGGACTTGATCAGTGTGGCTCAGTTGGTTGGGAGTCATTCTGCCAAGTGAAACTTGCCAGTTCAATCACCAGCTAAGGCACATGCCTGGGTTGTATGTTCCATTACTGGACAGAATGTGTGCGAGAGATAACTGATTGATGTTACTCTCTCATATACATTGATGTTTCTACCTTACATTGATGTTTCTCTCCCTCTCTTTCTCCTTCCTTTTCCTTTTATCTAAAAATAAATAGATAAATAAAATTTAAAAATATATATATATCACAGTGTGGCTATGTTGCATTTTGTGATTGTGAGTTCTAAGATGGTTTTAAGAGTCTTATTATTTGAATATAATGATTGTGGCAAGTAATTTATCTAATAGAATTTAGAAGACATGAACAATGTAATTATATTCCTGAGAAGCTCCTAGCATCTGAAATGCAAATGACTTATTTTTCTATATTGAACTCCTTCCTGAATCCAAATTTTCTTGTAATTGTCCTACTTAGGTTGTGGACATCAAAATAGCATTTCAAAAATAGCACATACTAATTGACTGACTCTAATTTCCCCACAGAATCTGCTCTAATATCCTGCATTTCTTGTATCAGTTATAAAATCATTATCTACACAGTATTGCAGACCATACACTCAGGGGGATTCTGTTTCTCTGTCTATACCAGTCTACATACATCCTGTTTGGCTCCTGACTCCAAAATTCTGATCTGACCACCTCACACCATCTCAGCTGCCATTATCTGTCCCTGGATACCTGCAATAGCTTTCTATTTGGTCTCCCTACTTCCACTGTTGCCTCACTACAATTCTTCCTCTGATAGGTGCTAGACTGTTTATACAACATGCAAACCAGATCATGTCACTTCCCTGCTTGAGACTTGCCAATGCTATCCATTGACATTAGAATAAAATATAAATTTCTTACTCCAACTTACAAGACCTTAAATAATGTGGTTCCTGGATCTTTGATCTCATCTGATATTTCTCTCCATGTCCTTTCACTTCCTTTCATTTTAAAGTTAATTTTTAAAAAGATTTTATTTATTTTTATAGAGGAAGGAAGGGAGAGAAAAAGCATGGGAAACATCAATATGTGTTTGCCCCTCATGCACGCCCAACTGGGGACTGGGACTGCAACCAAGGCATGTGATCTGACTGGGCATTGAACCTGCAACCCTTTGGTTCCCAGGCAGATACTCAGTCCACTGAGTCATACCAGCCAGGGCTCTCTACTTTGTTTTTTATGCTCACTATGAATTGACTACTTAACTCTTCAAAATTTCAAAATGTGTTCCTGATTTGTGATCTTCGTGCTTGTTTTTATACTGCTTGGGATACCCTTTCCCCAAATCTTACTATGTTATGAAGCTTCTTTCAAAAATCTTTCTCTGGCCACCCCACACTTTATCCCAGTACCTCTTTATTGCATCACCCTATCTTCATTGCTTTATTACACTTAACACTATTTGAAATTATTGCTTTGCATTTTAATCCTTTATAGTTCATCTCCTACTAATAAAATGAAGCTTCACAAAAACAAAGACAATTATTTGGATCAATCTCAGCTGTACAATGTGTCTGCAGCACCTAAAAGAGAGACTGCCATGTAGTAGTAGCAGCAGGTCTTTACCTTGATAAACTGCTGTCCTAGTTGTCCCCAGAATGTACAGCTCAGTTTTCAGCCTAGATATTTCCTATGGGATGGAGAGTAGATCATGAAAAAGCCATTGGAAAGACTCAACAAAGGAAGGATTTATTCCTCTTAGAAACTGACTTTATGCAGACTTATGGATACTTATTTGAATGACTCCTTTTCATCCCTTCACCACTCTTCCCCAAGAGGAAGTGACAACAACCCTGAACAAGCTGGGAGTTACTGGATCCATTTATTTTCCTTTATTACTTACATATCTACAATACCTAAATATTTAAAGGAGTTGATGAAAAATTATTTTCATCAGAATTATTGAAGTTATACTGTTGTACTTCACCATTGTAGTCAAAAAAGCTATTGAAGAAATGCTTTGTAATGTGATCTGCCTCAAAATGTCTTGGCAGCAGTTCTGTCACACTTTGGGGCAGCAATGTAAACTTAAAAATAAATAGTAATGTCTTTCTCTGTCTGACTTGTGTCATTTAGCATAATACCCTCTAAATTCATCAATACTGTTGTAAATCGTAAGATTTCATTCTTTTCATGGCCAAGCAATAGTCCATTGCATATATATAACACAGATTTCCCCCCCCCCCTTTTTGCCATGAGAACATTTGTTTGTAGAAAAAAAAGGTCACCCAAATTATTCTATCCTATAAATTCTATTTAAGAAAATACCTCAAACATGGACCACACTATGAATGAGACACTCACAAGGATGTTATACAAAGAATCTGCTAAGATGCTGAACCTGATAACTTTTGAGATTTTTGCTAATCTGACAGTTTGTGTAAATGAATGTTAGTTATAAGTTAATGTTATTTTTGCTGGTACCTTAATTATGTTTACATTTTTAAAAAGTAGAATTATAAGTGGGGCCAGTCATCCAGGTCATAATGCACTAATCCTCCTTGTAATCAACATGTGAACTACATATATGTCCCTTACATAGAACATGGAATGTAATTATATAAGTTCAAAGGATTACAAATGTTGGTTTCAGTTTTTGCTTTTTCTCTTCTATACCTCTGACTTACCTGAAGCTTAAACTTTGAAAGCACTAGGATCCTCAAGTCTAATTTGTTTCCATGGGAAGCACCCTTGGCACTTTGTTGTTGTTGTTGTTGTTGTTGTTGTATTACAGTTGTCCATTTCCCCTCTGTTTTTTAATTCCACTCATCTATTAATGGACCCTTGGATTGCTTCCATATCTTGGCTCTTAGAAATACTTATAAACATGCTTATATACATACATACATATATATATATGTATATGTATATGTATATATGTATGTATGTATGTGTGTGTTTATATATATATATATATATATATGGAGTTCATATATTCTAGGGAAAAATTAAAATAAAAAAGAAAGAAACGACTCATAAATACAGAGAACTGACTGGTTGTTGCCAGAAGATAGGAGTGTTGGGGGAATAGAGGAAAAAGTGAAGAGATAAAAAAACTACATATTGGTAGTCACAAAATAGTGCTGGGGATATAAATTACAGCATGGCAAAATAGTCAATAATATTGTAATGACAGAGCAGTGTGAGGTGGGTAACTGATCTATCAGGGGATCACTTTGAAACATATGATTGTCTAACCATTATACTATTACTATACACCTAAAACTAATACAAATAATGCTGAATGGAAACTGTAATTGAAAAATAAAATTTAATAAGGAAATAGTAATGGGGAGCTGCTTCCCTGATTTCAATATGTTTTAATAGAGACTGATGATACATATTCAGATGACATATTTTAACATGTTAGAAAACTGAGCATGATGTTTCAAGCAGTATCCCATTCATGATATTCAATCACCTATTTTTACCAGTCTCAGTTGATTGGCTAAGGTTTGGTGTACCCAGGGTGGGCTCAGTTGGCAGTTCTGCTTTGAGCTAAAGGTCTGGCTTAATGTAGTACCTTCATTAGGGCTGGACTTTGGCCTGCTCTTTGTGTATTCACCCTGGAGCCCAGGGCAGAGGGACAGCATTTCTTGGGGGAAGTTTGTCATGTTGCTGACAAAAATGGTAGAAATCAAGAAGACTCTCTTAAGACCTAGACTCAGAGTTGTCACCGTTACTTCTAGCCGCATTCCATTGGTGTACAAAGTTACCCCACATCAGGGGTGGGGAAGTATATATTCCACCTGTGATATGGATACAGAAAGGATATAGGTACAGGGAGAAATGAATAATTAGAGCCAAAAATTCAGTATACCTCAACATATAATCTAATAAATAATCCCATTAAAAAGTACCACCTATAATGGAGTATATTTACATGTATGTGTAAATACATGCTTCCCATTAAATACATATCAACATTTAAGACTATTCTAACAAGGTAACCTGGTCTTCAGAACTGGGTTTCAATGGTGAGCAATATTGTAAGATTAAACTATGATGTATTTCATGTAATTATTTCTAACAATGGATAAAAGTGAAAAGACCTCATTTTGAAGAGTTGGCACATGGCTGGTTCTCCTGCATAGAATTTTAATAACACCCAGCTATTGTGGTATTTAAAATAATTTTTATTTGGCTTAGAAAATAGGCCTTCAAAACACTTAATAGTTTTTTTCAAAATATGTTTCCTTTTTTTCATTCCTGCCATTCAAAAGGAGGCCTCACATATGTTAATGAGGCTCAGAATGGGTTGGCAGATTTTAAAAAAATCTTTGGAGTCCTGGTTGGTAGCTCAGTGGATAGGCACTGGCCTGCAAATCCAAAGGTCACTGGTTCGACTTCCAGTCAGGGCACATAGCCAGGTTGCAAGCTGGAGGCAGGTGAAAGGCAACCATACATTGATGTTTCTCTCCTTTTCTTCCTCCCTACCTTCCCCTCTCTCTAAAAATAAATAGATAAATAATCTTAAATTTTAAAAAAATATAAAGTATTTGGAAATATTTGGCAGAAGCACTTGGGTTCTATTTCAGCAAACTTGCCCTGGTACGAGTTGCCAAGTTAGGGTCTGGAGCTCTGGCTCCAATTCTAGATAAATTATGATTTGTTTTCTTCCCTCTGAAAAACTAGGTTATTACTTATGCTGATTGTCAGAGTTAGTAGATAAGCCACATATTCTCCAAATCTCAGAGCAACCATGCCCCCATGATAGTGACAGGAGAGACTTCACAGTCCTTACTCCTTCATTTGCCCTCATCTCATGTCTCATTCCATAGTATGCGCTTACCTGTGGAGACTTGTTTCAGGGCCAGGTGTCGGTCATTCATACATAACAGTGAATCATTTCTTTATAGGATATTAACTTTTAAGGCTTCTTAAGAAATCATAAAATGGAAAAATTTACCTTCAGCAGTTAGAAGTATCTGAACTACATGTAGACAAAGAAACATGGGTGGATTTAAAATTTGTAACAAGGAGTAAAGGCAAACACAAATGAAAGAGACTGTATCAAACTAAAAGGTTTCTGCGGAGCAAAAGAAACTAACGGAACTAAGAGGCAACCAACTGAATGGGAGATGTTATTTGGAAACAATGGCTCCAACAAGGGGTTAATATCCAAAAAATATTTAAAATACATACAACTAAACACCAAACAAGAAAAAAATGATCCAATTAAAAAATGGGCAGAGTACCTGAACAGACATCTCTCCCTAGAATACATGCAAATGGCCAACAGAATGTATGAAAAGATGTTTGACTTCACTAGCAATTAGGGAAATGCAAATCAAAACTACAATGAGATACCACCTCACACTTGTTAGAATGGCTGTTATCAACAAGACAGATGATAAGAGTTAAAGAAGTTGTGGAGAAAAAGGAACTATTATTCACTGCTGGTGGGAATGTAAACTAGTACAACCACTATGGAAAACAGAACAGTGGTTTCTCAAATAAATAATAGAATTACCATATGACCCAGTGATCCCTTTTCTGGGTATCTACCTGAAAACTTGAAAATATTTATTCACAAAAATATATTCACTCCAATATTTATTGTAGTCTTATTCACAGTAGTTAAGACATGGAGACAGAATAGTGTTCCTAGAGGACTGGATAATGAAGATGTAGTACATATGCACAATTGAATACTACTCAACCACAGGAAAAGGTGAAATACTACTATTTTTAACAACATTGATGAACCTTGATAATATCATGCTAAGTGAAATAAGGCAGTCAAAACAAAAACAACTAAGAATCATGATTTCTCTCATATGTGGAATATAAAATGGAAACACAGTGGTGGGGAGCAAAAGGAGCCAAATATATAGGGACTTTGGGTGGTGGACACATGATGCAGTATACAGATCATGTACCATAGAAATGTACATTTGAAACCTATATGATCTATCAACAAATGCCACCCTAATATATTTAATAAATAAATGACATAAAAATAAATAAAATGAAATAAAATCTATAACAAGTAAAGGTAGTGCAGTCAAAAACCCCAAATATATGTATATAATATATAAAAATTATAAATGTAATATAAAATATTCTAGTATATTACATATACATATATAACTTATAAAAAGTAAATTAGAATACAATATGTAAAAATATATCTGTACTAAAGCACATACAAATAGAAAGCTACTGATTAATACAGTCATGTTGCCTATGGGAATGAACGGAATAAGATGAAGAATGGAGATATAATGAGAAACAATTAATTAAGGATGTGGAATAATGATGATAATATGCTTGGAAATGAAGAATATAATTAACTCCACCCCCTGTGGCTGACTTCAAAACCCAAAAAGAAGAAAGGAGGGACAGAAGTTAGGCAGAAAGGAAAAAGGAGGTTTTTCATACCTTTGGCAGTATTTTCAGGTGGTAGCTTAGGAAGAAGTAAATTATTTTGTGGGGTTGTCTGGCTGATGAATCCAAAGCCCCTAGAATAGTACCTAGCTCAGTATAAGCACTCAATGAGTACTTGTTGAATTGAGCCACATTGAACTTAATTATCTTGAGAAAGCTAATTTCTCTCAATCCTGAATTTACATGCTTTAAGCAGACCTCATTCTTTCCGTGAGAAATGGTTCAAACAACATGTTGAGAAGAACCATGAAGTTCCTTTGGTCTGACTGCATCTAGTAGAAGACATATCCTGTTTTTATTTGGTGAGAACTCATTCCTATTGTTTTCTGGTGATGGCTCTCACATTTACTTTGGGGTAGCATCTTACTCCATTCTTATCCTGTATAATTTGGATGAGATTGAATTTTCCTTACTTAGTCATCTCTGGCAATGACCACATGACCTAAACCCCCCTGTAGCAGTTTTTGTTTGTTTGTTTGTTTGGGGTGGATGAATAACCCAATTTGGAACAATGTGGACTCAATAACTCTTTTGAAGAAAATACTCGAGAAAAAAAATGTTGTTTTCTTAAATCCTCCCCAGAGGATATATTTCTTGCTTTTAAAGAGAAGCAGAGAGACATTGATTGGTTGCCTCTTCTATGTACCCTGGCTGGGGATCAAACCTACAACCTAGGTAAGTGCCCTGATGGGGAATCAAACCTGAAACTTTTTGGTGTATGGAGTAACATTCCAGCCAATTTATCCACCTGGTCAGAGCAACTTTGGATTTTTATGGGGATCTCTACAGTACATACAATGCTTAGGAGTCCAGGGCAATGATACAGGAAAAAGATTGACTGAAAATTAGCCAACACAGAGAAAAAGAGATTTAGATATAAAGCAGGGTGGAGGGAGGGCAAATTGGGGGTGGAGAAGTGTGTTGTCTATCTCTCTCTCTCTCTCTATCTATCTATTTAATCTGTTTATCTGTCTTGGATTATTTTTGCCTAAACTACCTGAGTTGGACTTTTTTTTTAAATCACTTAACCTTAGGAGAGGTGATTAACACATCTCAGAATGATTATATTCCCTTGGAGAGCTCATCCTTCAATTGAGCTTCACTGAACTCACAGTAACAAGAACCACCCACATTTCCAGGCCACCTCACCACTTTCTGTACAGCTTAAATTACCAGGAAATTTTATCTAACACCTGCCTTCCTCAAATTTTTTGCTGTTGGTGTACATTTTATACTTCATGGCTGCATAGAGCAATTAACACTAATTTCAGCTATCTTGTACACCTTACCCCATTCCCAAGTTAAATCCCCAGCACTCAAAGTAAATGCCATCAAGAACTTTTCTCATACAGTAAACCATTCTTACATTCCCAGCCTCAGTTATACTACCTGCATCAATTATTATTGCTGCATAACAAAATACCTTAAATTCAACATCTTTAAAATCAGTGCACACATATTGTGGTTTACAAGATTACTGGTAAACTGGCAGTTTTTCTATCTTGACTGAGTTTGATGATGCATTCCCAGTCAGCTGTGGATTGAGCAGGCAGCTTCACTGATATTGAATGAACTACCTAGTATATTTAGGGGTCAATTGTCCACAAGCTGGTCTAGAATGGCCTCAATTCTCTTCCTCATGGTCTCTCACTCTTTTGAAGGCTATCCCAGGCTTGCTCAGAAGGTGGAAAGACTTTTCTTAAAAAGCAAAATATGCATGACCTGGGGAGACCTGGGCTCACAAGCCCATTAGTTCACCACTTTCTGTTGGTCAGAGCAACCAAAAGGCAAGTCCAGATTCCAGAGATAGGAAAATAGACTCCACATGATCTTGGAGTTGCTTCAAAGTCATATTGCAAAGGATACGGATTTAGGGTGGAGTGGATCACTGTGACCAATTTTATAATCACTGTAGCAAAGACCAAAACAGAAAAGAAGCATATCCCTTAGGAGTTTAATTTTACTGAATAACGTGTTTGCATCTAATTCCAAGGTTTTAATCAGGGTCAAGAGCAAATCAAGTAAATTTGGCAAATTATAACTTATCTTCTATCTCTTTTAACAGTAACTACGAAGAAACAGAAAACAGAAAGATCTAAAGTCTACTTGAAATTCACACTTAAAATTCAACTATTGTGTTCAATCAGGGTTGAGTTGGGGGGACAGAATGACTTTAGAGCCTGTTAAGGTGTATTGAGTAAATACTTTTTGTTTACTTCCCAAGAGAAGCAAATTATCAAAACTAAATCTTTATTGACAGAGGATTAGTAAATAATGAAGACCTACTCTAGTATTTTAAAAAACAAAAAAACAAAAAAAAACTTCCCTCTGGATGATGATTTAATGTTTAACAGGTTACAACTATAGTCAGTTCTCTTATCAGAAAGAGTTGGATCTTCTATGAAACATTTATTTGTCCATCCATTGAACAAATATTTATAAAATGCATCTTGTATAGAATAATATGAATAAGGTACATGACCTAATTAATTAATAGTTGTGACTTATCAAGAGAAGGTAGAGCGGGTTTTGGCCTTATTTTTTTTCTCAAAAAAAAAAAAAATCAAATGTTAACATGACTTTTGAATTGGAAAGAAACTGCTAGACCTATGATGACTGGATATAAATGTCATGGCAGGGCCTCACCTAATGTTTCCTGAAGATACGGCTTGGTGTGATTTTTTTGTCTTGCCTGATAGAGTGTTACTTGGGATGAAGCATGCAGCTTCCCTTTAGTCCTGTAACCATCTAGCATTTGATTCTAAAATAATTTTAACTTATAGAATAATACTCCAGAGCCTGGTAGGAAGGTTCAAAAATTCTTCATCAGTCTCCTAAATAATCAAAGTGGGAGATGTACCTGCTACAAACTGTTAAAATCAGTTCCAGTGGAATCTGTCAAAGTATTGAATGCACAGAGATAAGACACTTCATAAATTTAAGACTTTTCTGGTGGGAAATTGGACGACATATGATTTTGCCCTTACATCTTAAGTTTTGAGTAATTCTGCTTAGTTAAAAAAGCTAGGATGAGGGGACCTGTCTACATTACAGATTATGTCTGAGCCATCATTATAACTCTAGATAATTCTGTTAACTGCTCTAAATTTATCAATAAGTTGAATGAGAATACTGAATAAGTCAATCAATAAATATTGCTTTTATATTTACAAAACCCTGTATTTATGCTATCCACGTGAACCTCAGAGCCACTCCACCATTCTGGAAGAGTAGGCATCCATGGATTCATTTTAAACATAAGAATGCCTAGGTCATAGCCAAGGTAAGAGTTATGAATAGAGTCTTATAGAGAAACCTGGAGAGCTGTTAAAAAGTCTTCCACAGATTGCATCCAACTCTTCTGTAGATTTCAACAGCATGTTGCTGCATAGAGCTAATGGCTTCATAAGATGCTTTGATCATAGCAAGATATTTAGTCAAGTTACCACCATTCCAGTGGGATCAATTCCCTTCTGATGGGCTGTCCAGATGCATGGACTCTTTCAAATGTGTCTAAGTGAACTAAAGAAAGCCGTTTGAAGGCCTGGTCATTAGTACAGTTACCATTACAGAGAGAGGAAAGGACACAAAACCACAGCCTATAAAACCTTGACCTCCATGAATCCTGGTTTCCTTATCTGCAAAATAAGAGGGTCAGACTAGGTGACATCCAAGGTCCATTTCTGTTCTGAAGTTTTGTGATCTCTGTTCTTAATAAGATTAAAAGTTGAGTCATAGATAACAGTAAATAATTAGCTTTTCTTCTCTTTTTTGAAACAAAATTCAAGTCAAAATTGATAAAAAATAAGCCATTGAAAACAAATTCACTTTTCTGCTTTAATATTTTAAATGTTTATTAAATGTCTATTCTGTGGAAGATACTAAGACCATATAACTTCCTCTAAGCCCATCAATACAAAATGTGGGCACTCCAGGATCAATAAACCATATTACTTAGGCTTCTTCTAAGGCTTACTAGAGCTAGATTTGGGGGTTCCTAGGAATGAAATAACCCCCCCCCCAAAAAAAAGACTCATCTTTGGAAAGGTCTTCTTATTGAAAAGAGTGGCTATGTTCTTCTGAATTGTGTAGTGAACACTTTTGATCCACCATCAAATCCTCTTTACCAAACCAGTACACCCATCCTCCAACTGCTGTGAGTGTCGAATGTTAAGTGCTCATGCTATTTCCCTTCTCTTTCCTAAAGGTTTACTCATGACCAAAAGAAATAACTTTTCCAGAAGTTTATTCTTTTAATCTGGGGCATCCTGCAGCTAATATCTAATTGATGGGGATAAATAAAGGCCAGCTCCTTGTCTTCAGGAGAGACCATCTCTGGTGTATCCCATGCTCCAGAGTTCCCCATTGAACCAGGGGAGGCTAGATAGCCAACACCATATCCTAGCTCCTTCTTCTGCCCTCTCTGCTATTCTCAGGGTTTTGTTGTTTTTTTTTCTTCCTGGATTGGCACCATTCAATAAATTCATTGAAGGTAAAGGTTATTTTTTCTACATAGCTTTGTAAGTAAACTTATTTAAACCTTCCCAATATAGGCCCTGGCTGGTAGCACAGTGGATAAGACGCCGGCCTGCGACCCCAAAGGTCGCAGGTTCGATTCCCCAGCCAGGGCAACATAACCAGGTTGCAAACCAGGTCTCCAGTCAGGTCTGTGGCTGGTGGCAGGTGAAAAGCAACCATCCATTGATGTCTCTCTCCCTCTCTGCCTCTCTCCCTTCCCCTCTTTCTGAAAATAATGAAATAAAATCTTTTAAAAAAAAAATCTTAATATGGATTTGTCTCCTGGAAAAAAAAAAAAAACCTTCCCAATATAAACATAAATTAACATTATAAAGGGTCCCTTCCTAAAATTACATCATCTTTGGAACTCCCAAAGTTCAGGAAAATAATGACTCACAAGTTGAACAGATTCAAGATAAGAAAAAATCAGGGTGGGTGGAAATTATAGTAGTTGTTTGAGAGAGGGGCTGACTTGCCTTTTGTACAATTGGGCAGAAAGTAAGTTTACTGTTGTAAGTACACAACAGTTTATTCTTGTATTATTTATTTACTATTGTATTATTTTCCACACAAACAACTGTAAACCTACTTTGCCCACTTATGTATACAATTGCATTAAAATTTAAAACAAGAGTGGCATTTGTTTCTTAAAACTATATTCTAAAGCATACAAGATCTATCCCAAAAGTATCAATCCAATGTCAATATAATAAAAACAGCTTGCATGGTTAATACTTTCTGGACAGACCTTGTGGTATAGCATAATCCAGAAAAATTCACTTTAACAAGAGAAGTATGGAATGAGTCATAAACCCACTTGATAAAAGAAGAAAAGCAGAATACATAGGACAACTACATCAAAACCACCATGCATTAAAATTATTCTGACAAACTGTGTACTTGTAGTAAATTTTCCAAATTTGATTGTAAAAGATGCAAAATTCATTAATTAAAAAGGAACAAATCATTCTGTTCTCTTGCCTGAATTTCAAAAGTTCTGATGGCATAACTGTTCCACTATAGTCCCTTTTTCTTTAGAAACCTCCCTCAATGAATCACATACACTAAAATTTCTTTCTTGTGCTCTGCTTCTAGGGAACTTGACCTCAGGTTCCAGAGCCATTTAGCTCTTCTGTAGGATTTGGGCATTGCTTCCTGAGACCCTTTTCAAGTTTTAAGAAGTCTCCATAAGTATGTAAGCTTCTACACACTCAGGAGACTTTATGGAGTATAGAGTCAGCATCCCACTGTCTCAAGAACATGAGGATACCTTGGAAAGTGTTCTAGACCTACACAGAAATTTACCTCAGGCTATAATCTGAAGATACAAGGACTTTGATGCTAAGATCTCAGAGTTGCAAAGCAAATGAAAACAGAGATCTTCCTTAAGACGGTAAGACTTTGATATGGACCTTTACTCTGGGCCACCATTAAACCAAATCTTAACTGGAGATGCCATCCAGAGGATAGGAGTTTCTGGTGATAGAGTGAGGGGCCACAAAGCCAGGATATCTACACAAGGAATGTAATGGTGGCTGAAATCTAGCTTGAGTCCATTATCTTCTTTTTCCCAAGATGGTATTTATGGCAGTAGGGGTTGTTGGAGGATGGAAAGCAGAAAGAGAATGTGAGGAGGACAGGATTTTGTTTGAAAATCCAAAGCACCAGGAAGAAGAGAGGATACATGAGAACAGAGCAGAAGCAAAGGCTGATGGAGGCTGGGAAGGAAGGGGCAAAGGAAAAAATGTTGTCCTATGGGAAGTATAATAGGCAGCCATTGTGAGTAGATGGCAAAGATGGGGAGAGGAAAACGAAAGCAGAGACATTGGATTTGGGATTTGCAAAAGCTTAGAAGATGGAACCCAGAGAGACATTTGTTTGGGCTGATGAATGAAAACCAGGTAACATTCTCTCTTGTAGTGCCTGTGATGCCTTCAAGCAAGGACAGTGGAGCTGACAGTCTGGGTTCAAATATTAGCATGAAGAATTATTAACTGTGTGGCCTCAGGGAGGTCACTTTTGAATCTCTGAGCCAATCTCCTCAAGCACCAAATGAAGGTAATTGTCCCTACCTTCCAGGGTGGTCAGAGTCAACTGCTTTGTCTATACAAAGTGCATAGAAGCATATGTGAATTAAATGTTTTTGCACTGCTTAAGATCTCAGCTGGTACCATCCTAAACTAGGCATTTTACCAAGCTCAGATAAATGAGGTTTTGGATAGAGATTTTATTTTATTATTTTTAAAAAGGCAAATCGTAAAATAAACTATTAAGATGAGCCATATCATACCCATCATATCAATTTCCTACCAAAGGTGCACTCACCTAAACTGTCTCTCATTTCAGTATAAATTAGTTTTTTTTTTTTTTGCATTGGATGCTTTTTAATGAAAATTTCTTTTCATCTTTACATAATATAGAGAAATTATAGTAAGCTTGAGAGGTAGTTTTGAGTATTTTATAATCATTTGTAGAGAAGAAAATGACCATTTTTATGCTTTATTTAAACATTTAATTCATTGCTTTGTTTACTTCACTGTATCTAAAATATCAGTAGTTTTAGGTACTGGCTTATTTATCCTTTTGTGTCATACGCATATGCTTATATCTATATACATATCAGCTATTCTCTTGGAATTATTAGTCATGAGATTTTTAGAAAGCAATGTGTTAGTTTCTGCTCAGTTAGATTTCTCTATAAAATATATATATTTCAAGTGAACTAATGAAAAGATTTAATTTTTATTCTCTACCTATCATATGTTATTTGTATATTTGTCTTTGAACCTTGAAAATGGTTGAAGGAAGACAGAAGAAAGAGCAAGAGCACTTCAGTTTCTCAATGAAAAATCATGGGTTCATTCTAAAATAATGCTGTTTGCTGTCCAGCAAGGAAGCTGTTTACCACAAGGAAGTAACAAAGGCAAGAGTGGGAAGCAAGAAACTGAAAAGAGGAAATGGTTTACAAGTCCCCAGAAAATACACAGATGTAAGGTGATGAAAAGTGATAGGGGAGAAGGACATCCAAGTAATTCTTTTTTCCAAGAGATAAAGCATATCACTCAGTACTTAACTTATCTCTGCTTAAGGCAATTTTGCAAATGTTTAAAGGGCAAATCTAATTCTTTAGAATCCTCAAACCCCTGTTAGTCACAAGTAAATGACTCATGTAAATTTGAATTCTGCAAAGGATAAAATCAACAGAAATGCTGAGAAGCATGTAAGGAAAGAAAACTCCAAGGAATTATTAGATATTTTACAAGCCAGAGCTAGGCTCCTTTTTTATTTTTTTTTCTTTTTACTTTTGCATGATCACAACCTGGTCCAGAGCAGGGAGCAAGACCTCAGGTTCACACATATATTTATTTGGTTAGCAAGACATTCCTATTTTTATAGCTCAAAGTTCTTAACTTTCTTGTTAGTAAATGTTAACAAGGTTTAAACTGTATAAAGTGAGCTGTGGCATGTAAATAATTTTGGCCTATCCTGGCTTCTTTTTTTATACCTATTCAATGAAAATGTCCTACCGACAGGCAGAATGTCTGGGCAACTTTATAGATAGTGTTCCCACCTCAGGGCCACAAGGTCACAGATTTGTTCCTGATTCTATTTAAAAAACACTCAACAATGGTAAGTTTGTGTGTGTTTTATGAGAGGGAGCTGTTTTATGTGGTCCCAGATCTTAAAGATACTCCAAGGAATCTTGCATGTATGCTGGACTATGAACTGGGAAGGCTGCTATGGTGCTTGCTAAGAAATTGGGGAGCTTCGTGAATCACAAGCAAAGACTGACTCTAAGAATTTTCCGACATTGTGTCTACACAAGGCCAAAAAGTACTCTGTTTTCATGATGGCAATCCAAGTGCTTGAAAAGCATTTCAACCTGCTCTTCCAGCATCCATTTGCCAGTGGTCATAAAATAAAACAAAGCAAGGAGGGAAAAAAACAGACCCCACTCAAATCTCACAGACATTTTGTAACTACTTTACACTGCAGGCCTTTCCTTCTTGGGTTATGCATCAGTACAACTTCTGAGAAGTAGATCTCCAAATCTCTGAAGGCTAAGTATGAAAGTGAAATAAGCTATCAACAACATAATGAGCAAATGCAGGGACCCTCACAGGAGGGCAATAGGAAATAGCCCAGTTGGGTGGTTACCATAATTTTCTGAGGTATGTTGACAAAAGAACGAAACAGTCCAATTTTGATTCCTGGGTTCAGTTACTGTGTGATCTTATAAAATTGATCTCTTCTTAGTCTCTGCATTGTCCCTTCTAAAATGAGGAATGAAGCTGAAGGTTTCTTACAAGTCAACAAATTTTCAACTAAAAACTTTAAATGAAATAAGTAAATGAAAATGTGGCAATTATCCATCATTCCATGTAAATATGTACATACAAGTGTCTCTCTTAACCTAGGCTGCCACATGAAGTCTGAATTTGTGCACCATGATGGCCCTGCTCCCACCTTGAACCAAAAATCCCAGGTTCCCCACCCCAGTGGTAACCTCTACTACCTGTGGTTTGTGAAATCTAGGGATAGCCATACATATACAAGTACGTACACACTGTCTCACAGCTTGCTTTTCATGCATATTATATTCTGGGTCATTTTATATGTATATGTGTGTGTGTGTGTCTGTGTGTGTGTGTATGGGTGTGTGTGTGTGTGTGTGTGTGTGTGTCTTCACAAAGCTGAAAGCCTCAATCAATTTCCTCAAGTTGCTGTATCAGCCAAGTCCCATCCATGGAAAGCAACCATTTAAAGCAATTTCTAGTTCTACAGCCTTTCTCCCACAATGTACACATAAATTATCAGCTTTCCTTCCTCTAAACTTATGTTTTTCAAACACACCCATATATAATCACAAGTAATTATTAGATATTTCTGCCAAATAACCACAAAGCCAAATTCTTGTGGTAAGTAATATATTCCCTGTAACAGGATAACAGCAAATGGCTCCTTAATGTCAGCTTTGCCTTTGTGTCCAGCTTTTCAGCATGATTTCAATACTACAGGAGTGTTTTTAAATTAAGGGAGAGCAATGAACCAGATTCAGAAAGTCTCATCCAGAGAGACCATAGGATGTCAGGAAACAGAAAGATTAACTTTTAGACTCTTTTATAAGGAATGCTCTAGACTAAATTGCAGAGCTTTTTCTGTAATTAAGGGGAGTAGTTAATGGTAACTATTCCTCCCAGCTGTTTAAAGTTTTACAATTCACAAAGCATTTTATTTTCCCATTTGATCCTTTGAGATAAGCAGGTTATGATGATCCCCATTTACAGATGAGGAAACAGGCTCCCAGAGGTCAAGAGATTTGTTCTAGGTCAGAACTAGTGATAAAACACAGTTCTAATTATAATGCTGTAATAATTTTGCCTTATCAAAGGAATTTGAACAACTCAATCATATCACTAGGGCAAATATTCTTAACTGGAGACGTAAGGGGGAAAGACATAGTAGAATTATCTAGGAATTATGTGAAACACAGATGCTTGTCTCCATCTTTCTTCTCCTGGAAATTATGTCTCAGAATCAGAGTAGTTAAATAATTTCAAAAACACTTTTCAGATAAATCCTAATATACCACCTGGTTGAAAATTACAGCATCAGGTTCTTCTCTTGAAGTGAAGGCTTCTGCTTCCCAAACTTTTTCTTTATGCAGTGCTCTTTTGAGTAATATAGTCACTATAGTTATTCTACGATGGATAATAAATTTTATTCAAGTCTGCCATGAAAGTTAAGAGACTGATGGTATAAATGGGAAAATAGACAATGTCAACTTTTGGCTGACTCATTTGAAAAGGTCATGGGTTTAGACAATGAATTAGCATGTTCAAGATTGTGGGCAGTATCCAAACATAAAACTGCTGAACAAAGAGGTGACATGTGGACTTATTCTTCACTAGTTTACTTTTTACTTTCTTTAATGATGGAATACGTATCCTAATAATCACTTCATTTTTGCAATGTGACTTTGCTGCTCCTCCCATCAAGAGGTAGAATCTTTGCCCATTCCTTAAATCTGGGCCGGCTATTATGACCTTCTTCATTTGATAGCACATAGAAGTATTGTTATGCCAGCCCTGAGCCTAGACTGCAAGAATATCTTGCATTTCTACTCATTCTTTATACCCTGCCCAGCCATTTGAACAATCCAGGATAGTCCACCAAAATGTGAGAGACCACATGTAGGTAAGCAGCCATCCCTGGTGGTGCCACCCTTGACCAACCAGCTCCTAGCTCACCTGGCTGGCTACAGAGCCATGAGGGAATGAGCCCAGATTCAGAAGGTATTGACCATTTTTTCCTAACACAAAGTCAAAGTCACAAAGTTGCAAAGTCACATTGGAAAGGAGTGATGATATAGGGAGGGCGGATTGTACTTATTTTGCATAATCTACCACATCTATTGTATGGGCTGCTATGCATATTGAACAATAAAATATATGTAAGACATTTAGAACATGGTCTGAGACTAAACAGATGCTCAATAATATGAACTTTTTTACAGTTTCTAAAAATGCATGCCATAATGTGTAGATGACAAAATTAATGACACTTACATTTAGGAGCTGACACTGATAATTCTTACAAACCCATGGTTCAATCTAACAGCACACACAGGAACTCAAGTGAGGCAAAATGCCATCAAACCACACATTTGAGTGTTAATGCCCTATAACCATCTTTCTTTCCTGAATGGAAATACTCCCTTAGATAACCCTCCCCCCTTAAAACAAAGTAAAACAAAACAAAACAAAAAAACTGTATGTTGCCTTCTCTATTCAGGCTTTGACCAAAAAATTCAATGTTAAAGATGACTCATATTTTAAAAAAAATAATCTTTTATTGCTCCTCCATCCATTGTCTTGCTATCATGAAGTTTCTGAAGGACAACAGAGACTATAAAACCTTGCCAAAGCAATAGCACTGAATGGCATGTGTCAGGGTTTCCAACTCATCAGGGAAAAAAACAAAACAAATATGTTTCTCTGGAGACAGCTCACATCCGGGCTATCCTCGTTCCCTGAGCCTCATAAATCTTCTATCTCCAGGGCACAGGTGAGACCTTCACATTCTTTGAGAACAACAGCCTGTTCATTTCCTCCATGGCTATAAAGTGACTTTATTGGACTTCAGTATCTAAAGGAAACAGAGCTCTAGTTCAGAGTGTGCCTTTAAAGAGTATTTGCCCCATTTAGAGCCCTAAATCTCAGGGATGTGTGGGTGGGAGGTGCTCTTGAATTCTTTGAAATACAAGTTAAATTTCAAAGCAAGCTCCCTGGCTTGATCGTTGTTATTGAGGACAAGACACATTTATACGTAGTTAAGAAGTGCTTAGAAGATTTAGCCGTACAGCACCAGTTATTACTAAGCAATGTTTCCCTATATTTAGCAATATATATATATTGTTTTACTGCAAGGGGAAACTAGTTAAAATATTAAAGAAACCCTCTGCCAATTACAGTGGGATTCAGTATTCGACAAGCCCAAGAAGTGGTTGGCTTCAACATCCTTTCCTACACACAAACCTCTGTGTAAATTTTGGCACTTGAATCTCAATTTGAAGAGATAGGCATTCGTTTCTGTGACAAGAGAAGCACACCTTCTGCTCCAAGTATGATTCAACCCACTGGTTTAATTCTAGGATTGTAGTTTCCTAATGTCTGCTCTAGGGCACACATGTCTCTAGGCATGCTCTGGTAACAAGTAATTCCCTGTGGGAATAAATTAGAGAAACACTGCATGTTGGCATATTCAAGGTTGAGAGAAGTCTTGCAATATAGAAACATGTTTAATACCAACCCAAAGGTTCCAGTAGATACATAAACAAGGAATCCCTTTTTGTTCCCTCTTTCAGTTGTATAACATGAACATCTTGAGTGATCAATGAAACTTTGAGAGATCACTAGAGTCTGAGTAAATCAGATTACTATAACATACTTTTGAGGAGGCTATTTAGGTACTGAACCCAATTCAACATCTTTAGGAAATAATAGGCGCTTTTGGCTTCAGACTTTTAGTTATAAACCATTTTATAATCTGGGCCTCTGTTTGAATCTGAAGTCTAAACAATACATTGGAAATAAACCTAAGTAAAAATGTCTGAAAGAACTTACTAATAAGATTAAGGTATATATGATTACAGTATATTTAGTGGGCAACATTGCTAAAATTGAAGGTTGGTAAATTATGACATTGGGGCCACCTGTAGTTCTAGAAATATCTGTGAAGGGTAGGGGATTCCTTCTTATGACCTCCCTTATTCCTTACTACACTTGTTCTAGTTGCTTTCTTGTTGGACTCTGCTATTCTAACCATCTACTTTGTCATTCTTCAACATTAGTATATACAGTCAATCTGGATGGATACCAATTAGTGTTCAAAGCCCTTTGCCAATTGGTTCATCATATCCTTTCTTCCTGGTAGTCCTTTGTCATGTGTCTTGTATTTTTGAAGTCCTCAAGTGAGATGTTGCCTTTTCTAAGCTTTTTAAAAAATATGTAATGGAAAAAAAATACCCTGAAGGGACTCATACATTTGTCAGTAATGTGGCTGAAAAGATTTCAATCAGGTTTCTTTGCTTTGGTCTAGAATTGTATCACCTCATTTCATTTTGATTATAAGCCCTGATTGACATTTACATTTTTTAATAAGAAAAATTGATAGACAAAAATTTTTAAATAAAACATGTGGTCCATTTTGATGGTAGGGTTTGGAAATCAACACACCCACCACTTTTCTCTTTTATCTCATTTAATTTCTAGCTCATGTTTCTCCTGTGGCTTCCTAGAGTATAACAATCGATTCAGCTTTATTTGTTGTTTTCTGAAAACACACTTCACTTAAATTTTATCTCACATGACTCTGACATTTATCTTCTGGAACTTAAGTCAGGCCATGGACCTACTTACCAGGTAAACAGTGAGACCAACTCAAAAATGGAAACAAATACCATTTTTAGATAGCTGATACTTCTATTTAATTTCTAAAGATGTTTAATAGACATATCCCCTAAAATTCAAAACTAGATTATGATTGGTTTCTTCCCTACCCATCAAGGTAAACAAGCAAAGAGCCTACCTATCATCAATCACATGTACGTACCTGGTTTCCTGTTGGGTTAGTTAAATTGAAGCTTATTGTGCTGTGGAGATTGACAAAACATATGTATGAAATGTACTTTCTTTTAAGTGAAAGAAAAGAGTAGTAATTAGAGTGGTCATATTCAGATTTCTTGAATATTATCTGCAACAATTTGTAAACTCAAAATCAACTCTGCCTATACTATAGGAAATCTAACAAGTTTCAACAGCAACTTCTTTCTAAAGGGCTTTGCATAATTCGTGTGTGTGTATGTGTGTGTGAGAGAGAGAGAGAGAGAAAGAGAGAGAGAGGGAGATTTCATGTTCCTTTACTCTTCTATAAGTACTTCCATTGTAGGTAAATTCTGTGGAATATTTTTTTCTCTCCTTTAAATAATCTATTCTAAATGATTCAGCAATAAACACTTTAGTGCAGTGCCATCTCTTACTCAGTGAGAATCTCTTTCATTACACTGTTGGATCCACTTACTGAGATTAGCTTTCTAACTACAGGCAGGTGTTGGGGTAGAGAAGGGCATGCATCTGCTCATCTTACTTCAGAGTGTTAAGGTAAAGCCCAAGCTGATTGAATTCCTGGTGGGGAGAGGGGGTGTGGAGGGGGTGAAGAGAGTGAGGGGAAGGAGGGGAAGAGAGAGAGAGAGGGAGGGAGGGAGGGAAAGAGGGAGACAGAGAGAGAGGGAGAGAGAGAAGAGGAGAGGTGTTTATTTGCTTGATTTGCTTTTTAACTGAAGCTGTTTGATTACTAAGAAACAAATTTAGAACTCAACTAATTGACTGGTTTAACATAGTGCTCTTGAAGCTAAATCTAGGGTCAAACTTGTAGTCTGCAATGACATCTGCCATAGACCTATGGTTCCCAAAATTTTCTGATCATTATAAAACATGCAATTTGCTCAAAGAACTTTTCAAGAAAGCTGGCGTGGGGGTGAAGAAGAACTTTTAAAAGGACAGAAAATCCCTGAAAATAAAGTGAAATAAAAGTGTTCACTATAAGAATTGATCACTAATTCAGCTTCTCAAATGTTGAGCAAGTATTATTTGAAAGCTGCTATGTAACAGGCTCAATTTAGGGTAGTAGTGAAATAAAACAAAGCTCCAGCCTTCTAGGAGCTGATACCCTAGTGAAGGAGGTGCAAAAATATAAGTAGCCAATAGATAACATAATAGATAATATAATAATAACATACACTATATTATTTTCATTGTATTGCATCTTGACTTTTTCATTCACCTTTAGGATTTTTATGTTTATCAGTGTTGATCTACATTGCTACAGTTCACTAATGTTAACTTATATATGGTATTTTATAGAATGACCACGTCACAATTCATTTTATTATTTCCTCAGTGGTGGCCTTTTAGGGTATTTTTGTTTTTCATTATCATAAGCAATGCTTCAACATGCTTCTTTGGGCCAGTCTTCTAAAGCACATGTGGAAGATTTCCCCTAAATTACTAGGTTGTGGGGAGGGAGATTTTTCTAATGCAGACTTCCAAATTCCATCCCAGATTTCCTGAATCACAGTATCTGAGAGCAAGACTTGGGCATCTATGTTTTTTTAAAAACTCTTGAGTGATTCAGACGCAAGCTTCTGAGACACCAGTGTTTTGGAGCCCATTGCTCTAGCCCACATTAATTTATCTCACACATGATTTAATGAAGGACTGGGAGATGAATAGGAACTTCCTGGCAATGAGAATAAATGTTGGCTATTGCTCCATTTGGCCCCAGAAGTGGATACTGTTGATGTCCTCCCGGATACCCTTTACACACCCATTTGCCAACTGCTGTGGGTGTTGGCTGCTGAGGACTCACAGCTGCCCCATTTCCAGAGTACTGCTCTCAGCAAGAATCATCAGCCTGAAGGTTATGACCTCTTTTGTCGCCTTCCAATAAGCTCAGCTAGTGACTTACCGACTCTGAGGTATAAAGAGCTTGTTCTCCTATCTCAAGGGGAGGCCAATGCTGCAGATCTCCCAGTGGGATCAGACTAAGGCTAAACTCAATCTCAGCCCATTTCCTTGCCTCTTCTGCTTCCCTCAAGCCCCTTCTTTGGGGGTCCTGCCTCAGTATATCATGTGCACTTGATGCTCTATTTTAAGCCATGCTTCTAAAGAGCCTTCTTTGCTCATCCGCCCCCATTTTATCTTTTTCTTTACTTTCTATTCTATTGCTTTTGCTTGCCCTCTTTCTTTTTTGCTACTCATTAGCTCATGATGATCTGTTTTAGCTCTCCTGTGAAAGAAACAAGACAATTAAGCAATGATTTCCATTTTCACTTACCTTTAAGAACTGTACCGGGCTCATCTGCCCCAACAATGTGCAGACCCATCACTCTGGAATTTCACCCTGCCATCTAATAGCCTGGTAGGCTGATGAAATCCTGTTAATAGTAACATCAGGCTACCTTTCCTAGTTCTTTGCAGTTTTCTTTGAGCTCTCTCTGAATCACAAGTTTGTGCTGCAGTCTCATAATGTGTCAACATGGCAGAGGCATGCAGTCAGTGACCATTTCCTACTAAACACGTGCACTTCCCACCAGAAATAAAGAAATGTTGCTTCCCCTCATGTGCTTAGCAGGCATTTTCCTCCATGCAATTGAATTAGCCCCCTTTGGGCTTGGAGCCCTGGGGCAAAACACCCCCACCCTCTCCTGTGCAAGCATAGCCTCATGCTATACCTTCAAGCCAGTGAAGTCTGCTGTCATGGGACATTTATAAACATGTGGCTAACTTGCTCTTATTTAATAATAATAATAATAATAATAATAATAATAGACATGTAGGCCTTGGAGCTCTAAATCAAGCATTCATCTAAGCTTTGAAGTCAGCGCCAGGAAGTAACTCCTGAGGCCCTTCCAATCCAGCCCTGTTTCAAAGGGAATGGCAGAAGCACTTGGAAGATGAGCCTCTTCCTCTCCTCCAGGAGGCTAAACTGGGGGGGAGTGTTGGACACACCCAAATCTTTCCCCAACAACAAAAGCTTGTAACTTCCAAGGACATGGGCTAGTGAAGAGAAAAGCTGGGAAACCGTGTGTTCTTTTATGCCCGGAGAGCATTTTATCCAATAGGAAATGTGATTCCTGAGCCTGAAGCTGTTAGAGAGCTATCTGGCCTGCCTGGCAACTCAGATCTAATCCTCCCATGGCTGTATCCCCACAGTTGCAGCCTGGCAACCACCCCAAATTGACAGGCACAGATGTGCTTTCACAGGTTGAAAGGGATTATCTCAGTCCTACTGCCTTTGTTCATATCTTCACTCAAAATTTTCCATTGTGTAGACCTTGACAGAAGTTTGTTGCAATCCTGCCTCCAAGTCCCTGCCTCTCTTAGGGAGAGGACTTATCTCAAACCCCCAATATCTTCCCCCAATTAACTTCTGGGGCCCCAGGTAGGGAAAAGTCAGATGGGCCAGAATCCAATTTGATTGTGTTTCCAAGTGCAGAACTTTCAAATCTATGGTCTTCTGGAACCTGGATTCTTAACTGCTGAGTCCATTTTTAAAAAGTATTCTTTTTTTTTTTTTTTTTTTTAATTTAGTTTTATTGTTGTTGTATTACATTCATCCCCTTTTTACTGCCCGCTGTCCCCCAAAAGTATTCTTACTAGCCAAATTTCAGCTCCCTGAATTTAATATTTGCTTTTATGGCCTTTCAGCATCTGCTGAAAATCTAAATAACTGGGCTTCTAGTTATAAGCCTTCTGGATCAAACTTGCTTTATGGCCACAAAACTATCAGTATAACATTTTTAAAATTTATCTTTTCTGCTGTCTTAGACTTTGAAATGGAAATGTATTAGCACCTCTAAGAGATTTGGTGTCAAATTCTTGTTTTACTAAACCATGCCATTCTTGGATAAAATAACCATGAGTTTCCCATCAACCCCACTAAGGCCTCACTCTTCCCACGTGGCATCACTCCAGGCCCTGGTGGCTTGTTCTTTTCCTATCCACCATCAATGTTCTCTTTCAGGCAAGCAGAAAGCAGTCATCAGTTATTCCCAATTGATAGTAGAGTTAAGTTATTGCATTGTTTCACCCAGGGGCTCAGCGCTTACTGTGGAATGAAAGATATTGTTGGAGAATTTTTATTAGGCATCAAGAAAGAGGTATAAAATATATATGAGAATGGGGTGTTTCAAGAGGCCTTTCTGAAACCCTGAGATGAAATGGACTTTTCTTGATATAAATTAGGCTGACGTGACAATAGAAATACATGGGAGATCTCTGAAGCAGGTGGGAATTAAAAGTGCTCACCCATCCTTTTCCTATTATTACCTGTTTAGGTCTTTTCTAAACATTTATGATGAGGTTGTATCTTTACCTCACATTATGGGAGACTGTCATTTTTCAAGTAACAAAAATAACAATAACACAATCACACAGTAGAATAGCTTCCTGGCTTTTCAAGCACTTTTTATATGAATCATCATGCTAACCCTCTGAGGTCCTTAGACACATGAATTTCAGATTCTCACCTTTTATATCACAACATTGATGTATAGAAACCAGGGCAGCATACTACAAGAAACAAGCTGAGACAGAAACTTTAGTTTCTAGATTTACAATTCAGCACTTTTTCTGCTATATCAGGCAGACTCCATTTAAGATAATCATTTAAAACCAAAATTTATCTGGGAGAGGGCAATAAAATGCTTTCCTTCCCAAGAACCTGTAATATACCAGAAAATTTATTAACCATTAGAAAAACTGAATCTATGATTTACCTATTACTTCTTTCTTTTTCTAATACATTCACTCAAGTAACTGTGCCTTGGTAGCAGGATATACAGACTTATCTTCAGTCCTACACTGATTCCCACCACCATTCTTTCAAGGGACAAACAAGGGCATAATGGGCAAGAAAAAATTATATGATTTCTTATAGACCATGGTGAAAATTCTGGTGAGATAAAGGAGGATTTAAATAAAATTATTCTAATTGTAGAGATGGTAGGTTCATCAAATATAGTTTTGTTTAATCTGAGTTTCTAATTCTCTTTCAAGCTTATCTCTGTCTCTAACATGTAGACAAATTCTTATATGAGCAAAATTACATTATCTGTGAGGTGGACCTTAATTTTTCCCTAGTTTGGCTTCTTAGAAACCATGACTACCATTAATGTCAGATCACATCAGTTGCAAACTATATATGCTGCTCCTTTAGCATTTAATCCTCTTATATCTTCAATGTATGGTTTTGTTTTGGCCAAAGTTAGTAGATGAAGGTGGAAGACATGATTTTGAATTTAAACAACATGGAACACAGAATGTAAAATTTTTGAGTCAACAATAGCCCAGATTATGTAAATTAGATGAATGAGCAAAGCAATCCTACTTCTGCCCTGTAAATCTTCATTCAATGCACATGTTTGGTGCAGTGAGGTTGCTTTCCCTGGTCTTTCTAAGTCCATCCTTATTGTTGCACATTAATTTTTCTCTCAAAAGCTTTTAACTTCCTGTTTACTCAATCAGAATAGATGGACTAAACGCTCAGTGAGTGTAATGGCTTATTGGGCACTGTAATGCAAATTGTTACGTCCAGCAGACTATATCAGTAGTTTAGATAGTTAGAGCTGCACTTATCCTGATAAAATGCTCAAATGTTTCTTTTAATTATTCCAGATCCTAATTCTTCTGTTGTTTTATGACCCTGCTCTGAACATGTGGGGTTTGCCTCCTCTGGGTCCATGTATCTTTGTTTTTTAAAGAAATTATTTATCATATTTCTTTATTGTTATGTGATTTTTACAAGAAAAGTAGTATTTCTCTGTTTTTTAAATGATGACAAATGTTGAAATTTATATCTATAGCTATATCTTTCTATCTATCTATCGATATATATATATATACACACACACACACACACACACACATATATATATAAATGTGGATGTTATTTTTGGAGTCAGGAATAAACTAAAGGAATGAAGTAAATATTTCGACTATGAAGTGGACCTGGACTCCAAAGAAGCAGGCTGGTCAGCTGGCACACCCTGGCACACCCCAGGACAAAGGTTTGAAAATGTGATTATTTGGCTAAAGAAGCAGTAGGAGAAACACATGCTGAAAAGAAACTTCAGAAGCTCTGCTTGAACATGAGTTTGAGGAAGTGAAAATACTTTGGATGGGATTTGTTACCATAGCTGACAATGGGCTGGCAGCTCCCTGCTGGCAGGTGGTGCCAGGGTGTTCTGACTGAAGACAGACTGGGACAGCTGTGAACCACTTGTGATTCTCTGCTGTTGCTGAAAAGAAGATGGCAAATAGGAGAGCAGGAAGTAAGAGTTTTTCTTGGAAGACTCACCACCCCTAGTAAAATTGGCTTGTCAGACTGATGACTTTGGTAGAGATTTATTTATCTAAGGCTGCTTAACAAATTGCAACTTAAAACAATGTTTATTATCTGACAGTTTCTCCGGAATCAAAAATCCAGGTACAGCTTAACTGGATGTTTCTGGCTCAGAGTTTCTCTCCCAGGCTGCAATGAAAGTGTGCTCTGGGGCTGCTGTCAGCTCCAGACTCCACTTGTGGAAGATATGTTTCTAAAATCACTCACATGGCTGCTGGCAGGCTAGAGATCTTTGCTCCCTGTTGTTGAACTTATTAGCTCATGGATAAGTTGGCCTCTCTGTAAAGCTACTCACAAAATGAGAGCTTGCTTTTTTCAGAGCAAAGGATCCAAGACAGACAGAGAAGGAGAGAGAGAGAAAAGAGAAGAGAGAGAGAATATGAGGGGCCAGAAGCCACAGTTAGAACTGATATCCTATCAGTTCTCTTATATTCACTTCATTAGACGTGAGTCAAGGGATTACACAAGGGTATAGATACAATGAGGTTTGCTACCAACCACAGATAGTGACCATATTTTTTATTTAAATGGAAGCCAAATTTATTTCCCTCCTTTAATACTATGAAGGTTATTGATCTGAGGTGAAACAAAACTCTGTGGGTCATAAGAATCATAGTCTTCTCTCATTATATCATCTTGGTTACTAATAATGAGCTAGTTGGCTAGTGTGGAGGCAAAGAGAGAATATGTTATTAATTACAGAGATGTGTGGGTTGGAATTCTTAGCTATAATTCAGGCTGGTGGGAGACTGGGTGCAAATCTGTCACTTTATTCATCTATAGAGTGGGTTTGGCTATGAGAAATTCCTTTGGTATAATCTTTGGTTAAATAGGAAGTATCAAGGTGGAATGGAATTACTTCTAGAAAGAGTTTATATCACAACTCTGTTGCATTTCCTTCACATCATAGTGAAAAATTTACTCTAGATATGACTGTTTATATTAACTCTCAATACAAGTATTTAGTTTCATGAGTCATTTACAATCTTGGTTAATTAAGACTTGCTATGGAAAAATGGCAAGCACTTAGATCAAAAGGCATATATTTTCCTAACATGTTAGTTTCCTGACAATATTTTACCAGGCAATTATCTTTGAAAAGTGGACTTTGCCTTTGTAGAATTTTTATTAAAGAACATGATAGAATGTTAGAGATGATAAAGACTTTTTGGATCAGATTCCTCAGCTCCTTCATGTTACAGATCAAGACAAAGCCCAGAGCTGAGAATAAATCAGAACTATTAGGTTAACTACTTAACCTACTATGGACTGCTGCCCCACCAGTGTCACAGAAATTAGAAAGTAAAATGGAGAAGAAATAATCATACTTTCTTTGTTGTAATACAAAAAATGTCAGTAGAGGTTGGGAAATCTTCAAATAATACTTTTAAGCTAACTTCTATAGGGTTTATATTTATATTTCTAGTAACTAGTCCAGTGCAGAAGTGTTTATAAAGGGGTGCTGATCTTTTTCATTGATTGTATTGGATAGCATTGGTTAATGAAATAATACAGGTTTCAAGTACACAACTGTGTAATACAGGGTGAATGCCATCAATTAGCAATAACTTGAAATCTCCTTATTTCACATGCTTCTTATTAATTTTGAAAAACTATGTTTCTAAGGTTATGATTTAACATCATTGTTTCAGATATAAAGTATTAAGTTTTGAGAGCAACGCTTGTCATGTCGAAGGAATACGATGTTAGAACAACCATAATTTCTGGACTGTGTGCAGGGCAAACTGCTAAGAAAATTGTGGACTTCAATAACATCCCTTAATGTACAGTTTACAACATGAAGAAGGTGTATGATGCTGATGCTGATGTCGCCATACCAACAAGGAAAATGCATAAGGTAGGCAAGGATTGTGCAAGTCCAGATATTATACACAGAATTCAGGAGATCATCAATGAAGATCCAGGATGTCTACCTTGACATTTTGAGAGAAGTAGTTGTATTGTAGATGAAGCAAGTAGCAAATGGATGTCATTTCCTATTCCAAAAGGTTGGTGCACCAGCACATAAAACCAGAAAGGTACAAGAATGTCTCAGTGTTAGTGTTCCTGAATTCTGTTCAAAGGAAATCTAGCTGCCAAGTTCACCAGATGCAAATCATTTAGATTATTATGTATGAAACATTTGTGAATGAGAAGTTACTAAACAACCTCATTCCAAAAAAGAGGCTGTTAAAGCTAAGATTGAAAACATGATGATGTCCATGGATAAAAAAAAGTTAATTAAAATGTGGTCAAGATTCCGAAGTCAAATCAAGTCTATCATTGCAGCAAATGAAGACTTTTTTGAACAACTTAAAAAATAATAACTATGTTTATGTATTTACATATAAGAATAAATTTATTTCAAAATATAACACTTCTGTCGTATGTTGTTTATTTTACTAAAGTTTTGCCAATTGATTGTGCACACCCTGTATATCGTATGTATACATCATTGTGCACTCACCACCCAGAGTCAAGTCTCTTCCCATCTCCATTTATCCCCCCTTTGCCCACTTCCACCTCCCTGACCCCTTTCCCACTGGCTATTACCATATTGTTGCCCATGTACTATACATGTCAGACTTCACCTTTTTTCACCCAGCCCCAAACTACCCTCTCCTCTGACGGCTGTCCATTTGTTCTATGTATCTATAATTCTGTTTTTATTTTTTTTGTCACATTATTTCATTGATTAGATTCCACATATAATTGACATCATGTGGTATTTGTCTTTCTCTGACTGGCTTATTTTACTTAGCATAATAGTTTCTAGGTCTAGCCATGCTGTCAAAAAATGCAAGGTTTTCTTTCTTTCTTTCTCTTTCTTTCTTTCTTTTTTTCTACAGCTGAATAGTATTCCATTGTGTAAATGTACCACAGTTTTTTTAATTCACTCATCTACTGAGGGGCACTTACCATGTTTTCAGATCTTGGCAATGGTAAACAGTGCTGCAATGAACATAGAGGTGCATATATGTATTTTTTTTTTTTTTTTTAATTAGTGCTTTGGGTCCTTAGGATACATTCCTAGAAGAGAGATTGCTGGATCAAAATGTAGTTCCATTTTTAATTGTTTGAGGAACTCTATACTGTTTTATACAGTGGTTGCACCAGTGTACATTTCCACCGATAGTACATGGTAACTCTCAGGCTAGCTGGCTATAAAGATAGATCATTTATTGTATATGAGTCATTATTCAGGGGCTTTTCCTCAAGCAGAGTTGTTCCCAGTAGCATATGGTGTCTACCAGCAAAGTGTTCCTCTTTGGCTGTACCATTTGTGTGGTTAATTGGGTCAAGCTCTGGTGTGGTTTAAAGCCCACCACCAGTTGTGTTGGTTCTGAGTCCATTTGGTTGAGGTTCTGGTGCAGGTCAATGTCAGACATTGAGTGTAATCTACTTGGGCTACCAGTATGAACTACCACAGTGCTCACTGTTTGTGGCTGCATCTACTGGGTCTGGATGTGTGTGTATGTGTAGCAAGGGTGGGGGTCATATGGGTACCAGTATTAGTTTTCCAAAGCTCTGGACTGGGGACACATGAATAAAAGTTCAAAGCTCCTGAGGTTGGAATCCACCTATTAGCAACTCTGCCCACCCTGCTTAAGTTGCCTGGACTTTTTCCATAGTTTTATGAAGTAAAGCTGTAGAGTAACTACAAGATGGCTGCACCTCATTGACCCTTCCACCTAGCTCCAACTCAGTAGGGTGGGGCAATCCTGTCAAGAGTATGAGAGTTCAGCATGCATTTGAGACTGGGTAAGTTCATTTGGGGTCAGGCAGGCAGAAGAAAATGCACAGAATCATTGGGATATCAGACATATCGTTATTGCTCCAGCTAGGGTGATCCATGCAAGTGGAAAACTCCTACTGCCTTTGTACTATCTGAGAACAAAACCAGCCATGTGCTAAAATAGAATATCACTTGTTGCTTAACATAAACTTTTCCACACATGCGCAGTTCACATAAACATTTGCTGAATCATTCCTGCCCAGATATCTGGGGTGAGGGTTGTCCTCCATTCCAAAGCCACACACTTCAATGACTATCTAAAACAGCCTATAGTTTCTCCCGAAAAAAACTATGCATCACAAGTCCCTGATGGCTGCAGCCAACAATCTTTTCTACCGTACTTGAGCTGACAGTGTGGTGTTGCTAGTATTTTGAAGATGGGGTTAGTGTACTCTCCCAGCTAGTGCTATAAGAATAGAAGTGCCCAGCCCTGAATGGTGTGGCTTAGTTGGCTGGGCATTGCCCTGCAAAGTAAAAGGTCATCAGTTGGATACCAGGTAAGGAAACATGCCTGGGTTGCTGGTTCAGTCCCTGGTCAGGGTGCATATAAGAGGCAAGTGATTGATGTTTCTCTCTCACATCAATGTTTCTCTCTCTTTCTTTCTCTATCTCTTTCTCTCTCTCTTAAACAAACAAACAAACAAAAACAAAAATAAAAAAACACAATCCCTGGCTGTTGGCACAATAGATAAGTTGCTGGCCTGCGAACCCAAAAATTGCTGGTTCGATTCCCAGCCAGGGAACATAACCAGGCTACAAGCCAGGTCTCCAGCCAGGTCTGTAGCTGGAGTCAGGTGAAAGGCAACCGTACATTGATGTCTCTCTCCCTCTCTGCCTCTCGCCCTTCCCCTCTCTCTGAAAATAATAAATAAAATCCTTTTAAAAAATTAAAAACAACAATAAACCAAAAAAGGAGAATGCTTAACCCTGGGAGATAGCTCCTGAGGGTGGTATGGGATATTGATTTAGGCAGGACCTCAGTAGCCATCCAGATCTTCTTTTTATGACTCCCAGTCACCTTCCTTCTACCAGAGTCCTGAAGGAGTGCCTAAGAAAAAGTTCCCATATAATGAATGGCCTTTTAGGAGAGCACTTGGGTTCTAGCAGACTCCCTCATCTTCCCACTAATTTCCTGTTGATTTTCACTGCCAGAAACTTCCTGGCCTTGGTACTCTGGTTTGGGGGTACCCCTTGAAGATTGACCTTTGTAGCTGACATCTTCCTCCAGCTTCTTAAATGCTGCAGCTGGGTGCAAAGGCCATCCCTTCCCATGTTCCCCCCACTTCTTACCAGTCTCTGTATAGCTTCTTCTATAAATTCTTGAATACAATACTCTTCATCAGTTGTCCTTCAGTTGGTGATTCAGGTTGATTGCTCTATACTTTAGTTATAAATCCAGTTTAGCACCAGAAGATGGTGTGTGTAGCTTCTACCTAACCTACAGCCATCTCATTTTGGATCCTTTGGGTGCTGATCTAAATGGTATTTAAACATGGTGAATTGCTTGCAACAGTGCAGGGTGAAAATGTCTTGGTCTTAATGGCTTCCTGACATTGGTGAATTGGTTATTCAATTATTGTCATTCTGGTTTGGAAAAACCTTTATAGGGGCTAGATTGACTTCTGTAGTTACTATTACGTGGTCCAGTTGGTGGGATGGTGGTTGGGGGATAACTGAGTTGTAGAAGTTAAAGGCAGTATTCAAGGATAGCATGAACAAATTGAACTAGAAGCAAAGAAGCCTGAGTTCTGGGTTCAGTTTTATTTCAGAGGTCCAGTTTTGAAGTTAAAAAAAAAAAAAAAACCCACAAAACAAAACTCAATTTTCAGTTCTGTACCTCTAGTTAGCAATAATTTAAGTTTGGGAAAGTCACTATCTTTTGGCCAATTTTTAATCTATAAAAGTTAGGAAATTAAATTATATCAATGACTTAAAACTTAGCATTTATAGCATATAATTTTTTAATTTTATTTTATTGTTGTATTATATTCAGCCCATTTCCACCCCTTCTCTCTCCTTCCCCACCCTCCCATCCCCCCACAAAGTGAATCCCACTTGTAGTTCATGTCCATGGGTCATCCATGCTAGTTCCTTGACTAAACTGCTGCTCTTCTTTGCCTCCTTTTCCTCCCCTTTCCTTCTGCCCACTGAAGGTCTGTTCCTTGTATTCATGTCTGGTTCTGTTTTGCTTGTTTGTTTTGTTTATTAGTGTCCTGTAATGGGTGAGATCATATGAAATTTGTCTCTCACTGACTGGCTTATTTCACTAAGCATACTTTCTATTTCCATTCATGTTGTTGCAAAAGGCAGGAGTTCCCTTTTTTTCCTGCCGTGTAGCATTCCATTGTGTAAATGTACCAGAGTTTTTTGATGCATTCATCCACTGATGGACACTTAGGCTGTTTTTAGCACTTGGCTATTGTAAATAGTGCCGCTATGAACATAGGGGTACATAGGTTCTTCTGAATTGGTGTTTCAGGGTTCTTTGGGTATAATCCTAGTAGTGGAATTGCTAGATCAAAAGGCAGTCCATTTTTAGTGTTTTAAGGAAACTCCATACTGTTTTCCATAGTGGCTGCACCAGTCTGTATTCCCACCAATAGTGCACCAGGGTTCCCTTTTCCACACATCCTCACCAGAACTTGTTGTTTGTTGATGATTGCCATTCTGACAGGTATGAGATGATATCTTATTGTGGTTTTAAGTTGAATCTCTCTGATGGCTAGTGATATTGAGCAATCTTTCATATGCCCTTGGGCCCTTTGTATGTCCTCCTCAAAAAGGTGTCTCTTCAGGTCCTTTGCCCATTTTTTAATTGGGCTGTCTGTCCCCCTGGTGTTGAGTAGCATAAGTTTTTAATATATTTTGGATATCAAACCCTTGACTGGGGTATCATTGGCAAATATGTTTTCCCATATAGTTGGTTCCCTTTGAATTTTGCTGGTGTTTTCTTTAGCTGAACAAACTTTTCAGTTTGATATAGTCCCACTTGTTTATTTGTTCTTTTATTTCCTTTGCCCTTGGAGAAGTATCAGTGAAAATATTTCTGTGTAGGATATCTAAAATTTTACTTCCTATGTTTTCCTCTAGGACTTTAATGTTTAAGTCTTTATCCATCTTGAGTTTGTTCTGGTGTATGGTGTAAGTTGGTGGTCTAGTTTTATTTTCTTTGCATATTGCTATCCAATTCTCCCAACACCACTTGTTGAAGAGACTTTTTACTCCATTTTATGTGCCTTCCCCCTGTGTCAAATATTAATTTACCATAGAGTCCTGGATTTATTTCTGGGCTCTCTATTCTGTTCCATTGGCCTATATGTCTGTTCTTATGCCAGTACCAGATTGTTTTGATTACAGTGACCTTGTAGTATAGTTTGATGTCCAGTATTGTGATTCCTCTAACCTTGTTCTTCTTTCTCAAGATTACTGTGGCTATTTGTGGTCATTTTTGGCTCCATGTACATTTTTGAAGTATTTCTTCTATATCTGTGAAATATGTCTTGGTATTTTAATTGGCATTTTATTGAATCTTGGGGTAGTATGGACATTTTAATGATGTTAATTCTTCCCATCCATGAACATGTTATATGCTTCCATTTATTTGTATCTTCCTTAATTTCTTTCTTCAATGTTCTGAAGTTTTCTGAGTATAAGTCTTTTACCTCTGGTTAAGTTTATGCCTAAGTACTTTATTTTAATTGTTGCTATGGTAAATGGGATTTGTTTTCTAGGTTCTATCTCTCATATTTCATTATTGGCATACAAAAATGCTTCTGATTTCTGAATGTTGACTTTATATCCAGCTATTTTGCTAAATTTGCTTATTAGGTTGAGTAGGTTTTTGGTGGAGTCTATTGGTTTTTGTATGTACACTATCATGTCATCTGCAAATAATGACAGTTTTACCTTCTCCTTTTCAACTTGGATGCCTTTGATTCCCTTTTCTTGTCTGAACACTATGGCTAGAACTTCCAAAATGATGTTGAACAAAAGTGGAGAAAGTGGACAGCCTTGTCTTATTCCTGAACTTAGGGGAAAAGCTTTTAGTTTTTGCCCATTAACTATATTAGCTTCAGGTTTCTCATATATGGCCTTTATTATGTTGAAGTATGTTCCCTCTATTCCCATTTTGCTGAGCATTTTTATCATAAATAGTTGCTGTACTTTATCAAATGCTTTTTCAGCATCTATTGATATGATCCTATGATCTTTGTCTTTCATTTCATTTATGTGGTGTATTACATTTATTAATTTGCAGATGTTGTGCCATCCTTGCATTCCTGAGATAAATACCACTTGATCATGGTGTGTGATCTTTTCCACTTGGCCAATATTTTGTTGAAAATCTTAGCATGTATGTTCATCAGCGATAAGTTTTCTTTCTTAGTTGTGTCTTGACCTGGTTTTGGGATTAGAATTATATTGGCCTCATAGAAAGAGTTTGGGAGACTTCCATCTTCTTGGATTTTTTGGAATAGGTTGAGAAGGATAGGAGTTAGTTCTTGTCTACATGTTTGGTGTAGCCATCAGGTTTGGGGCTCTTGTGCTTTGGGAGTATTTTTTATTACTTCTTCAATTTCACTAGTTGTTATTGGTCTATTTGGGCTTTCTGCTTCTTGATTCACTTTTGGTAGATTGTACATTTCCAGAAAATTTTCCATTTCACCAGGTTGTCATATTTCTTGTCATGTAGTTGTTTGTAGTAATTCCTTATAATCCTTTGCATTTCTGATGTAACAGTTGTGATTTCTTCTCTGTCATTTCTGATTTTGTTTATTTGGGTCCTCTATCTTTTTTTTCTTGATGAATCTGGTTAAAGGCTTGTCAATTTTGTTTATATTTTCAGAGAACCAGCTCCTGGATTTATTAATTCTTTGAATCATAGTTTTAATTCTGCTCTGATCTTCAGTATTTTCTTCCTTCTACTTGTTCTAGGCTTTGTTTGTTGTTGCTCCTTTAGTTCTTGCAGCTTTATGGTTACATTGTTTGTATAAGCTTCTTCTGATCTTTTTAGGTAGGCCTATATTGCTATGAATTTCCCTCTGAGGTCTGCCTTTGCTATGTCCCATAGGTTTGGGGCTGTTGTGTATTCACTGTCATTTGCTTCCAGAAACTTTTTGACTTCTTCTTTGTTCTCATTGTTTACCCATTCCTTATGTAATATTATCTCTATGTACTATTCATCTCTATGAATTAGTGTTTTTGTTTTTTTCCCTTGAAGTTGGGGTCTAGTTTCAAGCCATTGTGATCTGAGAAGATGCTTAGTAGGATTTCAATTTTCCTATAGTTGTGTAGGCTCATCTTGGGACCTACCATGTGGTTTGTCTTTGAGAAAGTTCCATGTACATTTGAAAAGAATGTGTATTTTGCTTCTTTGGGGTGAATGGTTCTGTATATATCAGTTAAGTCCATTTCATCTAGAGTGTTGTTCAATGCCCCAATTTCCTTAGTGTTTTTTTGTTTGGAAGATCTGTCCAATGTTGATAATGGGGTATTAAAATCTCCTACTATTAATGTGTTGCTGTCTATATCCTTTGTGAAGTCCTCCAAGATTTTTCTTATATATTTGGTTGCTCCTATGTCTTTTGATTGGTGCAGTTAATCCATTTATAGTTAAGGTTATTATTGATACTTATTTATTGCCATTTTCCCCCTTTGTACTTGTGTTCTTCTCTGTCTTTCTCTGTTTCTTCATCTTTTTAAAGCAGACCCTTTAGCATCTCTTGCAATGCTGTTTTGGTGGAGATGTATTATTTTAGTCTTGTTTTGTCTGTGAAACTCTTTATTTCACCTTTAATATCGAATGAGAGAGAGCCTTGCTGGGTAGAGTATTCTTGGTTGCAGGCCTTCATTTTCCATTGCTTGGAATAGTTTTTGCCATTCCCTTCTGGCTTGTATTGTTTCATTGAATAATCATTTGATAACCTTATTGGAACCCCCTTATATGTTATTTGCTGTGTCTCTCTTGGTGCTTTTAGGATTTTCTCCTTGTCTTTGACATTTGCCATTTTAATTATGATGTGTCTTGGAGTGGGTTTGTTTGGGTTTATCCTCATTGATACCCTTTGTGCTTCCTGAACTTGAGTAACATTTTCACTCATCATGTTAGGGAAATTTTCTATCATTACTTTTTAAACAGATTTTCCATTCTTTATTTCTCTTCTCCTTCTGGTATCCCTATGGTATGGATATTATTGCATTTCATGTTGTCCTGCAGCTCTCTTAAAACCTCTTCATTCTTGTTCAGCTTTTTCCATTTTGTTTCACTGTCTTAGAATATTTTTCTACATTGTCCTCCAGCTCACTGATCCCATCCTCTGCTTCCTCTAGCCTGCTGTTGATTCTGCCTACTGTAATTTTCAATTTAGAAATTGTATTCTTCATTTCCTTCTATCTCTTATTGATAGTTTTTATGTCCTTTTTAATGCTGGTGTAGTTCTCAGTAAGTTCCTTGTAGCTTCCCTGGAGTTCTTCATAGTTCCCCTAAAGTTGTTTGTAGTTTTCTTTGAGCTTATTCAGCTTCTCTATCATCATTATTTTGAATTCCAAATGTAATAGTTTGCTTGCCTCTGTTTCATTCAGTGATCCTTCTGGGGATTCCTCATTTCTTTTCAGGGATGGACTATTTCTTTTTCTCCCTGCTTATAAGTTTCATTGTAATCCAGCGAGACTGTGATTAGCTGCCAGCTCAAGGCACTGCTAGGCTGGAAGGATTGATTCTGTTGTGATCCTATTGATCTGTTATCCACCACCAGGCTCAGATGCAGCTTGTGGGGACAAACTGATTCATTTGTAAATCAATGAATCTGTGATTAGCCACCAGGCTCAGGTGCCGCTGGGCTAGTCAACAAGATTCAATTGTAATCCAATGAGTCTGTGATCAGCTGCTAGACTAAGGGGCGACTGGGCTAGACAGAAAGATTCAGTTGTAATCCAGTAAGCCTGTCATCAGCCACCAGGCTCAGATGTCGCTGGGTAGGACAGACAATTTCGGTTATAAATCAATGAATCTGTGATCAGTCTCCAGGTTCTGTGCCACTGGGAGAGACTGACCAACTCAGCTGTGAATTAATGAATCCACGATCAGCCACCAGGCTCATACACCACTGTGTGGGACTGATTGACTGACCCAGCTCTAAGTCAGAGAGTTTGAGCCACCAGTTAGTTCCAGGTGCTGCTGGGTGAGAAATAGTACTTCATGTGCAAACTATTGTATCTGTGCTCAGACAAGGCAGGGTGGGAGAGAATAGCATATAATTTTGGAAAGAAAGTGTACATCAGAATTTCAGAGATGTAACAGAACATATAGATATATAGAAAAATCCTGAATTCTAGTAGTCAGAAGAACCAACCTTCCTAAAGGGAATAAGGGCATCTTGGCATCCATAGATGGTATGGAGGTTTATTAAAGAGGTTTCCGCTAGAAATACAGCAGTAAACCCTGGTTAGATGATAAACAGTTCGAAAGTTTGAAGTCAGTGAATAGACAAAGTCACTCAAGGAAGCAATGTGGAGACAGAGAAAGTATTGAGGAAGAAAAGACCTAGCAAAGAGTGACCTGAAATGGTATCAAGATTGGACATTGGCAAGCAGAAGCAAAGTCTTCAAACAATGAACAGTGTTATTGGAGACTTTCATCTACCTAGGTTCAAAGGAAAAATAAAATCTAGATCCCAACTTCAACTACCTTTCGTGGCAGGTCTACTCTTGTCCACTGGTGTATTTCCAAAAATTAATGTCATTTGTTAAGTTCCAAAGTTTATAGCCCAAAGGAGCTTAAACTTAGGAAAATGGTTCAAGTATGTATTGGTCCCGATGTAAAGCCAAACTGAATTGTTATTGGCTTCAATGTGGAATGACAAAAAAAAAAAATCACTGCAATTATTAAATCTGTTACTTCAATTAATTATATTAGTACACCCATACCTTTTGAATGGTGAGCAAATTAAACATTAAAAAATATTTTTAAAATGACTTCCAGTTTATTTGGATTGATGCAATCTTATTGTAGACCCAGTAATATTTTATAAAAATCGAAAATAATTTTATTTATATGTTGATTTTTTTTATGACTCTTCTATTCTAAACTGAAATCTAAATTCTGAGAAGATTTCTGCAACACATTGGAACTTTGGCTTAAGAATATAAAGAGATTTCAACTAATTGTTCTGCCATGAAAATACATGGAGATGTAGTTGTATGGCTAGAGGAAGAGTTTGAAGCAACCTATTGCTGACCTATGAGAAAAGAGAATACAAAAAAGTCTGATAAAGAAATAAGATATTTATAATGGTAAGTGAAGAAGCAGAGTGTAGGACAGAAAACTGATTTTTAATAAAAAGTAAGCAGGCCTGGTTTCAAAGTCAATTCTTCTAAAATACATGGCTAGATTTCTCACTTGTTATTGGCCATACCCCTAAGACTTATCTTATGGCTGAGTAATATTTCATTGTATATATGTACCACATTTTATTTATCTATTCATCTGTCAGTGGGCACTAAGGATGCTTTCTTTTCTTGACTATTGTAAATAAACTTAGGAATGCATATGTTTTTTCAAATTAGTGTTTTGCACTTCTTTGAATAAATACTCAGAAGTGGAATTGCTGGGTCTTTCTTTGTCTCTTGTTATAACATTTGTTTAAAGTCTGTTTGCCTGGGTTAAGTATGACTACCCCAGGTTTTTTGTTGTTTTCATTTTCATGAAACACCCTTTTCTATCCCTCTACTTTCAGCCTGTATGTGTCTCTCAATCTGAAATGAATCACTTGTGGACAACATATGTTTGTGTCTTGTTTTTTGTTTGTTTTTTTAAAAGATTTTATTCATTATTTTTCAGAGAGAAGGGCAGAGAGGGAGAAAGAAAGGGACATAAATATCACTGTATGATTGCCTTTCACCTGCCTCCAGCTACAGACCTGGCTGGAGGCCTGGCTTGCAACCTGGTTATGTGCCCTGCATGGGAATTGAACCTTTGGGTTCACAGGTTGGCATCAATCCACTGAGCCACCAGCCAGGTCTTGTGTCTTGTTTTCTTATTCAGCCTCCTTATATCTTTTGATTACAGTTCTTAATCCATTTACATTTAAAATATTTTTGATATTTTATTTATGGCCATTTTATTATTTATATGTTTTATGTTATTTTCTTCTTTTTAAAGAAGTTCCCTTAACATTTTTTGTAATACTCAATACTGGTTCAGTGTTGATGAACTTTTTTAGCTTTTCCTTTTCTGGGAAGCTTTTTATTTGTCCTTTGATTCTAAATAATAGCTTAGCTGGGTAGAGTAATTTTGCTTTTCATCACTTTGATTATAATTCCTGCTTTTCAAGACTTTGAATATTTTGTGAAAAGCCCTCTGTCCTGCAAAGTTTTTATTGAGAAATCAGCTGAAAGTCTTATGGGAGCTCCCTTGTAGGTAATGAACTGCTTTTCTCTTTGTGTTTTCAAGATTCTCTGTTTGTTTAGAACATTTTTGTATTTCATTATATTGTGTCCTCAGGTGGGCCTCTGTGGGTTCAACTTGTCTGAGACTTTAACTTCCTGAGTTTGTATGTCTATTTTCTTTGCTAAGTTAGGGAAGTTTTTCATCATTATTTCTTCGAATATGCTTTCAATTCCTTGCTTTCTCTCTTCTCCTTTTAGTACCTCTGGTGCAAATGTTGGTATGCTTGATGTTGTCCCAAAGGCCCCTTAAATTATCCTCATCTGTTTTTCTTTTTGCTGTTCTGAATAGTTGTTTCCTGATACCTTATTTTCCAAATTATTGACTTATTCCTCTGTTTCATCTAATGTGCTATTGATTCCCTCTAATGTATTCCTCATTTAAGTTAGTGCATTATTCATTATGGGCTGGTTCTTTTTTGTTTCATGTCTCCTTTTTATATTTTGTATTTCTTTGTTGAAGTTTTCACTAAAATCACCTGTTTTTCCCCTAAGTTCATTGAGCATCCTATAGCCAGTGTTTTGAACTTTGCATCAGATAGATTGTCTCCATTTTGTTTATTTTTCCTGGAGTTTTGTTCTATCCTTTTGAGACATATTTCTTTGTCTTCTCATTTTGACTGCCTCCCTGAGTTTTTTTCTATGAGTTAGGTAGAACTGGTATGTCTCCTGATCTTGGTGGAGTAGCCTTATTTAATATGTGTCCTGTGGGGCTTAGTAGCACAGTTTTCCTGAGCACCTGAGACGAGTACTCCAGTTGTGTCCCTTGTGTGAATGTGTCAGCCCTCCTCTTGTAGTTGAGCCTTGGTTGCTGTTGGCATGTCAGTCAGAGGCACTGACTCTGTGGCTGTTTGATTGTGAAGATTAGCCATGACTATAGCACAGGAGCTGTTGTGCAGGGAATTACTCCATGGAGCAGGATTCACTTTAGTGGGGCTCTGGTGCCTGCCAGGTTTACTCTTTGGATATGTCATTTGCAGAAGTGGTTGGGTGGCGCTCTGGCATAGTTTGAAGCTGACCACTGGGGTTGTTGGTTCTGGGGCCTCTTGGGAGGTGCTCTGGTGCAAGCCAAAGTCAGCTACTGTCTGTGCCCTGCTCAGGGCCACTTGTTATGAACTAGAAAGTAATCAGTATATGGTTGCCTTTTGTGATAGGCTAGGAGAGGCTAAGCTGTAAACTGTGACTGGCTGCTGCTATTGCTGGACGTAGAGCTGCTTAGTAAGTGGGATAGGACATGATTAGCCAAATGCTGCTTGTCTGTGAGAGATTTTAGGAAAGCCCACATCATAAGCTAAGAAAGGCCATTTGTATGGAAAAGCCAGTGGAAGAGGTTTGGGCTGTTCTTTAAGTTGTGTATAGCAGGGTTTCAGGGAATCTCAAGATGTGATGAATAATGTTAGCCAGGTGGATGAAGAAACAGATATAGTGCAGGGGTGGGGTGAGTGCTTAACAAATGAACAACAACTTCTGACTATACTTCAGTGTGGTAGAAAGCTGTCCTTTCAGTCTTTACCCTGAAGTCATACAATTCATTCTGTATTCTATGTTCCTGGTACTTTCATGCTGCTGCCCCAGTGCTGAAGCTCAAAGCTGGAGTTTGTCAGCTTGTATGTATGGACTCCCAGAATCATCCATTGTACGCAGAAAGAATCCTCTCAGCCACAATCACCACTGTTTTTATAGCCAGAGCTATGGGGCCTTCTCTTCCAGGCACTGGAACCCTGGGCTGGTGCAAGAGCACTTTGACAATCAAATATAGATCCACTGTCAGTCATGTCAATTATGTCAAATGCTCTGTCAAGACTGAGGGAATGGAGTATTATAGGAATGCCTTTAGAAGGGGCCCAGAACATTTAAAAACCACTATTATTAAGATTAGTAAATATTTTAAATGATATAAATAGAAGAAATGCATTAAATAAAAAAGATGGAAATTCCTTGAAAAGCCCAAATATGCAACAATTATTACTCTTTCACTAATAGACTTTACCTTTAAATATAAATGCATGGACATGATCTAAATGTCATTTATTACAAATTGCTTCCTTTGTTCTCAAGCCTAAAGATTACTCAAGATCCTTTTTAAAAATTAAAGCCACATGACATTCTTAAATAAAAGGGTGCAGATGTGCCACACTGCCAAATTTGCTCTGTGGCCTAGCACCATGACATTTTACTTTCTTCCCAAAGATTGGAAAGTCCTTTCCTCTTCAGTATCCACTTTTCAGAGTCTCCATGGAGTCACACCTTCGTTGTGGTAACATGCAACTTCAGAAAAGTGTTTCCTAGGCTCTCTTGCTGTACTTTTGTGAACATGCAGTCCTGATTTTCCTATAGCTCCTCTTGGATTCCTATATCCATTATGCTCTCAAGTTTGCTGTAGTGTTTTACTCTACTTATATTAAAGGACTGTCCAGGTTCAACAGTCCTTTGATATAATATGGTAAACCATGACATTTATTTATTTATTTATTTATTTTTATTTTTAAAGATTTTATCCATTATTTTTAGAGAGAGGGGAAGGGAGAGAGGCAGAGAGGGAGAGAGACATCCATTTATGGTTGCCTTCCACCTGCCTCCAGCCAAGGACCTGGCTGGAGATCCGTAACCTGGTTATGTACCCTGGCTGGGAATTGAACCAGCAACCTTTGAGTTCCCAGGCCAGCATTTTATCCACTGTGCCACCAGCCAGGGCTGACATAACATTTAACCCTTGATTACCTCAAAAATGAACCCAGCTCTTTCTCAATAGGCTACTTCTATAAAATGGACAAAATTACAAATAATATATTTCAGTTAGTTGATGATAAGAATATTTTGAAGCTGATGAAGAGCTAGAGATCAACTAATGTGTTCAGGCATTTTTGGTTCTTATTCTAGAAGAAAATATAGAGGTAATCTTCTTGACATTTGTCTTGGCTAAGATGTTTGGATTTGAAAACACATGCAAAGGCAACAAAAGCAAAAATAAACAAGTGGAATCACATCAAATTAAAAGATTTCTGCTCAGCAAAAGAAATCATGAACAAAATAAAAAAGCAACTTGTGAAAAGGGAGAAAATATTTGCAAACCACATATGTGATAGAGGTTAATTTGATTTAAAAATTACAAGGAACTCACACAACTCATTAGCAAAAAAGTCAGCCAATTAACAAATGGACAGAAAAGTCATTAGACATTATCTCAAAGAAGACATGTAAATGCCACCAGGTACATAAAAAGTGTTAAATATCACTAATCATCAGGTAAGTGCAAATTAAAACCATAGTAGGCTATCACCTCACACCTGTTAGATAGCACCTCACAAGTGTGGCAGAAATGTTGAGAAAAGGGAACTGTTGTGCATTGGTGGTGACAATGTAAATTGGTGTAGCCATTATGAAAACAGTATGAAGGTTTCACAAAAATAATTAAAAATAAAAGAACCATATATAGTCTAGAAAGTCCACTTTTGGGTATTTATTATTTACTTTGCTTATACGTTTATAACATTGGGGACATGAAGGGAATGAAAGACAGAGTTGAATGTGCTTTCCATTATAAGAAAGGCAGAAGAGGGATAACATTTTTCTTTTTGTTCTTTTGAACAGTGTCCATGAACAAAAAACAGGGGGCCTCAGTGATCACTGTGGATCAACAAAAGTCAGTGTTCCATGATGTTCGTTGATACTTGTTCTCTCTCCCCAGTAATTCAGCCAGCTCCTCATCTCTTGATGTCTTCACCTACTGTCATACAGACAGCATCACAATTCACATTTCCCAAGTGCTTTGCTCTAATTTAATGAGCTAATCCAGATTCCATCTCAATAAGATAGGTTATATTTTAGGTGGACCACTTTATAGAAAAAAAGGGAGGCAACAGAAATGATAGAAACTTTTGAGTCATGGGGTAAATCTGCACTAAAACAGAGAATCATCCTCACCCCCACTGAAGCTTCTAGTGAGGATTAAAATAGAATTTTAATTTCAAATGTTATAGTATAATGATTCAAGAAACTACAAATTAATAATCATAGTCATCATGAATCACTTTTTGCAATGAATCTTTTTCCTTTTTTCACATTTTCAATGGAATGATTTAACTATTAAGTTGTATTTAGCTATATAGATAGACCAGTGTTGTGTGTGACTGAGTTATTAAACAATAATGTAGGATAAATTTTTTTTCTTTTGTTACCTGACAGACTGCATTAGGATTATATCCCAATGCATCTGAAATACTCAAAACAAAACAAACAAACAAAAAAAAAACAACAACATAAAATAACAACAAAACACCTGAAGCCTCAATTGTTTCAATATTAACAGCAAGCCCTACATGACTATAATGGGGCCAGTTGTGATCTCAAACTGAAGAAATGTTTCAAAGCTCATCTAATCCAATTCTTTCATTAAAAACAAACCAACAAACAAAAAACTAGTCTAATCTATTTGAAGATGGTGCCAGGTTATTCTTTGGAGACTATTTCTGTTTCAAAATAAGTAAGACTGAGGTCTGTACTAAGTTCAACATTGATTTCACCTTGATTTATTCCCAAAGCATTAATAACTGAAAGATCTATGAGTTAAGGATGCAGGATCCAGCCTTTAATTGTAGCTTATGGAGAAGCACTTCCCAAATTTGACTGTCCTGGCAGTGTTTTCAGGATAAGATATTTACTATGTCTAAAGGATCTAGGATGTAGCCTTGCTGTCACTTAAATACTGTAATAAATACTATGCTTTTATTTGAAAAAACACAAAGTTTTCTATGGATGGGGATATTGAAGCTTATGAGCTATTGTGAAGGGTAGAAGGAGAGTTAATTGAAATGCAAAAGTTGTAACCCTTGATGTGGATAGGTGTGGCTCATAATATATGTGGTGAAATGAAGTAATCAGTAGATCTTTGAGATATATGCCTGTGCGCATTTTGTGTATTTCTACAGTTTGATTTAGTTGGGTGCACTTCCCTGTACCCACATAATGTTTCTCAAGGATGAAATACTAGATCTACAAATATATTATGCTCAAATTCTAACTTAATATATTCATCGACACAAATTTATGTTTTCAAAACAAGAACTTGCTGTATATCTTTTAGTGTCTATTTGTGGATAGGCCAAGTCATGAGCCTCTATATTATTCCAACTCACGCGGCTGGCTATTGTCAAAGCAAGGGCTGTAACAGCCTCTAGACCAATAGTTGACTATCCTACCAGGTCAACAAGATATCTTATCTTACCAAGGAATAAAGTACAGAGTATGAGCATGTTTCGAAGGCTGTAAAGTGCTCAGTGTAATGTTACTAGCAATGCCATAAAGCCTTTATTCTTTTTTCAGGGACAACAGAACAATATCTCTGACCTATTCCTCTTTAAAAATAAATTTGCTTATTCTTCTGGGAATTAAGTTGGTGGAGACAATTTAACCAAATCTTAGTTTAAGAGGGAAATAAGGAGAACGAGCCAAAGAAAATAATAGTTCCTAGCATTGAAAGCACCTACTCAACTAAGTGTATAAAAAAAGAGAAAGTGGAAAATGGAAAAGGCTGAAAAATGTGTCCAATGTCTTGCAAACTAACTTGTGTCTTTGTGAAGAAAGTATGTATGGGTCAAGAGTTTTTGCCTTTTGGAACATATCAACATCCCTAAGGAAATTTTGAAAAAGCACACATGTCTTAGGCTTACTAGTCCTACTGATTTAGAATTTCTGGCAGAGGGACCCATGTGTATGTATTTCTTATGGGAAGTAATTAAAAACTTTTTTTTAAAGATTTTATTTATTACTTTTTAGAGAGAGGGGAAGGGAGAAAGACATCAATGTGTGGTTCCCTTTCACCTGCCTCCAGGTACGGACCTGGCTGGAGACCTGACTTGTAACATGGTTATGTGCACTGGCTGGGAATCGAACCAGCGACCTTTGGGTTTGCAGGCTGGTGCCTTATCCACTGTGCCACCAGCCAGGGATTTCTTATGTGAAGTCATTTTGATAAGCCATTTGGATAAGGGCCATGAGTAGAGGTTGTGCCACTGGAGGCACCTCGGAACCATGGTTTCTGGGTCCATAGCCTACCTTGTTAACCTAACCATACAGCATTTGTTATGAGAATTAGATGAGTTAAGATATATGACAAGTATTTACAATTTGTAAAGCACTACCTATATAGTGTAAAGGTTAAAAATCGAAAAAAAAATCCTTCCTAATTTATATTTTATTGTAAATATGGCCTTATAGTCCTAACACTCTTAAATCAACTAATTTGTTTGGATTTCCATTGATAAGATGGAAAATAAACCAAAAACATATCTTTTGAATAAGGAACTGTCTCTTTTATTGGCCTAAAATCAGAATTGATGAATGACCTGCAAATTATGATTGCAAATGCTTTTTAATAAGAGTAGTTCCTGCCTGGCTGGTGGCACAGTGGATAAGGTGCCAGCCTGTGAACCCAAAGGTCAGTGGTTTGATTCCCAGCCAGGGCACATAACCAGGTTGTAAGCCAGGTCTCCAGCCAGATCCATATCTGGAGGCAGATAAAAGGCAACCTTACATTGATGTCTCTCTCCCTCTCTGCCTTCCTCCCTCATCTGCTCTCTAAAAATAATAAATAAAATCTTTAAAAAAAATAGTAGTTTCTGTATAACTGCCATAACCTCTTCATCCCCCTTTCTCCACAGATAAACCTTTTAGCATGCTTAGTAAGTTTATATTTATTTGAACATGTTACTATTTGAGCACATGCATTTTTAATTTTTATTAATGGGGTTGTTATATTTTCCATTCTTCTTCCAATGTTTTCCCTAAGTACTATGTTGTTAAGATCCGTTCATGTTTTTTTTTATATTCAGTTAATTCATTGCTTTTACTACCAATTTCATTAGTAAGTAAATATGGTAAATTGGTCCAAATCTTTATTCCTCTTTGTATTTATGCTCTTTGCTATGCAAATTTGAGGGCCTTTTCACATAGACAGGTTGACCTGACTACCCTTGACCCTAGAGTCAGCCATGTGACTTTTTAAATAATATTTGCTGACTTGATATAAGCAAAAGTCTAGAAAGCATTAGTGTATTTTCACTTGCTACCATGCCTCTGCCATTACAATAAAAAGTAGGTTAACCTACTGGTCCTAGAAAGAAAGATGTGGAGCAGAGTCAACCTGGATATATGAGTAAACCAGCTGTACTGTAGGTGTATGAGCAAGTCTAACTTATATCAAATAAGCTCACAAACAGATAAGAAATGAATGTATGCTGCTGAAATTTTGTGGTTGTTATGAGACATTGTGGTGGAAGAGCTGAATGGTGGAGCATAATGTGAGAAGTTACATTCATTGATTTTGAATTCAGGATCTTAACTATGGAAAAGCTAACCATCTAATTCAAAGATAAGCCAACTTATAATATTAATGTTTATTTTAAAGTGTAATTTAAAGTATAATAGATATAAATATTTGTTTACAAAGTGTTTCCTTTTTTATCTTATTTGATCCCATCAAGCAGCAGGCAGGGTAGTTTTTAAGCCTCTTCCTTTCTCCCCTATTGGGAAGAAATTAGAAGTTTATGTCTTTGGTTCTTTAATTATTTTATTCTGACTTTTAAGATACATTTGTTTCCTCAATACTTCAACCTAATTCCACCATCCTTAACTTATTTTAAGTTATTTAAATATTTAAAACAACTTTATATCCATGCAATGGTGTAGTAAAGAATCAAGTCTTCATTTAACACAGAGAGAAATTTTACAAATATGCACATTTTAGCTGGTGTATTTTTTGGTCACACTTCTGCAGCAGTCAACACAAAATCCAGATGAATACACACACAAAGAATGTTGAAATAGATAATAACTCCTATTTTTTAATCCTCACCCAAGGATATGTTTATTAATTTGAGAGAGAGCGAAAGAGCCATTGATATGAGAGAGACATTGATTGGTTGCCCCTTACTTGCTCTGACCCATGATCAAACCTGCACCTTTCGGTGTATAGGATGATACTCCAAGCAACTGAGCCACCAGGCCAGGGTGCTCTTACCTCTTAAAAAGGAGTATCATTTCATCATAATACATTCATAGTCCCTTTTACCAACATTAAAATAGCCACTCTGAACACATGAATAGCAAAAACATTCTTGGTAGTTTGATGACTTAAATTTGGGTACAAGGTCTGTCCTGAAAGTATTGAGCCAATGTCAATATAATTAAAACAGTTCGTGCCCCTGATACTTTTGGGACAGACCCTGATATGAAAAAATTACTAGGGTTATAGAGTAACAGTGTAAAACTTGGGGGAATTATCCAGCTGCAGGAACAAAAGGAAACAAAATCTCATCTCCCTAGAACTGAATATTAAAAAGAAATTTCTCTGAGTCTCATTGGAAAGTAACCAAGACAATCAACAATGGCCCTTGTTTGTTTGGTTTTTTTACTTTGGGCTAGCACAAGGGAGGCAGATAAACACCCCCAAAACGCACCTATTTCAAATGCAATAGGGGCAGGACCATCAACTACTGATCAGGAGGCTAGCCCTGCAACCACTAGTCTAAGAGACTGTGGTAGCCACAAAATTCCTGGAGAAAATGGGACTCAGAGAGCACTTTCTAGTGTTAGTGGAGACAAAAGTATTGGATGAAAAGTTAAGAGACCTACTTCTATTTCTAGCTCCATCAGAATTCCTATATGATACCAAGTAAGCTATTCAACTTCTCTGTACATCTCTTTTCTTGATTTTAAAATGAGAACATTGACTAGGAACAGGAATGGTAAAGAGGCTTTTCCGAGGGTGCTGACTTCTATTGCTTTAGAAAAGCCAGGGGAAGTGGCTGTGTGGGTGTCTTGACTTTCCTGTGCCAATAGAACTAGTTTTGGAGACATATTTCTAGTTCTATGATGAACTATCCTCTCTTAAAAGTAGCCTGTTAGTTGTACAAATATGCAAGCAAACTTTAAAGGCCAGCATTTCTCCCAACATGCCACTAAGAAGATCAAAGCCAGGCAGAAATAATGCAAAGAAAGTATTTTCCTGTGCTGATGGATTACACAATGAAAAGAAAGTCAAAGTAATCCATCTCCATCAGCTTCTCAGGCTTCCTCTCACATTGTTTGTTTAAAACTCTGATGACCTACCACGAAGAGCTTCTTTAAGAACCAGGAACTACTGACCATTTGAGATCCCTGGAGGAAACGCCAGAAACCCGATTTGCTCCTCTACATTTCCAGCTAGAGCAGATTGTGTGTGTTTTAAAAGTGATGAGTTGTGTTGGGGCCACTGCTTTGATATGATCCTTGGTGGCCCTTGTGTCAAACGGTAGCCTTGAACACCACTCCAGTGAAAAGGAGCGGAGAGGTCAATGTGTGGTAACGTCCAGGGTAATGTATCAGCTCATAAGTCTTCAGAACTTCCGGCCATGAAAAACAGCTGTGGCTTACAAATGTCTGAACCCTGAGCTTTTTCTGTCTCCTTGTTTTGTTCTTGTGGGAAACACTGTAACTGGATCTATTCGTGCTTGGCCTCAAAGGCAACCCATTTAACGTGTAGAGGCCCTGGACCTGCCAGGTATTTGAGAAGAAATGCGGTGTTTCTGTACCCTGCAGGATTTCATCTTCCAGAAGCTCAGGCTGGTCTTGTTTTCGGCGTCCCTTGCTCTGCTTCTGGCACCGGGTATGCTGCCCGGTCCCCATTAGTGTGTCATTAGTGCCACTAATGAAAATCCGGTTTTACACACTGAAAGGTGATCTGAAGCAGTCCTGAGGAAATGCTATAAAGGCCAGCCCTGCTGTGAGCAGGAGCTTTGAGCTCACCTGCAGTTTTGACAAGGCTCTTAAAAAGCTCCCAGCTTTTGGAAGGAGGTGCAGCAAGTATAAATAGTATAATAAGTAGTACAAATAATTTCATTCTGGGGCTGTGAAATCCCTCCTCTGCATGTTTATAAAGCACATGCCCTCTGTGATGGAGAAGTGAAACATTAAGGTTTTGTAGCATGAGGAAACTGGTCATTAACCCGAGGAACAAGAGTTGTGTGCCAAACCCAACAGCCTTAAACAATCCTCTGTGGTATTTTCCTCAAAGAAAACTAAAGAAGGGCAAGTTGTTAACTTAAAATAATTATCTGTTTAGTAATAAACTCAAGTATCAGGGACCCTGTTTTATACTATGCAGTAAGTGGAAAGAAGGCAGAGCCAGTATTTTAATCGAAAGACTCAACAGAGAATTGCTTAGCAAAATTAGAAAGTTGAAAGGAAAAAAAATAGGTGACTTCATTAAGAAATATACTTCTGCATTGAAAGATAGAAAGAAGAGGAGGTGGTCCCTGAATTATATATATATATATATATATATATATATATATATATATATATATTATATATATATTATACTATGTATAAAAGTATATATATGTATACTTGAAATATACAAAACCCTGCCATCTTTTAGAACAGCATCTTAGCAAAAAGCATTTAAACTGTGACCATGAGAATGCACAAAATGGGTCATATGAATGAGACTGATAAAAACAACCAAAATGACAGGAATTGAACTGTTTCTTTTTGTTGCTTTGCCACCCATGGGATTTTGAATTAGCTCAAAGTCTGAGACAGAAAACCAAGGAACCAAAATAACAAGTCACTGAGTCAGGATTTAACAAAGTGAAGCAAGGATGCAGGGAAGACAAAAGATTGCTGATGTGGTGGAACTTTTCAACGATCTCACTCTAATTTGAAGCCTTAGTGATTTTTCTGTCTGTGAATCTACACAGCTACTCTCTGTGTCTCTGCTGAATTGCCTAGTTGTGGGTCCTTAGGCAAATAGTTTAACCTTCTTGACCTCCCCTGTTTCATCCCTGGTGGGAATAGTAAACTACTTATCTCACAGTATTGCTGTGATGGTTAAACAATGAGACAGATGTGACAGTTTATTTGCCACAGTTAATATGAAGTAAAGAACTTTCTAATGGTAGCTGTGTCAGATTGATGGGGAATATAGCAATGTGTTTAATACTTTGTAGGTATATACATCCAGGGAAAAAATATTGGGAGCATAGGTTTGAATCAAATTCTAAATCTTACCAACTGGGTAGCTGAACATGATGATAAACTTATCTAAGCCTCAGTTTCCTTCTCTGTAAAATGTGACAATGATAATATCTGATAGGACTAAGTAAGATGTTACATACACTATGTAAATTTCAGCCTAGTGGTTTACAGTAGGAAGTGCTCAGTAACTTCAAGTTATATATTCAACAAAAGTTTACATATTATATATATACTTTTGAAAGATAATTGAGAATAAATATAACCACAGCTTTAGAGCTGCACTGGATATTGAAAGGGTATTGAAAAACTAAGCCTAAAACTACTGAAAGAAACCTTATAGTAATAGATTCATAAGGTATCCCTTTAAGAAAAAAATCAATCATAAAGGAGAGTTTGTGTTTTGATCCCCTTTGAAGTGGTAGTCCCTTTTAAAAGATGCTTTCCACCCTGGCTGATGGCTCAGTGGATTGGCGACAGACTGTAAACCCAAAGGTTGGTGGTTTGATTCCCCAGTCAGGGCACATAACCAGGTTGCAAGCCAGGTCTCCATCCAGGCCCTTAGCTGGAGCTGGTGAAAGGCAACCATGCATTGATGCCTCTCTCCTTTTCTTCCCCCCTCTCTGTCCTTCTCTCTAAAAATAATGAATAAAATCTTTTAAAAAATAATAAGTACATTTTTAATAAATAAATAAATAAATATGATTTTCTGGTAGATAATTATCTGTTTATTGCCTGGATGCTTATTTTCATTGACATGGAATGCATTATATCTCAAATCATCGGATTCTATTTTTCAGTAATTTTTTTTGTTACAACTTAGATGAGTACCTACAACTCTGTGATGACTAAGTACTTGAATCTTATAATGTTCTTCTTTAAAAGTATATTTTATTGATTATGCTGTTACAGTTCTTCCAATTCTTTGTCTTTTGTTCCTTTCCACTCAGTAATCCCTGCCCATTAGATCCCTCCCATAATCCCATGCCCCTTAGTTCATGTCTATGGGTCATGCATGTAAGTTCCCTGATTTCACCCTTTCCTCTACTACTCTTAACTTCTCCCTGTCTGTCTTGTACCCACCAATTATGTTTCATAATCCCTGCATCATTTCCCCATTCCTTCTCCTTTCCTCTCCCAACTGATAACACTCCCAGTGATCTCCATACCTATGATTCTCATACTGTGCTGGTTGTTTTTGTTTTTATTTTTTTAGATTCTGTTGTTGATCATTGTGAGTTTGTTGTCCTTTTAATGTTCATAGATTTGCTCTTCCTTTTCTTAAGTCTCTTTAACATTTCATATAATAATGATTTGGTGATGATGAACTCCTTTAGCTTTACCTTGTTGGGGAAGCACTTTATCTGCCTTTCTATTCTAAATGATAGCTTTGCTGGATGCAGGATTCTTGATTGTAGGTCCTTGCTTTTCATCAGTTTAAATATTTCTTGCCAGTCCCTTCTTGCCTCCAGTTTCTTTGAGAAATCAGCTGATATTTTTTTAAGAATCCCTTTGTAAGTAACTCTCTTCTTTTCTCTTGCTGCTTTTAAGATTCTCTCTTTATCTTTAATCTTTGGCAATTTAACTATGATGTGTCTTGTTGTGGTCCTCTTTGGGTCTAGCTTGTTTGGAACTCTCTATGCCAAACAAGTCTCCTGGACTTGTCTATTTACTTTACCAAATGAGGGAAATTTTCCTTTATTATGTTTTCACATAAATTTTCAAATTCTTGCTCTTCCTCTTCTCCTTCTGGCACCCCTATGGTTTGGATGTTAGCATGTTTGAAGTTGTCCCAGAGGTTCCTAAGGATCTCCTTACTTTTTTCAATTCTTGTTTCCTCATTCTATGCTGGTTGACTGTTTATTTCTTCCTTATGTCCCAAATCATTGATATGAATCCTGGTTTCCTTCCCTTCACCATTGTTTTTGTGTGGATTTTCCTTCATTTTACTTAATACAGCCTTCACTTCTTCCCTTCTGTGTTTGCCATACTCAAGCCAGGTCTGTGAGCATCTTTATCATGGGTGTTTTGAACTCTGCCATAGGTTAGCTGTCTCCTAATTGCTTAGTTCTCCCACTGGAACCTGGATCTGTTTCCATTTTTGGACCATAATTTTCTGTCTCCTCAACTTGACAGGCTCCTGTGTACCTTTGTGTGTTAGGTAGAGCTTTTGCACCTGTTATGTTGTAAGGGATGAAGCCTTAGGTATTTGTCAGTTTGGGGCAATCCATTTCACCTCATGGTACTGTATGTGGGGAAGGGGTCTGAGAGGAAACAATGCTGCTTGCTCAGCACTGGCCTCTTTTCCAGGCACTTCTCCCACTTTCTATATGGGACTGGTGCCTCTCTAGCTGTGGCCCTGGCCTTGGTTCCCAGAGTAGATGGGTTTGTGGACTTTCTAGGACCATGGGGGCCTCTAAACAAATGAACTCTGCTAAGAAACCAGCAGTTTCTTCCTTCACCCCAACCCCCATTGGTTTTCACAGTCAGAAGCAATGAGGCTTTTTTCCCACACCCCAACCCCTGTGCTGGAACCCTGAGCTGTGCAGTTTGGTCTGGTGCTGGGAGTGATCTCCAAGTGTTTCTCCTTTTTTAAAGTTTGATTGGGCTTTTCACCAGTCAACCACAGCCCTCTTCTCACTGCAGCTACCATGTCACCAAACTACACCACCAAACAACGTGCTCTTTGTCCTGGTTCTGCCCCTTCTACCTGTCTGGATGAGTGTTTCTTCTTTATATCTTTCTTTGTTGGATTTCCATGCAGCTTGGAATTTTCTGGAATTTCTGGTTGTCTAGTTTTGACATAGATATATTCTTTCTTAGTTGTGGAGTTGAATTGTGTCTACCTATTTTTCCATCTTGGCCAGAAGTCTTCTTTTACAGTAATTATTATTTTAAAATGGATTAATCTTAAATTCCCCCCAAATAAACATATCCCTTATTTCTACATTTCTGACCTAGTTTCATACCTATTATAATCTTGGACAATCTAAGCTCTTTATCACTGACAATGCTTCATATATTTTAAGTGATAGGGAAAACATTTTCCTCCCTCTTTAGGAAGTCATAAAGCAGTGGGTTGGAGTAGTCAGGCTCTTTACCCACATTTTCCTTTCCTATGTGAACACATCTAGAGGTTAGTGGGGAAGCCCCTTCTCTCTGTGTCCCGACATAGGGGTTTGTTGGGAATGAGGGACTAACCTCATTTCAGCTGATGAGTAAAGGTCAGCTCTACATAATCCTTTCTAGAGGTGTCATTCCAAGGCCTATAATTAAAAAGAGATCTAGTAGGACTCTGGCTATGACTACTGGCAGGACCAGCTTATAATCTGCAAGGCTCCCTTTTCGAAAACAACTAATCATTTGAAAGTGTTGACAGCACAGTATCAAGGCCTTTTGCCTCTTGCACATGAGAAGCTGGCCTTGGGTACTAGATAAAGTGATTTTTTCAAACTTAATTTTATATGTTGTAAACTTACTATTACTATACCCATCTATCTTATACCTATTTATATTTCTTAATTGACTATGTACTCAAAGTGCACCTTATCAAACCACTTGTAATTTTAATAGAAGTGATTATCTCTCCAAAATTCTGTGTGATATGTAAAAAAATAAATTATAACATATAATGAGATAAAAGCAAAATACAATATTAAATATAAAGTCATTTAAATTATTTTAAACCTTCATAAACATAGCTTATAAGCCATGTTGACACAGTAATTATAACAGTTGATATTTCTGGAGACATAATTATGGAGGATTTATTTTCCCTTATAACTGTCCTTAAATATATGATTAAATTAGTAAGAAAGCTGAAGTTGCAAAAACATGAAATACATAGACTGAAATTCTCAAAATAATAAAAGAAAATGTCTCAGGATTAAATAAGTCATAACTCATCAGGATAAAATTTCCCCTGAGTAGAATAAATTGTAAGAGTTTCATCCATTAACATATTGTGAAACTTCAGAACAATAAAATGAGAGAAAATTATGAAAACTTCTAGTGTTTGGAAGTTTGGAAGAGATCTGTGCAAGGAGGTAGAGGAGGGGAAGTAAATAAATGGCTATATCTCACAGTTATATTATTCAAATGTGGAAATGAAGAAATACATCAGTTCAGAAAAGCATCAATTTGGAAATCTTATCATACCTAGACCTTCTCTAAAATATACTGTATATGGTGCTAAATATGACTCAATAGAGAGACAAATGAATCCAGTGTATATATATATATAAAAAAATAGTGAGTAATGAAATCAGGAAATCGTGTTGACAACTCTAAATAACTTGTTGCAAAATATTTGGAAGCATAGTCTCTGCTGAAAGACAGTGTAGAGTCATTGAAGATACTGATTCTGGAACCAAATTGCTGGGAACAAAACTCAGTCTGGGATAAACTTGGACGTATTATTTAATCTCTGCATACCTCAACTTTCTCTTCTATAAAATCATGCTAGCATTTTTTCACATTTTCTCCATAGGGTTAAAAAATTAATGTAGATTAAACATCTAGAAGAATATCTAACATATAGGGAACTATAAAGATTCAATTATTATTATTTAGGTGGTAATATAGACGGAAGATAGAGTGTTAAATGTTTCCACCTAATTTGCAGGGAGGGCATTAAAATGGATTAACTGTAGGTACCTTTTTGTAAATCATCAGTGATATATGACTAGGATATTATACCATGATGATATTGAGTTTATCCCAGAAATACAAGGTTGGCATAACATTCAACCAAGGCTATTCACCACAGTAACAGAAAAATTAAAGAATTACCTCAATTAATGCAGTCCTACTGAATATAGGGCACTGTGCTGGGAGAGAAGTTTATGGTAAGAGTGTGATCCAGCCTTTTCAATGTCTCATGGGACTCTACTCCTAGGTTCTCATCAGGAGCTGGTACCAATATATGATGACTCCTTGGCCCTTAAACACTGATGATAAAACAAGGCATAGCAAGCAGCTGCTTCCAAATGAGCTGAAGCAATTAGTAGGTGGAGAAGCCAGGGTTCAGACACAGACCTTTTTTCCAAATTGAAGACAACACCACTACCAGCAAAAGGAGGACAACTCACTTTATTGAGGTGCTTGTTTTATTGCAGTAGTCTGGGACTGAACCTGCAATACTTGGGAGGTACACTTTTATCCTCCTCCAAATGTGCAGAGAGATCCAAGATGGCACAGGAATAAGTGGAAGCTATACCAAACTCCTCCCAGGACCAATGTGGAATTACTACTCAATTGTAGAGAAATCATCCTGAATAACCAACTGAACACTCACTGGAAAGAAGCTTTATAACCAAGGACAGAATAGAAGAAGCCACTTCACCACAATGAGACTGGTAGGGAGTGTGGAGGAGGTGCAAGAGGTCTGGCTGGCCTCCCATGTGTGGTGGCTTAAGTTCCAGAGAGATATTTCAGTGGTCACGGGGTTCCCCTGAGAAATGTGGGAACTAAACCCCAAGATGGGTTCCCAAGCCTACAGCACCAGAGTCAGAAAGGAACCCAAATAACATCTAGCTGTGAAAAGCAGCAGGGCTCTGTCTGCAAGGGAGAGACAGCTGGAGACTTAAAGAGTCTCTTAAAGGGCCAACACACAAAATTTTATGTGCAGCCATTTAATTACCCTGGGCTCCAGCAGAGGAAGGGCAGTGTGAACCAGAGACACTTGAGGAGAATCTGGGGTCAGTGGCTCTAGGGAGAAAATTGAAGGAATAGCTGCAAGGATCCCTGTACTGAGTCATTCCCTATATGGCAGAGGCCATCTTTCTCTGGCAGATTACTCCTCCCCAAGTAGTATCAGTCTGAGGGAAAGCAATAGCTCTGCCTACAGGGATTACTCTGCCTCATCCTATGGCATTTAAACAGAACTGCTGATTACAGCTTGAGGCTATATCATTGATTAGTTTAACAACTATAGCAAGTCTCTGGAAGCCCTGTGAGATTTCAGCTGATCTTTCCTAGGGCCCAGTGCTGATAAAAGCTGGTCTTGGTTCACATAATAGTTCTTTCTGCATATAAACAGACACAGCAGAGGAAACCATACACTGTGGATCACTGATAGCGCCAAACTGATTGCCCAGGGCCAGTCACAGGCAGAGTTTGACTTAGGTGTGTGCCAGAGTTTTTCAGATCTACCTAATACATAGAAACAAATACAAGGAAGCAGCCAAAATGGAAAGACAAAGAAAGAGATCCAAATGAAAGAACAAGAGAATTCTCCAGAAGAGGTAGGTGAAATGGAAGAAAGCAATTTATCAGATAGAGGGCTTAAAGGGCTTAGAGTAATAATTATAAGCATACTTGACATTAAAAAAACAACAAAGAAACCATAAGAAAGGACCAGTCAGAAATAAAGAATACAATATCTGAAATAAATAATACACTGGAAGGAATAAGTGATAGGTCAGATAAAGCAGAGGATTGAATCAGTGATATGGAAGACAAGGTAGAAAAAAACACCCAAGCAGAACAGCCAAAAGAAAAAAAAAATTAATGAAGAAAAAACTTTTAATAAGAGTTTACATTTATTCATGATTTTAAAACAAACTAACACAGGCAGGGGAGAGCACTGGGGGGAAAATAGGACAGCTACAATCTATAATACAGCAATAATAAATTGATAAAAAAAAGAATTAATAAACTAGAAATAGAAAGAAATTCTTCCCACCCAGCTTTACAGGGATATAATTGCATTTATACATTGCATAAATTTAAAACATATTTATAACTCATAAGGCAAATAAAGAATTTGATGTTGACAGTACAGTTGAAAATTATATACACACCATGAAGATTCTAGGTTTCCTTATGCTATTTTTATTGTATACTTTTAAAAATTATGTTTGAATTTAGTAAGAGACCAAATATGTTTTTATCTCAGTTATATGGTAATTGATTTGGTATCTATGAAACAGACATATGTTCCTGGATATAAAAATAATAAAGTTTACAATGTGATGATTTGATATACATATACAGTAATTCCCTCTTATTTATGATTTTGCTTTCTGCCATTTCACTTATCTGTGGTTGACAGTGGTCCAAAAATATTAAGTGGGAAATTCCAGGAATAAACAATTCATAAGGTTTAAATTGTGTGTTGTCCTAAGTAATGTGATAAAATCTGGCCCAGGATGTGAATCATCTCTTGGTCCACCATATTAGTGTTGTGTACATTAACTGCTGATTAGTCACTTAGTAGCTGCCTGACTTATCAGATCAACTGTCATAGAGTCACAGCGTTTGTGTTTAGTAATCTTTATTTTACTTAATAACAGCCCCAAAGTTCAAGGATAATGATGCGGCAATTTTTATATGCCAAAGAAAAGCTGTAAAGTGTTTCCTTTAAGTGAAAAGATAAGCATGTATAGGAAAAAGTATAGTATAAATATGATTCATTACTATCTGCAATTTCAGACATGCTGGGGGGTCTCAAAATATACCTTCCATGGATATAGAGGAACTGTTGTATATTGTGTAATGATGGACACAGGTTACCTAACACATGCTTTAGGTTAGCTAACATATCCATCATTATATAGTTGCTATTTTGTGTGTGCTTAGAACATGTAAGGTTCACTCTCTTAGCAACTTTCAAGTACATAATACAGTATTGTTAACCATAGTTACTATGTATGCATTAGTTCACTGGAACATATTAATCTTTTTAAATTGTATTTTTCCATTACCATATATCCCCCTTATACTGTCTTCTACCTTATACCATCCACTTAAAGAGCCTCTTAAAGGGCCAACACACAAAATTTTATTTGCAGCCATTTTGTCCCCATACCATGATCACCACACTGTTCTCCATGTCCATGACTTTTTTTCTTTTTTGCTTTATCACTTTCATCTCACCCCACCAGCTGAGCTATCAGTCTGTTTTCTATATTATAATGGAAATTTTTATCCTCTTTAATCAATGTCTCCCCGTTTAACCCACCCCTTGCAACCATTGGAAACCACAAACATTTTCTGCTATTTCAAGTTTAACTTTTTTAGATTCCACAAATAACTGACATCATAAAGTATTTGCATTCTATGTCTAACTTATTTTGCTTAGTGTTAATGCCTTCAAGGTTTATCTATATTGTCACAAATGACAGCATTAAAAAAAAAACTTTGAAAATTTGATAATAGTATCTATACAAAATTGACAATTAACAGCATACTTGATGATAAAATTGTCAGTTGTCCTCTTAAAAACTGGAATATTGCAAGAGTGCAATCATGGGCTAAAGGTTATAGACATTTCAATAACACATAAAAATTAGATAAAATGTATCTGAATTTAAAAGGAAAAATTAATATTTGCAAGTAACATGATTTTATGAATAGAAATACCACAATATTCTACTGACACACCAGTTTTAGTGAATGAATTTAATAAGGTCACTGTGATGGAAAAGTATTTAACTTTGGATGGTGGGCACACAATGCAATATATAGGTCATTGATCATAGAAATATGTACTTGAAACCTACATATCTTATTAACCAATGTTAACCCAATAAATCTATTAAAAAGAAAAAATGAAGTCACTAAATAAAAGGCAAATATAAAAATTAACTTTATTTCTGGTATCAGCTATAAATAATTAGAAAATTATATTTTAATAAAATGACAACAAAATATCATTAAAAACATCAAATACTTCCAAGTGTATCTAATGATAGACATTAAAGACTTTTTTTTAATATTTTATTTTATTATTTTTAGAAAGAGGGGAAGAGAGAGAGGCAGAGGGGGAGAGAGACATCAATGTATGGTTGCTTTTCACCTGCCTCCAGCCACAGACCTAACTGGAGACCTAGCTTGTAACCTAGTTATGTTGCCCTGGCTGGGAATCGAACCTGTGACCTTTGGGTTCACAGGCCAACGCCTTATCCACTGTGCTACCAGCCAGGAGACATTAAAGACTTTTATATTGAAAAGTATAAAATATTATTGAGAGAAAATTTTTAAAGAACAAATAGAACATGCTTATAGAAGTCTCAATATTTTAAAATTACCAACTTTTGCCAATTTGATTTATAATTAGTCCAATTTTAAATCAAATTTTATCAGTTTTGTGTGAAAATTGCTTATAAAAATTACGTGGAAATGCAAAAGAGCTAGAATAATCAAGTAATTTTGAGCAAGAACAAGTTTTGTTTTCAGATATTAAGGCTGAATATAAAACTATAGTCATTAAGATATTGTGGTATTGGTGTCAGATCAATCAAGCAATCAAATAAATGAATGAAAATGGATGAGACCTGATTTATATTAAAAGTGAAGAATGAATGGTGTTTTTAATATATGGTGTTGTATCTTTTGTTTAGTCATATCGAGGAAAAGGTATTGTGATCTCTACCTCACACCATATATAAAACAATTCCACAAGGGTTGAAAATTTAAATATGAAAGGCAAAATATAAAACTTTAAGAAAAAAATGAGAGTACATCTTCATGACATTGTATAAAATAAAGATTTCTTAAACAGGGTTCAAATAGGCTATTCATAAAAATGGATGAATTGCACTAAAATTAAACATTTTTTAAAACTAATTTATTATTGTTGTGAAGGTCAGAGTTCTACAACATAGGGCCCCCTCATGAAGTTTCTTTGGCAGTTTATAGAATGTTCCCCTGTCCCCACACCAAAAGGGCTCCAAGTACCTCAAAATAACAGTGGATTAAAATGGGAAGAGCTGAAAGACAGATTCTCAGAGAAAAGTGATTAGGAAAGTCAAAAGTCAAGAAAGGAGAAAAAACCAAGGGCTATGGAGGAATTTGATGACTGGAATTTATAGCTATAGCAAACATTAAACAAAGGCAATCTCATAACCAGATTAACATACATCCTCTCACTAATGACCCATTTTCTTCAGCCCCTATTGCCTAACAAACATGTCTGACTTTCATTAAAAAAATGACAAGACTTGGCAAAAGGCAAGACAAAAACCCCACATTTTGAAGTGACAAAGCAGTCATGACAAGCAGATTCTGATGTAACTGATATCTTTGATTTATCAGACTTGGAATTTTAAATGTCTATAATTAATATGTTAAGTGCTCTGAGAGAAAAAGGGAACAATATGTGAGATAAGAGTAATGAAAGCAGAGAGATGAAAACTAAAAAAGACTCAAAAGGAAATACTAGAAATAAAAACATGGGAACAAAAATGAACTCCTTTGAGGTACTCATCAGTAGACTCCACATGTCTGAGGATGGAATCAGTATGCTTGAAGATAGTTCAATAAAAACTTCTAAAACTAAATTGCAAGGAAAAAAGGAATGAAAAATAAATCCAAAGAAAACATGCAAAGATATTGGAACAATTTGGAATGGTGTGACATTTGGAATACCAGAAAGGAAAAAAAGAAAAGAAAAAAGGGCAGAAAAAATATTTGAAATAATAATAGCCAAGGGCTTTCAAAAATTAATAACAGATATCAAAACATACATCACAAGAGTTTTCAAGTAGAATAAATACCAAACACACACAACAAAATCAACAATTAAGGATGTTATTTTTAAACTATAAAAACCAAGGCAAAGATAAATCTTGAAAGTAGTCAGAAGGAAAAAGAAAATCACCTTACCTATGGAAGCAAAAGGATGAGAATTACAGCAGACTCTTCAGTAGAGACCATGAAGGCAATAAGAGAGGGGAGTGAACAAAGTGTTGAAAGAAAAAACAAACTGATCTAGAATTAACACCAGTGATATTATGCTTTTAAACATTTTAAGACAAATGAAACAAAGACTGTCAAACAAACAAAAATTGAGAGAATTAATCACCAGCAGACCTTCTCTGAAAGGGATGTTTAAACAAATTCTTTAGTCAGAAATAAATTAAGGCCAGGAACTTTGCCTTTGGAGGAGAAATAAGTAACAGTGAAATAAAATATTTTTACTTTTTATTCTTAATTAATATAAAATATAACTGTTTAAAGCAATAATGGTAGCAGTATACAGGTGATAAACAACATAAATGACAGCAATATCACAAAGGATGAGAGAATAGAATTGGAAATACTCTTATATAAATAAGGTACCTGCATTACATGTGAAGAGAAATGGTATTATTTGAAGTTGAACTTATATTGGGAAAAAAAATCTATGTTGTAACACTAGTTCAACTACCCAGCAAGATTTTTAAAGGAAGCATAATTGATATGCTAAGATAAAATAAAGTGGAACCATGCAATGCTCAATTAAAATCAGAGAGGGTAGAAAAATAAGGAAAAATTAAAAAGAATAATTGTAAAAAATAAAAACAGTCATAAACATGGTATAGTATTTAAATATGTAAATGTGAGTGGTCTAACACTAAATTAAAAACAGAGGTTGCTAAGTGGATTAAAAAACAATAGGACACAACCCTATGTAGTCTACAAGAAACACACTTTAAATATAAAGATGTAGATAAATTAAATTAAATGTGAAGGGATGAAAGAAGATTGAACCATGCTAAACCTAATCAAGAAAAATTTGAAGTAGTTATATTATTTCAGACACAGCAGGTTTCAGAGACAAGGAAGATAATAAAGGATGAAGGAGGGCAATATATAATGATAAATGGGCCAATTCTAAATATACATGCACCTAACTACAGAGCCTCAAAATACATGAGACAAAACTAATAGAACTAAATGAAAACTATTAAAATCCACTATAATAATTGTGACTTCAAGATCCTTTTTTAAATAACTGATAAGTTATGGAAGCAGCAAAACAGTAAGAATATAATTGCTCTAATTAGTGCTGTTGATCGATTTGATCTAATTGAATTTTATAGAATACTTCTACCACCAATGTCAGAATCTATGTTCTTCTCAATCTCACTTGGAACATGTATCAAGATAGACTACATTCTGAGCTATAAAAATATACCTTAATAAGTTGAAAAAATATAAATCATACAAAATGTGCTTTAAGACCACACTGGAATTAAACTAGAAGTCAATAATACAAAGATAGCTGGAAAATCTAAATAATTTTTAAATTCACACAATTCTAAATAATCCGTGGTCAAAGGAGTGGTGTGAGTAAAAATAAAAATATTTTGAATTAAATGAAAATAAAAATACAAATTATTAATATCTTTGGAATGCAGCAAAAGTAGTGCTAAGAGGGAAACTTAACAGCATTAAAACTGTATTTATGTAACTGACTGGATACATGTGGTATCTTCAATGACAATATTTTTAACAATTCAGAAGTAACCATTTTTATATGAATACTGGAATTGATAAACTAAATACAAGGCAGAAGGGAAAGCATGGTTTTTCACCGTTGGACTGGAGGATTACTGATAATAGAAGTCTAGAATTATTCATGAGGTTCTGTGTTTGATTTGGCCATGATGCGTGCATTCATGTGGTGATTAAAATAAGTATAGATGCTTTTACAAAGAAATATTTATGTACCTTTTGGTATGCACACATATTTTCAGGCTCTGTCAGCTGAGTAGACCAAGAAACAATGACACCTCTGTGGCAATGAGCACATTTCATTTTGTAGTTTGTAACACCAAAACTAAGGAAGTGCTACAAACACAAAACAAAAATAAAAATCCTGTGATGATGCCATTATGACACAGCAGCTAAATGAGAGTTTCCAGTGTCCAAAGCTGTAACAGATTGAACAATGTAACACATAACAGTGTTGTTCTAAAATTTATTTATTTATTTAAAAATTTTTTATTTATTATTTTCAGAGAGAGGGGAAGGGAGAGAGGCTGAGAGGGAGAGAGACCTCAATGTATGGTTGCCTTTCACCTGCCTCCAGCTAAGGACCTGGATGGAAACCTGGTTTGCAACCTGGTTATGTGCTCTGACTGGGAAACGAACCAGTGAGCATGTGGTTCTCTGGCTGGTGCCATATCCATTATGCCACCAGCCAGGGCTTAAAATTAAAAAAAAAAAAAAAAACAATTAGATGAAGCTAAAATGGTAAAAATGGATTTAAGAGAGGAAAACAACTGGATTCGAAAACCAACAAGCATTAATTATAGATCATATCTTTTTATTTCAGGTAGGAGATTCTTCTGGTTTTGTGTGGTCTCACTCATGTGACATATAAAATGTCAATAATTAAGGAAACTGTATGTATGGGAAATGTTTCTAGCTTCACAATTTTTCTATAAATATAAAACCATTTAAAAATAAAGTTTATTAAAAATAAATAAAATGGGAAATAAACATTTAAAATGAGTAAACATTTACTCACACTGGTGGTTCTGTAGTTTGGCTGGGGTGAATCTCATTTAGGGTCAGGTTTATGAGTTCTCTGGGACAGCTTTTATCAGCTTTTACTTGATCTCTCTATGACTTTGGCTGGAAGGTAGTATCAACCTAAAATGTGGTCTACTCATGATGCTATTAGGATTACAAGAGAAAAAAGCCAATTTAGCAAGCATGCCTGAAGCCTTTGTTTATCTCATATTTGTCAATGTCTTATTACTAAAGTCAAGTCATAGAGCCGAACACAAAGTTAACAAAATATATCCTGTCAGGTTTGAGACCAGATGAGATTATGGTTGTATAAACCTACCACAAAGAGGGAAGAAAAGGGACAAGTAATTTGGTTGACTGCAAAATACAAAGAATCAGAAATACTTATAGTAATCTTGAACAAGAAGAGCCAAGCTGAAGGACTTACACCATTAGATATTAAAATATAAAATCACAAGTATTAAAACCATGTCTGTCACGTTGGTATGAAAAAAAAGAAATATTTCACAGGAGCAGAATAAAAAGTCTGGAAACAGGCTTACAGCAAAACAGATATCAAAGGGCCTTGGTAGAAAGACCTATCACTTTAACATTCACAATTACAGAGGGATTGTTGATGTAATACAAATGGTAAATTAATAAAGCTTTCGGAATACACCATAGTCAAGCATCATTATAATTTTTGGTAAGCAAAAGAATTAATAAATAGGGCTTCAGAAACACAAAACATAATGGTTGAGTGTGGTGAGCATGTATTGTGAAGTTACATAAGCATTTACTACTTGTATGGCTAAAATTAAACACAAAATTTTCAAGTAAGCATTTAAGTTGTATTGACTTCATTTATTCCAATTTCCTACTTAGTTTATAATATTTAAAATTTTGAATCTTATTATTTGAGGTTCAGAATATAAATATGGTCATGAGTGTGGCATGTTAACATTGGTATACGTTTTAGTTAACTTCAAGAAGGGTTTAGTTAAATCTTGAAAATTAACTAATAGTGAAAATTTAGGGGAAATTTTAGAAATGTGATCAATGTTTACTAAGTGGTGGATAACATAGTTGTTCAAGAAATAACTTTTGGTGCTACCATATAATACAATTCTCAATTAGAAGGCCTATTGCTCTGAACCTATAGTGACATTTCCCGTGCTCTAAGAAATGCTGATGTCAACAAATTTCTGTAATTTCTTCATTTCTTTGAATAATACCATTTTTTATTTCCCCCTCCAAAACTTCCTATCTCCCTTGAAAAAATACAATGGAATGTTTTATGAGCATAATGAGGTCTCCATAGCAAAAGACTAACTGCTAATACATCTTTGTTCAGAAGAAACCAGACTGCCAAATTTCTAAGAAAAAAGAATTACAGTATTTGATTTCTAGATTAGCAAGGAATGAAATTGTTCTTTTATTTCTTTCCCTATTTGAACAACTAATTGCGGCTGAGGAAGTTAAGTTTGACTGCTATTATTATTATTGATTTTATATTCATTAACTATCTTACATGAAAACCATGAATATTAAAAAGCAATGGTTGTTTAATTATATTTCTTATCACCATTGGCAGCACTTTCTTCAAACCACCAAGCATCTGACCTGTCTCTTAACAATTTCCTAAACTAGAAAGGTCTGCTAAATTGTAGACTAATACCCACCACCATAGCTATGAAGAAGTAAAAACATCATGACCAACTAATGATTCAAAGTCATTTTCTCATATGATTTTCATTTGATAATAGAGGTTTTTATCTTTTTACAACAGCGTTTCTGACAAAATGCTTCTAGTATGTCCCTGTGACTGAAAGGTTTTGTCCTAGTACAAGTTCTCAGTGTAGGTTATAGTCATTCACTAATGAAATTATGATATTTATTATGTGTTCACATGGGTATTTATTCAATAAAGTGCTATAGTTAATAAATGCCAGTGGAAGTGCAAGATCACACCAAATTACATAGGCTTTACATTTCAGTGTATAAAGATGGATAAAAAATAAAGTTAATTTTAAAGTCAATAGTACATGAAATTATACATTTTATTACATTGTAACTCTTTTCACAAATAAAATTTCATTCCTTGGGGAAATTGCTAATCCCCAAGTATATGTAGTTTTCTCTTTCCTGGGTACAAGAAATCCTAAACTTCTAGGACCCCTGTAGTTGGTTGGCCATATGATTAGTTCTAGCCAGTGATATGTGAGTAATAGTGATGCATGCACTTCTGGGCAAACTCAGTCCATTAGTTATTTATTGCTGAATAACAACATTACCACAAACTTAGTGCCTTAAACAATACACATTCATCATCTCACAGTTTCTGAGAGTCAGGAGTGGGGACACAGTTTAATGGGGGACTCTGCTTCAGAGTTTCACAGAGTTGCAATAAAGGTGTCAGCTCAACTGAGAAAAGATAGGCTTTCAAGGCTACATGATTGCTGGCAGCACTCAGTTCCTTGCAGGCTGCCAGACTGACTCTTAAGTTTCCTGCTGCTTGTTGGCCAGAAGCCACCATCAACTCCTTGCTGCATAGCTTGCTTCACATGAAAGCTTATAGCATGGATACTTGCTTCTTCAAAACCATCAAGGGAGATAACGTCTTCTACCAAGTTGAGGTAAACATCTTACATAATGAAGTCATATGTATAGAAAGAAGTGCATGCCTCCACCTTTGCTGTATTCTATTGGTTAGTAGCAAGTCACGATCCCCCCACACTCAAAGGGAGAGAGGGTCACAAAAAGGTGTGAAACAGGAGGTGGAATCATGGGATCACCCTAGACATTGTCCACCACAGGCAGTTGAGTTTCCTGAGTGATTCTCTAGCTCCCTCTACTCTTTCCTTGGCAACCCTGCAAGATTGCTGATAAAAAGGCAGAAACAAAGATGGGAGCACACTGGGTCCTCAAATCACCCTTTGGAATAGGAGTGTCTTGAAGGGAACGGTCACTTCATCCATAGTGGATTTTAACTAAACAAGAAATTTGAGAACTGTTATAGTCTGATTTTTTAAAAAGAGAGAGAGGAAAAAACCTTGACCTGATCCATGAAGGAAAAGGAAAGTAAGGAAGATGTCAGCAATTAAGATAAGTTAATTAAGGAGAAAAGAAAAATGAAAATAGACCAACACTGAGTCAAAAATGTCAAATGTTCATGGAGAATTCTGATGGAGGAAAAAATGAAACTGATCGAATGCCAGTGAAAAAGAGTAAATATCAATGCAAAAAAAAGTTGATGTAATAAGTTTTCATGATATTAGTAGAAGCAATATAAGAAATTATTTAAAACCTATAAAATAGGCTAAGCAGAGACATTAACAATGTGTAAACAAGTAACAATAATGAATTTTATACTTTAATGGTATTTCAAAGTCAAGGTCAATTTTTTATTTTTTCTGCTCAAAAGCCATTGCATAACAAGCAGAATAAAAACCAATTCAATTCTGGAGGGAAAACAAACAAGCAAATCAAAAACATAATGTTCAGAATACAATAAGAATAAGCTTTTATTTAAAAATGTAAATGATAAAAGTATATACAATGGGCTAAAGATAGTTTCTTCAATAAATGGTGTTAGGAAAGTTGGGCAATTACATGCAGAAAAATAAAATTAGACTACCTTCTGATGCCACATATGAAAATAAATTCAAAATGGATTAAAGACTTAAATGTTAGACTGGAAACCATAAAAATCCTAAAAGAAACCATAGGCAGTAAAATCTCTAATAATGCTCATAGCAATATATATTTTTTTCTGATGTATCTCCTCAGGGAAGGGAAACAAAAGAAAAAAATAAATAAATGGGATTACATCAAATTAAAATGTTTTTGCATAGCAAAGGAAACCATCAACAAAGTAAAAGATTACCCACTGAAAGAGAAAACATATTACCTGATGTGTCTGGTAAAGGATTAATATCCAAAATTTATAAAGAACTTACAAATCTCAATACCAAAAAGTACCACCCCAACAATCAAAAACAACAACAACAATGGGCAAAGAACCTGGATAGACACTTCTCCAAAGAGTACATACAGATGTCCAATAGACATATAAAAATATGTTCAGTCACTAATCATTAGAGAAATGCAAATTAGTATATGTGCTGCAGAAGTGAGCCTGAGAAATACAAATTAAAATCACAATGAGGTATCACTTTGTACCTGTCAGAATGGCTAGCATCAATAAATCAACAAACAACAAGTGCTGGTGGAGAAAGAAGGACCCTTTTGCTGTGTTGGTAGGAATGTAGGTTGGTGTAGCCATTGTGGAAAACAGTATGGAGTTACCTCAAACAATTAAAAATGGAATTGTCTTATAACTCACTGGTTCCACTTCTGGGAGTTTACCCAAAGAAATCTGAAACACTAATTCAAAAGAATAATAAACAGCATTATATTCCATGTTACTTACAACTGCTACCATACTTACCATAGCCAATATTTGGAAGCAGGCCAAGTGTCCATCAATAGATGAATGGATAAAACAACTATGGTAATTTTACACAATGGAATAACACTCACCCATACAAAAGATAGTTTTACCCTTTGTGACAGCATGGATGGAGAACATTATCCTAAGTGAATTAGCCAATCAGAGAAAGATAAATACCATATGATTTCACTCATATGAGGAATCTAATTAGAAAACTAAACTAACAAGCAAAATAGAGACAGACTTTTGGAGAGTAAGTTGACAGTTCTCAGGGCGATTGCAGGGTGGAGGGATGGAGCACAAAAGATAAAGGATTCATGGACATGGACAATAGTGCAGTGATTGCAGTGGGCGAGCAGGTGGAAGTGGAAGAGATGTAAGGGGGATAAAAAATGATAATGAAAAAATTACAATAAAAATTACCTATTAAAAGTGTAACTGATACAACAGTATCAAGATAATTACTTAATTCCTATATAAAATTGTCAAACTTTTTATTTATAATTGTGAACAAGCCTTGAAAAACTGAACTCAAAATCACTGATTCACAAATTTGTAGTAATCATCACCTGGTATCACCTGAAAACAAAGAAACATGAAAATTACTGAGCCCCACTGCCAGGGATTCTGGTTCAGGAGGTCTGGGTCAGGGTCTGACATTCCATGCTTCTAACAAGCTCCCAGTCATGGTAATGGCTTATAACACAGTGTTGTTGACTATAATCATTACACTGTCATTGGCTCTCCAGGACTTACCTATGGACTAAAGTTTGTACTTATACAAAACATGTTCCTGATTCCTCTACCCTCATCCTCTTGGAAATCACTACTCTTCTCTCTGTTTTTATAAGTTTGGTTTCTTAAATCATGTAATATTTGTCTTTCTGTCTGAATTATCTCATTTATATCCATCTGTGTTATAAATGGCAAGATTTCCTTTTTCAAAATGGTATTCCATTTCAAATATACATACCACTGAATAGTATTCCACTATGTGTGTGTGTGTGTGTTTGTGTGTGCGTGCACACACAAACACACACCACTGTTACTGTCTTTTGTATTCATTTATGTGTTAACAGACTTAGGTTGTTTCCGTACTTAGCTATTGTGAATAATGCAATAAGCATGGAACTGTATATGTATATCTCTTTAAACTCCTATTACTATTTCCTTTTAATATGTATCCAAAAATGGAATTGCTGGATCATGTGGTAGCTCTATTTTTAATTTTCTGAGAGACCATCATACTGTTTTTTCATAATGGCTGCATCAATTTATATTCATTTATATTCATATCAACAGTGTTCTAGGGTTCCCCTTTCTTCGATCTTTGCCAACACTGATCTCTTGTCTTTGTTTTTAATTTTTAAAAATTATTGTTTTATTTATTTATTTAAAGGTTTTATTTATTGTTTTTAGAGAGAGGGGAAGGGAGAGAGGCACAGAGGGAGAGAGACATCAATTTATGGTTGCCTTTCACCTACCTCCAGCTATGGACCTGGCTGGAGACCTGGCTGGAGACTTGGCTAGAGACCTGGCTTGCAACCTGGTTATGTTGCCCAGGCTAGAATTGAACCAACAACCTTTGGGTTTGCAGGCCAGTGCCTTATCTACTGTTCCATGAGCCAGGTCCCTAATTTCTTTCTTTAAAGTGTTGTTTTTCTTATAAAGTTCAATGACAACTTAAATATATTTGAATGAAAAAATATTTCTCAGGGTTTTATCTCTAATTGACTAAAAGAACAGGAAAATGAGAGTCATCCAGTCATCAAGCAAATCCAAATGAACTAAACATACAAATGTAATATTCAGTTTATTTTATGTACTTCTTCAAAATGTTGAAAACTCAGTGCTTTTCATGCATTTCAAAATTATAAAATTGTTCAACTTAAGGGAGTTGAGAAAGACTAGACACAATATGAAATTACACATTTTTAAAAAGGAGCTGAAATTCTAGAAATGAAAGTTAAAACACACAACATTAAAATTTTAGGTTAAGCCCTGGCTGGTGGCACAGTAGATAAAGTGCCAGCCTGTGAACCTGAAGGTTGCTAGTTTGATTCCCAGCCAAGGTACACATAATCAGGTTGCAAGCCAGGTCTCCAGCCAGGTCTGTAGCTGGAAGCAGGTGAGAAAGGCAACCATACATTGATATCTCTCCCTCTCTGGCTCTCTCCCTTCCCCTCCATCTAAAAAATAATAAATAAAATATTTAAAAATTATTTAAAATAACAACAACAACAACAAAACCTTAGTTTAACAGCATTAGCACCTAGCTGAAAAAAGAGTTAGCAAACTGGAAGCTAGGTTAAAAGAAAATAATGTGGAAATGAAGCAGAGAGAGGGGATAGGGAAAGTGTGGAAAACAAAGAAAAGCGATTAAGAAATAAAGAGAATACATTGAAAAACCCTAAATGTAGTTAACTGAAGTTCTAGAAGGAAAGGGGTGAGAGGATGGGACTCAGATACTATGTTAACAAATAATGGTTAAGAATGAAAACATCTATCTACATTTTAAAGAAGTTTAACAAATTGCAGGCAAGGTAAAAAAGAATATCTCTTTCTATATACTTCATAAAACCAGTCAACCAAACAAACCACAACAATAATCAAAAGCAAGAGTTAAGATAGTATGACTAAATAGAAGGGGAAAAAGCTTATCTCCTTTAAAGAAAAGATAGTTAAGCTTTCAGCTGACCCTCCACTATCAGGATTTGGCCTGAAGACAAGAAAATGACTATCATCATAGAATTTAATATACAACAAAATTATGCATCTAGAAGTAAATCAGTATTAAAACATTTTTTGACAAACAAAAATTGAGTTTCCTACCAGCAGGCCTACATTAAAGAAATTCCATTTTTATTATGTTTCAGAAGAAAAGTGACCCTAGAGGGAAAGAATGAAAAGCAAAAATATTTGGTTCAACAAGAAGGTTAAACAATGCTAAAATTTTAAAATATATAAGGCATAATTGGACAAAGTCACAGAAGAAAATAAATTCACAATCATATTTAGAGAATTAAATACTCTCAGAAATTCATAGATGAGCAGGCGAAGAAATTAGTGATAATATGAAAGATTGGCACAAAAGGGATGAATCCACTTGGCTTCATAGATACAGCACATTGTAGTCAACAGCTGCAGAATATTCCTTATTTTCTAGCACAAATGAAATGATTATACAAATTGGTCATATCCTAAGGCATAAAACTAATCTCAACAAATTTGAAAGCATATAATTTGAAGATTGTTCTTTAACAAGAGTAGAATTAGGCAAGAAATCACTACCAAGACAGAAATAGAAAATCATTCAGAAAATAACTTATCCTGCATATAGAAAACAACAACAACAGAAAAATACCTGTACCTTTATTTTCACTAACTTCTAAATCTAACCTTTTCCTTTGAGTCTGGACTGCAGAATTTGCTGTCCCCCTGATGATCACACAAAGAAACCATAGATACTTTCTTGTATTTCTATCATCACAAATACCTTCAAATAGCTTTCACACTCATCACGACTTTGAAATTATGAAAGAATTAGGCCTTGTTTTCCATCCTGTCCATTAAACTATTAATAAAGAAGCAGATACATGACTTGATCTCACATTTATTATTTTAAAATGTATGCAGTTAAGTGCATAGTATAATTGGCTTCCCTTACAATCTTATCATTTTTACTCTACACATTGGGAACATTATTCTGACAAAAGGGTCTATGCCATATAATAGGCAAGACCTCTTTATGTAAATGAGTCAATGTTTTTTCTTGTGGGGTCTGCCTCCCCTTCTGTTTCTCCCTTTCTATAGTCTTATTACACAATAAAAGATGAGAGAGAAAGAGGAGAGAAAAGGGGAGGGGTAGGGAGGGGAAGGGAGAAAGATTGAGGTTGCCTTTCTACCTACCCACACATTCATTTGCTGGTTCACGTATGGGCCCTGACCAGGGATCAAACCTCCAACCCCAGTGTACCAAAAAGATTCTCCAACCAATTGAGCTACCCTAACCAGGGCAAAACTTCATTATTTTATGCTTACAGTATAAACTGTTTTCATTATTTAATCCTTAGGTTAGAGTTTCAAGAAAACTACAGAGGAAAAATGACGTTTTCTCAATTATAAAGTTAATGCATCAAACTCTTGCCTCATTTTTCTGTTGCTATTTATTTTTAATGTTCTGGAGATCAAGGAAGATTAAGGAAACTTGGAGGACTAAAATAAATGCTGGAAGAAGTCCTTTGAAAGAAAAAGGTAGAATTATTACCTTAAAAAAGAATAGCCACTAAACACAAATTAATTTAATTAAACAGATATTTATTGAGCACTTACTAAATGCCAGACATTGTTCTGGGTACTTAAAATAGACCTAGAAATGAATCTGGCCAATATCTTGCCCACATAGAGTTTAATCTGTTATGTGGTAGATCAGGGTAAGTACACAATAAAAAAGAAACATAATAAGTGTATAAATTGTGTTGAAGAGTATAATCATTACTCTTGAAAAGAGTGATCAGGAGTGTTGAAAGAGAACTGGGCTATACGTTTTTAAAAGTGGTGAACATATACCATTTGAACAAAGACAATATTTGAATAATGACTTGATGACAATAATAAATGGTCTCTTTCCCTCCTGTCATTTGAATGTCATAAAAATGAAATTATTTTCTGACCCTTGGGAATGCTTATTGCCCTCCTCTTGCCCCAGAATGATAAATGCACACATCAGCTAGCCTTACATCACCCAAGCACATAATGCAAATCCCTGGAGTTCTGAGTAACAATAAAAAATTCTCAAAACATAGATCCTTATTGTTTTATCTGCTTTACTAGTGTTCCTGTTTCCCATGCTTGCTTTTATTTTTAATTGAATTCTCTAAATTAGTTCTTAATATCTAGCAAAACAGAAAGTAGTATTTTCATTGTAGCATTTTTTAACCTATTGACAGGTTGCTTTATTGATTGATTTATTTTTAAATTAATTAATTTTTGTATTAAATGTATCCCATTTCCCACCCCCCATTGCTCTTCCTTGCCCCATCCTCCCTATCCCCATTCCCACAGTCAATCCCCTCTTATTCATGTCCATGAGTCATTTATATTAGTTCCCTCAATAAACTGTTTCCCTTCTTTGCTTCTTTCTTCCCGTCCCACCCCCACTCCCCTCTGCACAGTTAAAGTCTGTTCCTTGTTTCCATGCCTCTTGTTCTATTTTGCTTATTTGTGTTTTGTTCATTAGTCTCCTATATTAGATGAGACCATTAGGTGGTATCTCATTGTGGTTTTAATTTGCATTTCCCTGATGGCTACTAATGTTGAGCATTCTTTCATATGCATTTGGGCCCTTCGTATGTCCTCAGAGAAAATGGTCCTTTGCCCATTTTTTAATTAGGTTGTCTTCTCCCTGGTGTTGAGTCATATAAGTTCTTTATATATTTTGGAGATCAAACCCTTGTCTGAGGTGTCATTGGCAAGTATGTTTTCCCATATGGTTGGTTGGTTCCCTTTTAATTTTGCTGAGGTTTCCTTTAGCTAAGCAGAAACCTTTCAGTTTGATGTAGTCCCATTTAATTGTTTGTTCCTTTATTTCCCTTGCCCTAGGAGAAATATTGGTGAAAATATTGCTACATGGAATATCTGAAATTTTACTGTCTATGTTTTCCTCTAGGACTTTTAAGCTTATGTTTAAGTCTTTCATCCACGTTGAGTTTATTCTGGTGCATGGTTTAAGATGGTGGACTAGCTTCTTTCTTTCTTTCTTTCTTTCTTTTTTTTTTTTTTTTTGCATGTCCCTGTCCAGTTTAGTTCTCCCAACACCATTTGTTGAAGAAGCTATTTTCATTCCATTTTATGCTCCTTTCCCCTTTGTCAATATTAATTGACCATACAATCCTGGATTTACTTCTTGGCTCTCTATTCTGTTCCAATGATCTATATAGGTATTCTTATGCCAGTACCAGGCTGTTTTGATTTCCATGTCCTTGTAGTATAGTTTGATATCTGGTATTGTAAGTACTCCTACTTTGTTCTTTTTTCTCAAGATTGTTGTAGCTATTTGTGGTTGTTTCCTGGCTCCATATACATTTTTGAAGTATTTTTTCTATTTCTGTGAAGTATGCCATTGGTATTTTAATTGGGATTGCATTGAATCTATAGGTTGCTTTTCACTTCAAATATTGTATTCTTCATTTCCCCTGGCTTTTATTAATATTTTCTTTGTCCTTTTTTACACTGATGTGGTTCGCAGTAAATTCCTTGTAGCTTCCCTGGAGTTCTCTGTAGTTCTCACTGAGCTCATTGAACATCCTTATAACCATTATTTTGAAATCAATGTCTAGTAATTTGATTGCCTCTATTTAATTTAACACTCTTTCAGGGAATTTCTTCTTTACTTTTTCTTGGGGCTTCTTTTTTGTCTTCCCATTTTAGGTGACTTTTCTTGTTTTTGTTTCTTAGATTAAATCTTCTTTGACTCCCTATCTTTATGGTGTGATTTTCTGTGGTAAGAGAGCTGTAGGATTCAATGGTGTGGTTTCCTTGATCTTCTGAACTTGATGCTCTTGGGGTGCCCTTTATGCCATTTATGTGGGCTCTCTGGTTGTAATTGGGTTTTGGTTGTTGTTGGGTCCTTGTTTGGTGGGTCCTTCCTTCTGGCTAGCTGACTGAGAATCACTCTACCCGCTATATCTTGTATGCTATTGTACATGTGCATTGTCTTTTCTATCTGGATCCATCCCCCAGGGATGCCATGGTGTCCCAATCTGGCTCTAGGCAACTTATTTGTTACTACCAGTGATCCATAGACTGTGGCAATCTCCTTCAGTTATTAATCTAATCAATCCATCACATTGTGGTTTCCTGTCTGTCTGTGGTTATCAGGCTTCTTTCTAGCTATTGTCAGCTGGTTATCCTGGATAATTTCTCTACAATTTAGTTGTAGTTCTATATTGGTTTTGGAAGGAGGTTAGTGTAGCTTCCACTTACCCCTCCATCATCTTGGACCTCCTAGAGGTCAACATTTTTAAGAACTGAATTTTAACTACGTGGCTTGAAATGATTTATGACTTTCTATTAATTTACTATAAAACCACAGTGACCACCTGGATTTTCACCTAAAAGCAGAAGTATCCATCACAACCAAGCAGGTTTAAAAAGACAGTAAGAAAGAAAAATAATACTCCTTTTATGATCACACCCTATGAGTCATACATGATTAATATATTGACCCATGAGTAAGGATTTCTAGGCCCAGTGAAGACCAATGTGTGGTAGGTATAGTAGGAAAAATGTTCATAATGAGTTGTTTCCAACAGCAATCCATGTTTGAATATAAAAGTCCAGTAATCCAAGTCACAGTGTTTTACCATGTGATGTTACAAACCAACTCCTCAGAACAGCTTGAGATGTTCACCAAACCAATTCTAGCTCTAGAATTCTCAAAGTTTAGTAATTGTAAATAATAGTCAATAGCTGACCTTGTTAAACATGAAAATTTTCAGACCCCACTCAAGAGGTTCTTATTTCAACATGTGGAGTAGAGCATTATTAATTAACACCCCATGTTGTTATGATGTAAGTGGTATGGAACCTCTCTTTGGGAAGTGTCATTTTAGGGCAGTGCTTCTCAAACTTTAACAGGCATGTGAATCACCTGGGGATTGTCTAGAATGTGTGAGATTCTGCATTTCCTCCAAGCATCTAGGTGATATGTTTGTACCTCGTCCAGGTACTATGCTTTAAATAACAATGGTTAAGACATTGTTTCAAACCTGCCTTATCTTAAGAATCACAGATTTTAATTCTTCACTTTTATTGATTCATGATCTTCAGATAAAGAATCTAAGAAGACAGGAAGAGTAGCCTCAGATTTTAGCTGGAATCCAGAAGAAACCCAAAGTACTTATGCCATGTCTAGTGAGAGACGTCAGGGACAGTCTAAGGCAGTATGAAAAAATGACTGTTCCTCTGTTCTTTCTGATTACTGAGCTCCAACAGGGAGAAAGAAGAAAAAATTTAAGTCACAAGATCTGTTCTATGGTCTGTGGTCTGTAGTCCTGGACTATGAAAGACAACTCTGAGTCTCTCTTAATAACTTAATAACGAAGCTTGTCCTTACAAAAGGCTTTCACCCTAGATCAGTAGTTCTCATTTTCTTTCTTTTCTTTTTTTAAAATTGTTATTGTTGTATTGCAGTTGTCCCATTTGGATTTCAATTTTGACTGCACACCAGATCATCTGAGGGCTTGAAGAAAATATCAGTATCTAGTCCCTGCCCTCTAGAAATTGTAATATATTGGTCTAAATATTGGGATTCTGATTTAACTGGCTATACACTGTCATTTATAGAAGCTTGCTGGTAATGGGCAGTGAAATTTGAGAACCAGTGCCCTGAAAGGTGTGGTTTGAAAATCCTGCATAAAGAAATTGCAATAACTATTTTGCAACCATGCCGAAAATCTGGTACTTAGCATCATTTGAGGTTAATTTATTACTTCCAAAAGTTTCCTGTCTGAACTGTTTGGCCCCAAATTATATCACTTGGACTCAATTAAAATGCTGGCATGGTTTAGTCAATACAACAAGCCAACAGCCACTGGCAGAAAGCTAGATGCTATTTTTATGCTACTAAAACAACTACTACTGTGACTTCTATTGCAAATTGCGTGTCCTTGCTAAATATTTTCTAGTCTCACAATGATCTGTAAGTAATATTTTGTTATTCCTGCCATAGGATGGTGGTATGTAACCCAGATTGTTTACATATTTTCTCTTTCAAGCTCTCACACTACAGAGCTAATTGAATAGCTAAAACCAAGGATGTCAACGATACTTAAACTCAACATGATGGTAAATAAATTAAGATCTTCCTCTCCTGGACATCTTCCAGTCCCTTGTCTCCATTAATTTTGGTCCCTTCCTCCAGTTTTATAATCTAGAATATGAGACTTGTCTCTGAAACCTCCTCCATCATCTTCTGCATCCAATCCTTCACCAAATTCATTTGAGCTTACCTCCTTACATCTCCAGAATGTGCTTTTTTTTTTTTTTTTTTTTCTCTACTACTATCACCAAGTAAATCCAGTGTGATCATCTTTCTTTGGTTCAACCCACCTGATTAGTTTATTAGAATCAACTTCTCATACTTCTTTACTACTCATAACTCCTTTCCACACAATATTCCTTTGAGACACCACATTTCTTAGGACAAAAACTATTTCTTTTAAGGACAACAAAGCCTTCCTTGATCATAGCCCTCCTTGACTCTCCTGCATCACCTCTGGTCTCCCCTATACTTTTTGTTGCCATTGCAGCTACACTAACCTATGTTCTCTTCTGATATAGAACACTGCACATCTGCCTGCTTTGTATGGGACACCATTTATTCCTGTAGTCATATAGTTAACTCCAACTCATTCTCCAACTTATATTGATTACCTCTTTCTCAGAAAAGCCTCTCTATATTATTAAATTACCTTAATTATCATAGCACCATGAATTACCAGTTTGTTGTACATATTACACTCACAACTTGCCATTTTCTATGATCATTTGATTGTTTATGTCCCCTGGGATACTATAAACTCCTGGACAAAAGAAACCATGCCTTTTTTCTTTATATTAAATCTGCCTAGCACATGGCTGGCACATAGTAGTTACAAAATTAATAAAATAAACAGAATAAATGAATGGATAAAGAAAAATAGAAGAGCTGGCTATAATTGAAAAAAAATAATGTATTATGGAAAAAGATCATCTGTGGTTGTAAACATTTTTAAAGAAAGGAAATCTTTTTTAAATGAAACCTTACATGGAGCCTGACCATATAAGGCAACTAGATGCAGAGAGAGACTTAAATTAAATTCAGACTGAGGGCCTCAGAGGCTGGCGCTCAGCTTCCTAGACTCTTTTACCAGATCCTGGTGTATACTAGGTCACTCCCTGCAAAACCCCTAAGGCTGCATAGGTACTATTTGTTAAACCCTGAACTAGTTCAAACTGTGTCCTTAACAGTGGAGGAAGCTGAGTATGAGAGGGGTTAAGGGATTTGATCAAGTAGCCAGCTAGCTTTGAACTTAGCTTTGTGTACTCCGATTGCTCTGTGGGTCACTGGACATATATTTAATGGTGGTGTCTATTCTCTGTATTCTATATTCTTTTCTGTCCAGAAAATGTGAATTTTTAAACATGCCATGATAAAAATCTTTGCAATTGTATACACTGTATTTTTTCCTTGGAATGTCCTTTTGCCATTCTTTTGGTGTCCCCATGTCTCAACCCGGAAATATTCTACTTGTATTTTAAGACCCCTTAAAACACTATCCCTATCTTTCAGTCTTCTTCAACTCCCATGAATGACTTTGGTGCATTGTCCTCATTGCTCCTGCAGCACATTGCTAAACTTCTGTACATTGGGTAGAATTCTAAGATGGGCCCCAAGATCCCAGCCTCCTGATATAAACACCTGCATAATCACCAGGACTGTGTATATGATGGATTTTACTCCTATGATGAGGTTCCGATACAGTTAACTTTAAGAAAGGGGCATTCAGGTGGACCTGACCTATCACGTGAGTCCTTTAAATTTGGATCGAGACGTCAGAGAAAGAGGAAGACACAACAGGAAATTCTGAAGATTGAGGGTCCAGGTGGTAAGAACCTGAGTGTGGCTTCTGAAAGCCAAAATTAACACCAGCCAACTTTCAGCAAGAAAATAGGAATTCAGTTTTATAACTACAAGGAATAAATTATACCAATATCCTTGCATGAACTTGGAAGAGGGACCTTAGATCCAGATGAGAACACAATCCAGCGGACACCCGGATAGCAGCCTTGTGAGGCCCTGAGCAGAGGACCCACTCAAGCCCACCAGGTGTCTGACTTAGAAAACTGTGAGATAAAGGATGGGTGTCCTTTTAAGCTGCTGTTTGTAGGTCATTTATAATGGTAGCAACAGAAAACTAATACACTATGTCATCCTTCTCAATTTGTTGTTTTGTCATTTATTTCACATTTACTTCATCTACTAGATTTTGAGTCTTTCAAATCCTGTCCTATTTATTATTTTAAATCTCATACCCTGATATCCATTGGTATTTCTAGGTCTCTCTAATTAAATTGCTCCTTCTTGTTCAAATTATGGTCTCAGCCAGAAGCATCCCAGTCACCTGGGAGCTTGTTGGAAATAACAGAACCTCAGGAGCATGGGATATTTAATCAGAAATGCTGGTTGGGATCTATGAATTTGTGTTTTAACAAGTACTTCAGCTGACTTTGGTAAGGTTTGAGAATCCCTAGTTTGGGGAAATAGTAATGCCTAAAAAGCTGTAGGAATATGGGGGTAGTAGGCATAGTGAAGGAGAATGGGGGAAGGGAGGAGAGAAAAAGAAAGAGAATAAATGCCAGTGAGCTTGGAAACCTTTCATCAACATTTCCCAAGTTCTATTTTGAGGTGGGCAATTAAAGTTATTACTTAAAGAAAGAAGTTCCTAGATCACAAAAGCTTAATTTGTAGTGATATTAATAGTTTAAAATAAAAGTTTATTAATTAGAGAGTCAATATGCTCCCATTGTGAAAAGTAGAGATTATAATTATGAAAGTTTAACAAAACAAATAATTTAAATGTGATTAGGTAGGATAGAATTTTTGTTTGCTTTTTAAAATTGTTTATATTTTTATCTATAAATAAGGTAGTACTTGAATAAGTGGGACCTTATTCTAGGAACTTGAGAAATCAAAGAAATTCAGGCTTTTAACCCATCACCTCACAAACTCTTCAGCTGGAATTGTATAGCAGGAACTAGGGGAAGAATAATAAAAGATACAAACAAGCATAATGAAGACGTTTTAAACATTTCAGTGTCTATAAGTATAACAATTTTTTGAAACCTGCTACACCTATTTATGTTTTATCTATGACTGCTTTCTTCTAAAAAGGCAGAACTGAGGAGTTGTGATAGAGATCATATAGCCTACAAAACTAAAAGTATATACAGTTGAACCCTTTACGGAAAAAAACCTGCTGGAATCTGTGCTATATTATCTTAAAGCAGTGATCACAAATGTAAACAAGAATATGAATCACCCAAGAATTTGGTTTGTTTGCAGATCCTATTTCAGATATCCTGGGCTGGAGTTTGAGATTCTATATTTCTAACAACTCCCCGAATGTGGATGCTGCTGACCCATGGGACCCTACTTTGAGTATAAGAAGATGAAGGACCCTCCTGTTTTTAAGAGAAAAGACTGAGACTGACAAACACTCCCTCAGCCATGTGACCAAAAGTAGTATCAACAGTGAATAAATCATGTTAACAGCATGTACCCTTGATATGATATGATGAGAACGGCACTTTATCTCTGTGATCTTTCTCCCGAAAACAGATAGCCCTGATCTAATCATGAAAAAAATCATTAAACTACCAAAGAGAGCCCAGAATGCCTGGGCTATACTTCTCAAACTGTCAACGTAACAAGGAAAGTCAGAGAAATGTCATATCCAAAGGAGGTGTGATGACTATTTGGCACCCTGGATTGTTTCCTGGGACAGAAAAAGGGCATTCTGTAAAAACTAAAAAAGTCAGAATAAGCTATAGACTTTAATTAACAATAGATTATGAATATCAGTTGCAATAAATGTGTCATGCTATTGTAAGATGTTCATAATAGGGGAATCTGGGTATAAGGCTTATGGCAATTCTGTACTATCTTTCAACATTTACTTATTTATTTTTGTAAATTTAAAACTGTTCTTAAAAAATAAACTCTATTAGCCCTGGCTGGTAGCACAGTAGGTAGGGTGCTGGCCTGCAAACCCAAAAGTCACTGGTCCAATTCCCGAGCCAGGGCACATAACCAGGTTTCAAGCCAGGTCTCCAGCCAGGTCCTTGGCTGGAGGCAGGTGAAAGGCAACCACACATTGATGTTTCTCTCCCTCTCTGCCTCTCTCCTTCCTCTCTCTCTGGAAATAATAAATAAACTCTTTAAAGTAAATAAATAAATAGGTTTTATTTATTTATTTATTTAAAATTTAATTGTATTGTTGTTTTATTACATCCATCCCCTCTTTCCTTCCCTCTAAATTCTATTTATAAAACAAAAAATAAAACATTTTAAAAATAAAAGTTTTACTATGCACTAACAGACAAGTCCTACCACAAATTTTATAAACTGCTAATTCCAATATCACAAAAACTCAGAATATGTGAACATGTTCTTTTTACCAAACCAGATAAAGATATTACAAAAAATACAATCCAACATCATTCATGAACTTAGATATAAAAATATTAAATAACATCTATCAAACCAAATTTCATAGTGCATCAGAAAGTAAATCATTTCTTATTGAATTAAACTTACCCCAAGATTTCATTTGATTTAACATTATAAAGTAAGATTATATTATTCACTTCATTATCATATTAAAGGAGAAAAACTATGTGATTATCTAGATATAGAAAAGGATACTGCCAAAGATCGCTGGTTCGATTCCCCAGCCAGGGAACATAACCAAGTTGCAAGCCAGGTCTCCAGCCAGGTCCATAGCTGGAGGCAGGTGAAAGGCAACCATACATTAATGTTTCTCTCCCTCTCTCCCTTCCTCTCTCTCTGGAAATAATTTTTAAAAAAATTTTTTTAAATTGATTAAAATAAAGGAAAATTCAGTATCTATTTGTGGTTAAAAATCTATTGTTAGCAACTAATAATATCAAAAACAATTAATTTAATCACATAAATGATATCTTTAAAAAATAAACCTACAGGAAATATTGAAGTAAAGAGTTAAAAGAGCAATTTTTCAAAAAAGATGAAGTTATTTAACTACACCTGTTGACCACTGTACTAGATGTCCTATATGATACAGTAATACCAAAAAAAAAAAAAAAAAAAAGAGAGAGAGAGAGAATTAGGGTTTGAAATGAAACAAAACAGGTGTCTTTATCGGAGGTAGTATAAATGTCAACATAGAAAATTTTAAAGTTTGAGGGAAAATTTTCAGGATAAATAAGAGAGTTTGGCATTATTGCTTAGTAAATCAATATCAAGTATAAATTAAATTTTTATATGCTAGCAACAATCAGTTAAAAGTGTAATTGAAGCCCTGGCTGGTAGCACAGTGGATAAGGCACTGGCCTGCGAACCCAAAGCTTGCTGATTCAATTCCCTACCAGGGCACATAACCAGGTTGCAAGCCAGGTCTCCAGCCAGGTCCATGGCTGGAGGCAGGTGAAAGGCAACCATACATGGATGTTTCTCTCCCTCCCTGACTCTCTCCCTTCCCCTCTCTCTCTGGAAATAATAAATAAAATCTTTTTAAAAAAAGTGTAATTGAAAAACCTATACCATATAAAATTGTCTTTTATCTATAGAGGTAAAGCTTATATGGATATTTATATTTTTCCAAAATCAATATATTTTATACCTATGTTTTTACATTATGCTGTATGTATATTTTACCTAAAAATTAAACTATAAGAAAGTATTAAAAACACAAAAGCAGGTCTAGCTGGTGGTTCAGTGGATAGGTGCCAGCCTGCAAACCCAAGGTTGCTGGTTTGATTCCCCAGCCTGGGCACATAACCAGGCTGCAAGCCAGGTCTCCAGTCAGGTTCCTGGCTGAAGGCAGGTGAAAGGCAGTCATATATTGATGTTTCTCACCCTTTCTTCCTTTCTTGCTGCTCTTCTCTCTAAAAAAAGATAATGAATAAAATCTTCAAAAAAAAAAAAAAGAAAGAAAGAAAAAAAGAAAAAGAAAACAAAACACAAAAGCATTTTTTAAAAGATCATAGCTCATCTTTAAATATGTGGGACACTTGCTGTATTTATGTGTCTATTAGTGAGCATTAGTTTGGCAATGCTGATCAGCATATACCTTTAGTTGGGGGTAATATATGAGAGTATGTGGTTTTATTTGTTTTAGGGTTTTTTTTCGGGGGGTGGGGGTGTTATGGTCAATGGTTCCATTCCCAGTGGAAGTATCTGATACCTTGACAAGAGTTTTTGCCCCAACTCAGACTGTCCCCTGAACAGTTGACATGCAGTGAATAGGGGAATGAGCAGTGATTTAATGACTAAACTTCAAACAGGACTGACTGCCTGGGAGATAACAGAGGGTGGTGAGCTCATTCATGTTCATTCACAATTATCACCTGTGAACACCCAGGTTTGGCTTGTTCACTTCTTTTCACAGTTTCTCCCAAGTACAACACAATGGCTGGTAAGCCCAGAGTATCTCCAGTATGATGATGACACTTTAAAAAAGAAATGTTTTTAATCTGAGATGAAGGCTCAGTTTCATCTCATGCAATATATTGAAATGATTCTTTTCTAAGTGTGCTCCTTGCTGTTAAGGAAATATTATTTAAGCCTACATTATTATAGTATGCTACAGTACACTTTTATCCAGTTTGTTAAGATATAATTAAATAAAAACTGTACATATTCAAATGATGCTATCTGATGTTTTGGCCAATGTGCAAACCCTGTACTAACCACAATTGAGATTCAGAACCATTCCATTAATCCAAAAATTTCCTCTGCCCTCTTCAATGCCTCTCTCTCCATTACTGCTCCTGGGACACCATTGATCTTCTTTCTGCCACTATATATTAATTTGTGTATTCTAGAATGTAAAAAGAATCAGACAGCATGTACATATTTTTGTATCTAGCTTTTATCATACAGTATATTTTTAAGTCATAGCACCCATATATATCAATCAAACATCTATTGCTCAAAACAAATTATAAAGAGCATTAAAAAGGAAATAGCCCTGGCTGATGTGGCTCAGAGCACTGAGCACCTGCCTTCAAACTAAAGGTTGCCAGTTCGATTCCCAGTCAGAGCACATGCCTGGGTTGTGGGCCAGGTCTCCCCAGTTGGGGGCATGCAAGAGGCAATCACCTATTGATGTTTCTCTCCCTCTCTCCCTCCCTCCCTTCCCCTCTCTCTAAAAATAAATACAATCTTTAAAAAATTTTAAAAAGAAAAGAAAAGAAAAATAGAGGCCAATTCTAATTAACAGTTGTAGAATTTTTAAATAACATTTTGGTCATAAAGTGAAGTTACTTTTAAGCAAAGATATATTTAATAAACATTTCATAATGGCAGTTATTGTTAATAACTATATGAACAGTTCTTTCAGAGGACATAAGTTACTCCCAAATAATTTTTAAGTACTGATAGCAGTGGTGTTATACTAAAATGTGTTAGGAAAACTAACAAAAATCAATCCAGCCTGAAGTAAAAATGAAAAATTCACAAAGTAGAAGGATATAGAACTAATGGAGGAGACAAAAACTGCATTGTTTTATGTAATTGGAGAAAAGATCAGTCACTTAAAAAGTTATATAGTATTTTTTAAAAGAAATTAAGCTGCATTATTTTCAGATACCCTCCATTAATGCTGCTGGCAGACACAGAGGCGAACCTACTCTTATTATTCTGAGTTTGCTTCTAAGTAATAGAAATAAACATTTTACTTCTAAATAAACAATGAGCATTTCTTCAGCATCAGAGTGCCAGCTGCTTGGAAGAAAATCTCAGAGATGATTGTGGAGCATTTTCTTAAGAAATACACATTCCCAGTGGTCTTGATGACCCAAGGGACCATATTGCTTAGGAAAATACGGGCATAGACTATGTTTCGGAACATTATTTTCTGACTCTGAATTTTCTGATTTCTGAATGTAAAAATGTCTCAGAAGCATCTTAATTAATCAATTTTGCTTAGATCTTCATTTTCATGCATATACAAGAGTCATTTGATAAATGATAAATATGTACATCTAAGTGAGTTTTAAAGAAGGCTTTCAGAAGTATAAAATAAATTCATTCTTGTGTCTTATTAAAGATAAGAAATCAGTATGTTTAATGATTAATTAGCAGCAGTTTTTCTAGTAGTACATAAAATAATAATGCATTTAATAAAGGCATCTTAGATACTATGAAATATAGTAACAAAGTTATAATAACTGTACCAGGAGGGAGCATTGAGAAACATGGGTGACTGGTGTCCACTTTCTCTGAATAAAAATGACAGAGTGCTCTTTGCTCTTTTCTTAGTTTGGGGCAGTTTGGAGACTAGGGATGGCATGAAAAATACATGGAAAGCAAGAGAATGTGCTCACTCACTCCTTCTACTAATTACAGTTTATTCTGATTAGTTTATTCCTGATCTGATATATAAATATCCTCCTGGAAGATTTAAATTGATCATTCACACTTTAGGGAGTTATTTTTTTTACAATAACTTATACTAAACCTTAGCAGACATACTCCAAACTGAGAGAAAAGGATTTCTATTAAAAGAGGTGGGGAACAGAATGCATGGAAATTTAATCAAGGGGCAAAATTTTACAGATAATTTATAAAATTAAAAGGCACTGGATACCAAGAAGAAAAATAAAGCCCGGCTAGTGTGGCTCAGTGGGTTGAGGGCTGGCTTGTGAACCAAAGGTTCACCAGTTTGATTCCCAGTTAAGGTACATGCCTGGGTTGTGTGCCAGGTCCCCAGCTCAGTTGAAAGTGCACAAGAAGCAGCCACACATTGATGTTTCTCACCCTCTCTTTCTTCTTCCTTTCCCCTTTCTCTAGATGTAAATAAATAAAATCATTTTTAAAAAGAAAGAAAAAGAATACAGGAGGGGAGACTCTCAAGCAAGTGATGCAGAACACCTACTCATGACCGTGGAGTCAAACATGACCCTCAAGTTCTTTGACATTCCTCTCCACAATAAGGCATATCTATAGCCCAGAATCTGGGTGGGCCCACTACTGTTTCAACCAATTGAGATGCTTATGTGATTTCTAGGGATAATTACTAAAAGACCCACCCCCTTCCTTTTGGTTTGCTTAAAATACTTGCTCTCCAGATGCTTCTTAGAACTTATCCTTTTGGCCCCATCTTGCATCCTATCAGAAGTTAACCCAAATGAAGAAAGTATCTATCCATAGATACTTTAAAAGAGTGTCATATCTGTTTGGTTTCAAGCAATAAAATTACATAGTTTTAGGCCCTGGCTGGTGGCACAGTGGATAAGGCACCAGCCTTTGAACTCAAAGGTCACTGGTTCGATTCCCCAGCCAAGGCACATAACCAGGTCGCAAGCCAGGTCCCCAGCCAGATCCGTAGCTGGAGGCAGGTGAAAGGCAACCATACACTGATGTCTCTCTCCCCTTCTGTCTCTCTCCCCTCCCCTCTCTCTAAAAATAATAAATAAAATCACATAGTTTTATATGCAAGTGCAACCAAAGCCTAGCTGAGCCCAGCCTTGAAGTCATCTCAGTCCAGGTTACAGACCTGTGATGAAGTAATTTCTAAATATTTCTAATCCCCTTTCCAGTTAAACTGCTCTCCTCTACTCTATTCCCCTCTGGTTTCCTTCTGTCCCCTCTTCTCTGCCTGCTCTGTGTTGCTCTGCCCTTCTACTGTGTACTCCATCCACTCTCATCCACTCTGGTCACACACAATGTCTTTGGTGTTTAAGCACCTACTGAAGAAATGCAATCTTTGGTCTCTAAAGTACACCCTCCTAGCCAGAGCAGAGCTGACTGACATAAAGAGAAGCCCACACCTTTGGACTCTGATTAGTTTGTTTTCTGTGAATGAGGACTCCTAATATCTACAGTTTGATTGGATTAAATAAAGCTGCTCTGATTGGTCAGTGAAGATGCAAATGACAATATAGATGTGCAGGTCTGATTGGACAGGGAAAGTCTCAGTTCTGTTGATTGAAATAGGATTCTAGGAATTCTTTTATGTGTTGGCTCAGCTGGCAGAAACATAATGTAGGCAGGCAGTTCAGTGTAAGTTTTCCCCTGAAGTAGTTTTCATGAGAGGCCCTTGTTTAAAAATGCTACTAGTCTCTATTAAAATTTGAGTCAAGGCCCTGGCTGGTAGCACAGTGGATAAGGTGCAGGCCTGCGAACCCAAAGGGTGCAGGTTCGATTCCCCAGCCAGGGCATATAACAAGGTTGCAAACCAGGTCTCCAGTCAGGTCTGTGGCTGGAGGCAGGTGAAATGCAACCACACATTGATATCTCTCTCCCTCTCTGCCTCTCTCCCTCTCTCCCTTCCCCTCTTTCTGAAAATAATGAAATAAAATCTTTAAAAAAAAATTGAGTCAATTAGCCAATAAGAGCCCTTCTTGGTAGGTATTTTCTTTCATGGGTTGATGTAAGGATGCCAATGTCTTCACTTCCTTACCTTTCATGGATGTTACATTATTCCAAAAACATCTTTAATATGTATATCAGTTAAGTATAGTAAATATATAACAAACCACCTCAAAACTCAAGTCTTCAGAACAATAAACCTCTTATCTTACTCATGGATTTATAGATAAGGATTCTGGTCACTAACTCTGATTATAGGCTTTTTTTCCCCCAAACCTCTGACTAATTCTCCTCCCCCAGTGGGTATCCTACAATTCAAGTCAAATTCAAATTTGAAACTATCTACCCAGAAATAGCATCAACTTCCTCAGACTGAGGACTCAGTTCCATAATATTGCCCTTTACTTCAGCTGCCATAGCAATTCCAGGTTGTAACCTGTGCTTTTGACTCTCTGGCTAGAAGTCAGAGGTTTCAATGACCACCTTGGTGGGTGGGACTGAAATGTTCAACCTTCTAATCACATGACTGGATCCCCTGGCAACCACCCCTTATCCTTAGATGAGATCCAAAAGTTACCTCAGTAACGTAACAAAATATACTTTTTTGCTCTTGTCACTTAGGAAATTTCAAAGGTACTATGAGTCCTGTGCCAGAAAGGGAGATGAAGAAAAAAAAATGTTTATTTCTTGTTATAAATCACAGTATCACAACATGCCAGCAGGTGGTTCTGCTGGCCTTGGATGAGCTTGTTATGCATCTGTGGTCAACTGGGGGTTGGGAGGCAGCTCTGCCAATCTGTGCTGGGCTGTTTAGATGTCTGAACATCAGCTGACTCTAGGTTGGTCTATGTTGGCCTTGGCTGAGTACTGAAATCTTGTCCACATGCCTCTCATCCTAAAAAGGCTAGCCTGTGCTAGCTTGCAAGGAGACTGCCAAAGCTTCTAATTGAGAGAAGAGAAGGCTACAAGGCCTCCTTCTGCCATGTTCTATTTACAGAAACAAATTGCCAGGCAGTCCAGATTTAAGAGGAAGAAAATAGTCTCCTTTTCTTGATGGGCAGTTTCAGGATCTTAGTGCAAAGGGCTTGAATGCAGGAAAGCCATGAATAGGACCAGAAATGCCATCAATCCGCCGTAGCATCTCAGGCAAAGTCACCCAGGTCATCTCCTCATATTCCAGCCTTAGAAAAATTGCCAGTAAATCTAAGTGAAAAGTGAGCTTAATTCGGCTCATTCAGTCTGTTGGCTTCAGCAATTAAGTAAATGAAAAGTTCACAGGAATTCATTTCAAATGTTTGTAAGCTGAAGAGGTGCAAATATATATGAGAAATAATTTTTTTAGTTATTTGTTTTTACGAATAGGTTATGAATTCTTAGTGGTAAACTTAGATCAACATACATGACAAATGGCTCACCACCAAACTTGCCAGAGGTTACAACATACAAAAGGCTGAAATCTAAGAAAGCAAAAAAAAGTACACTCTAAACTTCACCTGTAGTTTAAATAAGCTGACACTGTTCTTGATCCCTACCTTCCTTATTATCATATGTAAGAAAGAGGCAATTGAGGTAAGTGATCTGAAAAAAGACCTTCTAACTCCCAAAGATAATGATTCCATGTGACCCTGAGGCCAAACCCTGGGTTTCTTTCTGTTATCCTGGCTGGTGTGCTTTCTTTAGGAGACAGCATGCCATCTCCATGCTTGGGACCTTCCCTGGCTGCTGAGTGTTCTTTTCACTGCTGCAAGAGACCTATGAATAAGAAATTTAATTCCTATATTCCCAGAAGACATTATTTCTGGGATACATGAGAGCAAACCACGTGAGTTCAAAGGCCTGTCCTTATACAGCAATGAACATTTGATCAACTGGTTTTACAACACATATCGCTCTGCCCTCAGGGTTTCTTATCACTAGGCTATCTGGCTTCAAGGTAACCAGGCTCTTCTAAGTTTAACCTGCTTGTCCTTAGTCTTTATTATTTATATTTCACCTTGTTTTGAAATTGTTTCCAAACAATGAAATATTGTGTATTTTCTTAACTTTCCCTCTACAACTTCCCTACCCTCATAACCTACACTCAGCAAGGCACAGGGATGAAAACAAGGTGGACTTCCAAAAGGTGGAGAGAAGTCGGGCTGGGGTGGTAGCTTTCTCCTCCTGAAGGGCCTGAATATACCAGCTGGAATTGACAAAAATCCCTCTTTCATGGAAGCAAAGAAGCCAGTGCGTTTGTTTCCAAAGGCCTTGTTTATGTAACTTTAATTATAGCGTAACCAAATCACAAGTATTTTGCCATGGGAAAATGTAAAGTCATTAAGCAACTTAAATACCACCCCGCCCTTTCCAAGCAGACAACACAACCATTAAGCAATTAATGCATGTTAAGACATTTCTAATTTTTTGGCACTAATGCCAGTTCAATCATTTGGGGCTGGAGAGCGTAGATGAAACCTATTTATTACACTTCTTGATGGAAAGAAGAGGATTTTATATGTTTCATTTTTTGAATGTAATTCCAATCTCCAGTGCCCACGTTGCACAGAACATTAACAGGGTTGCAAAACAAGATTGGATGCTGTTTGACATGGCCTGGCACTCCCAATAGGTGAATCAGATTTGGATTTGAACCTCTGTTAATTGGGTGTCTTCCTGACTTTGGGGATTTTAGGCCTCCTTTGTCCTTGGTTCTGCTGACATACTGGGCTGTGGTTTGTTGTGGATCCTAGGAAATGAAAAATGTCACTTGTTTTGCTTTCCTAAACAAAAACAGCAACCTGCTTTATTTACTTGTGAAAATGCAGTGAGAAATGTTGTCTTAGTATCATAGTAAAACTGTGGACATAAACAAAAATAAAAAATAGTGAGGCACTTTTTATTTATTTATTAAAGGTTTTATTTGTTATTTTTAGGGAGAAGGGAAGGGAGAGAGGCAGAGAGGGAGAGAAACATCAATGTATGATTGCCTTTCACCTGCCTCCAGCTACAGAGCTGGCTGGAGACCTAGCTTACAACCTGGTTATGTTGCCCTGGCTGGGAATTAAACCAATGACCTTTAGGTTTGCAGGCCAGCACCTTATCCACTATGCCACCAGCAGGGCCAGTGAGGCACTTTTGTAAAATGTGTTCATTAAAACTGTTAAGTCACTAAAAATCTTACACGCTTGCCTTTTTTTTTTTCTTTTAAAGATTTTATTTGTTATTTTTAGAGAGAGGAGTAGGGAGAGAAGCAGAGAGGGAGAGAGACATCAATGTGTGGTCACTCTTCACCTGCCTCCAGCTACAGACCTGGCTGGAGACCTGGCTTGCAACCCGGTTAAGTGCCCCGGCCAGGGAATCGAACTAGCGACACTTGTTCCTTATCCATTATGCCACCAGCCAGGGCACTCTTGCTTTTTTCACTTGCTCAAAAATAAATGGCGTAAATTCAGTTATTGACAGGGGTACTTTGCAGATAAAAATTAATTTATCTCTATGAGAGGCAAGAATATACCATTTATTGAAAAAATACTGATTAAGATTTACCATGTGCTAGGCACTAAGTACTGGGGATATAACAAAGGAAAGGAAATATGAAATTCCTAATCTTTCATGAAGCATATTCATATAGAAAGAGAGACAAAGAAGTAAGCACACAAATAAATAAGAGTATTATATAGCAAAAATATTACAAAGAAAATAAAACATGGTAATGTGATAGATCTCAGGGGGCTATTTTAAATTGGCTCATTAGGAAAGGCTTCGGGGAAGAGTTGACACTTAACTAAGACCCAAATACAGTGAGTCTTCATTCAACATCACCTATGTGCAATGAAACCAATTTTACCATAGGCTAATCAATATAAACAAGAGTTAAGTTCCAATGATATCTCATCAATGTTATAATGAAATGATGTTGAACAAAACCTTATTTGAAGACCTACAATACTCCATAAAACATCTGTCCTTTAGGCAGAAGGAACATTTAATGCATAAGCGGGGGTAATAGTTTGACAAATCCTAGTCAAAAAAATATATAGTATATATAATTTCTTTACTCCAAGAAGCTATCAGAAATTATTTATGAGTGAGCCCTATGCAGATTTATTATTCTTTTTTCTATTTAAAAATATTTATTTTATTTTTACATTACCATTTAACTTTGTATACCCCCTTTTCCCTATAATCACTATAGTGTTGTCAATGTCCATGAGTCCTTTTTCATTTTTGCTCAATCCCTCCACCCTCCCACCCCTCCAAAAGCTGTCATATTTGAAAGCCAATTATTTTTATTTTTGTGTTTGTTTTCTCACTGTTTGGTGAAAGTACCATAGAATAATCATGTTTTTGTTGTTGTTGTTCCTATAGGTAGTTCCCTTTTTCTATTTACAGGTTGAGGTTTATGGACAAGATTGAGATATTCTGGCTTTGAAAACAGATGGGAAAAAGAAGGCAATCCTACTATAGGACAACTTGTAAACTTAATTCCTAATGATAAGTGTATCTGTTAGATTTTACTCTATAACATACCACTCCAACATGTAGTGGGTTAGAACATCAGTTTTGCTTATCCCATGAATCTGTAGATTGGGTATTTGTGCAGTGCTTAGCTGGATAACTCTTTTGGTTTTGAACTGGAGTGTTCACATATCTGTGATCAGTCACAGATTAGCAGGACAACTCTGCTTCTGGGGGGTTGGCTGGTTGTTAGATGAGGCAATAGGTAAACTAGACTACATATGCCTCTCACCCCCCAGCAGGTTTATTCACAGAGGTAGGAGTCCAAGAGATCAAGCAGGAGTGAGTAATGGTCCTTGAAGCCTAGGCTTAAGGTGGGTACAGTGTCACTTCCTCAGCATGGAGTCAAAACAACTCACAAGACCAGCCCAGATTCAACGGCTGGTGAGATAGGTTCCACTATTTTTTTTTTTTTTTTTTTTTTTGGTGGGGGAAGGGGTGCAGGAGCTACAGTCACATTGATAAAAAGATGGATATAGGATACTGGCTATATTTTTAAAAATCAATCTACACTTTAGGTGAATGCTAACACTGCAGCCTAGAAAAATCTATATTACTGGAGTTGGCAAACATTATTTTTAAAGGAACAGATAGTAATCATTTTTGGCTTTTCAGGTTATACGATCCGTGTTACAACTACTCAACTCTGTTGTAGATGCAAAAGAACCTATAGATAGTAAGCAAATAAATAGGCATGGCTATGTTCCTATAAAACTTTATGAACAAATCATGTAGTAGCTGATTTGGCCCATGGAGCTGTAAATTGCTGACTCCTTGTCTATTATCCTAGAGAAAATTTTGCTACAAAACCTTACCTTTTGAGTAAATAGCTAGAATATAATGAGGTCTTAAGCAGCTTCCATCAGACATTAACAAACTGTTGTAGGAATGAAGTTGACTCACACATCAGACCACAGGCCAACAGAAGGATGAGCTTTGTTGTCATTGTCGTGGTGGTGAGAGGACATTCCTTCTGCTTTTAACACAGCATTTGTTTATGGAGCTGCTTACATAAACTAAGATATCTATTGTTTGTAGTGGTTGTTTGCTGCCTGGATGTAATAAGTGTTTGTTTCGTTTTATTTGTTGTGGTTAGTTCATTTTAAAGGAAGAAAGACAAAAATTTCTTAGAGCAAATGCAAAGAGAAGGGAAATAATAAAACAATTTGAGAGCTCCTCAAGGACAGGGATCAGGGGCTTATCTTGGAAGCCAAATTCTCCATCTGGAAATTATCTTGGTGCATAGTAGAGCTATCTGGGGAGATTTGCAAAATTCTGATGCCTAGGCTATACACCAGGGGAATTAATCAGACTCCCTGGATACAAGGGCCAAGCATCAGTATATTTTAGACCTCCCTACACAAGTCCAGTGAGCAGCCAAGTTTGAGAATCAGGTTCTGTGGTCTTGGAACCCCTTCTAGATTCCATCTCTGGTCTGGACCATCCCCTATACATCTGAACTACTGAGAACTCACCAGCTTCAGGTCGATCCTTCTTTGGAAATCAATAATGTGTAATATAAATGTGATAACGTTTCTGAATTCTGATCTAGCCCTTTGTCTTGAACTTTAATATTTGTCAACTTAAAATTCATTTCTCTTTTTTCAAAATCTCATTTTTTCTTTCAGCATTCAGCTACATGTTTATCATCTTTACCGAGAGTACTCTATTTTGGAAAATCAATACTATTTCAACTGAAATATTCCTTCTCTTCAGGATAAAAAATGAAGGGACAGGATTATCTTAAGGCAGACTCACAAAGAACATATTCAACTTTCTTATAGATAAAACAATCTTATAATTAAGTATTCTCTGGACATACCACTAAACTAAAGTCAATATTTTATTAATTTTCATTTAAATTGCTCACAGAACATGGCAAACAGTCTTAAAAACTCTAAAGGATTAGTTATGTTTACTCAATTGATGGGTAAAAGTTTAAGCCAAAAGGAAGTTTAAAGATCATGTGGTTTCATGCCTTCTTCCCCTTTCAGAAATAAACTGATGGCTCAAAAGTTAAGTGCCTTTCTCAATGTATTAGGAAATCACATTTCTGATCATATGCACTTTAGAGAGACAAGAATCTTGTTTTCTGATGAAAACTGTATAGCACCCTTAGGAAACAGTTTGCAAAGTGCACAGAGTTCTCAGTCTTGTTCTCTCGGTCTCTAATATTTTGCTGTACCCACATCAGGGACTGTAGCTTTTGAATGACAGTAGCCCCTCTTCAGAAGTGATTCATTTCAGACATCTCAAATCTGGCCCTGTGGAATCCTAGATTTCCAGTTTAGTCTTCTACCTATCCCCTTTGCCTAGCTCCTTCTTGATCCTCATCTGCTTGTCTTGGGTTATAGAATTTCCAGATTCTAACCTTCTCTAGGGGCTGCTTGGAATTAACATATAAGAGAGTGCACAGCAAGAAGATTTCTTATGGATCAAGAAAACTCTGTTTCTAGAAATGGGGAGCAGTTTCCTATTAATTCTTTTTTGGCCAAGTCTCCCTCTCCTATGATATGTCTCTAAAGTCAAGTCAGAGAGACAATCAGGCTAAACCTCTGTCCCAAGGCTGATCCTGCATCTGGAAAGAAATAGTCATTGACACTTCCATGTCCAGGTCCCAAACCAAGGTCCTCCCATGCAGTGCCATTTTTGCTAATAGAATAAGACTTAGGTCAGTAAAACAGAGCAGAAACTGCATTCTTTAAACAATGAATGGAGAACAGGAAGCTCATGCTCTAATGGCACCTTCTCCCGGATTGGGCGGTAGCCTCCTATTTTCACAGGCTATGTCATGGAGTGATTAATTCTTTTGGCATGTGTAGTTATTCTTCTGTTGCAGTCAGCCCATTTACACATGGTTCTTTTTGCACAGATGCCATATAGCCATCTTGGTTTTGTGCTCCACATCTTAGTCTTTGCATTCAGTCCTCCTGCTTTTGTGGTGGGGAATCCTTTTCAGTTCCTATAAGCCAGCATAGGTCTTAACACTGTTTAGGTATTGAGAAACTATAGGGTCTTTTGAATGGTAACCCAGTGACAGAATCAGCATCCAGGTTTTTAGAGCCACCTGAAGTTTACAGCCAGCAAGACTGAACTGGAACCTCCTCATTCTTGCTGCTGCTGAAGGATCTGCCAGATTCTGCAACTGCCAGAATGGTAGGTGCAAAGAACAGCTTTCACAAAAGGACACTGAAGTATGTTCTAGCATTTGCCATTTTCATGCTGAAGAAGGACTCTGTCCCCACCCCAGACTTGGAGAAGGAGCATCTATGAGGCAAGCCCATTCAAGTTCCAATCAAAGATATGCAACCCCTCCGAGAGAAGGAACTAATTATTAAGTCTGGGCTAGTTAACAAGTCAATTGCAAAATCACATTAGCCAATAATCTTAAAATCACCTATAAATAATGACTTTAACACACAGTTGTTTTAATGAGTATTCAAAAAATAGGAGCATAGATCATCAAATTCATGATTTCAATAGACTATTGCTTTTATTTTCTCATCTATTAGTCTGAAAGTTTTTAAGTATACACAAAAGTAGAGAGGATAAAATCGTGAGAACTCATACACTCATGACCTTGTTTTAATACTTTTTAACATTTTTTAGTATTTGTTTTAACTATTTTCTTTGCTATAGTAACTTGGAGAAATTTACAGACATCATGACATTTACCATTGTCCCTCCAAAAGCAAGAACATTTTCTACATAAGCATAATATCATGATCTTACTCAACAAAGTTAATAATTCCTTAGCATTATCTCACACTCCAGTCCCATTTCTCTAATTGATACCATAATATTTTGGGGGCAAATTCATTTAAATCCAGATTCAAGCAAAGCACATCTTGGATTGGGATGTTATAAGTGGACAAGTATCAAATCCTTTGTTGGTCTGTGATGGAAGAAGAAAGTTATGGGGTGCCACATCATTCAGAAAAGACTGAGTAGAAAAGAATGGAACTTGGGAAGGAAATAAAGGACTGGTAGTTTTTAGGCAAAGTAGGAAGGATAGAGAATTGGGGAGAGATTTTCAGGTAAAGATTGCAAGAAGGATGATTCATGGGCAAGGAGATGCCAGTGGATCAGTGTCTAGAAATATTGCTATGGATAATTTACACATGAATGCTATGTAGAGAATGTGGTTAGAAAGCCAACTGCTGGACATTTCATGGTTGAGAAAAAAGGAGCCAGGAAGATATGGTATGGGAAACGAGGCAAGAAAATTACAACAGCATAGTAATTCTAGAAAGCCAAAAGGAGACAAAGTTCCAGGTGTCTCTAAACTGAGTGCTACAGACAGAAGAAAACTTAGCTTCCAAAGAGCTGTGATGGGTCCACCAAATCAGCATTGTTTATTAGAAATGCAAATTCTTGAGCCAACCCTAGACTGACTCAGCCAAAATCTCTAGGAATGGGAGCCTGGGAATCTGTGTTTTAACATGTTCTCCCAGAGATTCTCATGCACACTCAAATTAAGAAGCACTGGTCTATAATTAATCTTGTCAGGTTCTTGTCTCAGCAAATACTCTGATTCTACAAACAGCATCTTCATCTTTTCTCTTGCTTTCTGTTTATAGAACAGATTTTCCTATTCTTAAAAATAAAAGAAGGCAAGAAAGAAAGACACACAACCAAAACATTTTCTAAACCTTCAGTTTTGTACCTTACAATACTTCTGATTATCTTTAATGTCACCAATTATACAGAGTGGGCAAAAGTAAGTTTACAGTTGTGAAACAGAGTTTATTCTTGCATTATTATTTATTGTATTATTTTTATAAGAACAGCTGTAAACCTACTTTTGCACTCCTCTTTATATAATCTGTAGCCATAAACTCCATAACCTCACAGAATAGCACTATTTAAGAACTTGAATCCAATCCATCTGTTCCACAGCCTTAAGCAATACAATCAGCAAATAACCTGATAATTGATCATTCTCCATCCTTATTATTGACCATCAGCAGCGTTCTTGAAATTTAACCCTTTGAACTTCTTAACATACATATGAAATACCATTTAACTTCTCATTTATTGATCCTTAGACCCTCTTATTTCACATGTTCACTTAGTCACTTAGTGTCTTTTTCTAGACTCACCTACAACATATGCTCATTATTTTTTCATTTTCTCTCCCATAGAAATAATGTCCACTGTTTCCTTTTCAGCAGTTACCTGCTAGTGAATGATTGTGATACTTAAGAACTATTAAGCTCAAATGTTATATATCAACTCACCAATGGAACAAGTTAGATATCCGCCTGTCACCTGACAGCCATATATTTTCTCCAAATCCTCAATTCTTCCCAACCAGTTTTTTCTCACTTCCTTTTATCTGTGAATAGCCTTCCACAATTCAGACCTTAAATCTCATGATATCTCTGTCTAAAATGGATCTTTATTTCATTATTTATCAAATCTTAGGTTCATTTTATGTTGCTTCTCTAGCTTGCTTCTATGGTTCTTGTTGAAATCCCATTACACCCATAAAAATATTAAATATAACAATAATACTGTATTTAATGAAGTTAATAAATTGTAGAGAAAAGCATCCCAGATTAAGATCTAGAAACTTGAATTCTAATTGATCTACCCCTCAGAGACTCAGTTTCTTTCATGTAAAATGATGGTTTAAAAACTGCTTAGTTTATAAGGTTGTTGTGAAGAATATAGGCTTAATATAAGCCTTCAAGGTTATTATTTTCTATCTTAGCCCTTCTCAATATGACTTTTGATACTCCTGTAGATCAGGATATGAAAGATCAAGGTAGAGGTCTAAGTAAAATTGTGAAATACTGTAGATGAAGTTAACTTCCCCATCTCATTAAGTCCATTGAGTATTTTACATCCTCCCTATTAAAATTTTGGTTTCAAAAGGTTTTAATATTGTCTGGCTGCCAACAAGTGGTCCTAGCGAAACAGGATTTTAGACACAGGTTTCATGTGTGTAAAGTGTGTGTGTGTGTGTGTGTGTGTGTGTGTGTACATGTGTATCACTTTGGAGAATAGCTTTGGGGAGCAGCCAGATTTCTCAGCATCTTTGAAATATTCTCTGAGCTTTTCTCTCTCTCCTCCACATTCTAATCTGGGAAGCCAAGAAGCTTGAGAATGAAACAGAGGAAACTGGAATCAGTATTTCTTACTGCCTCATGCCACTCACAGGCACTATTCCCCCTCTTTTGGACTAACATTCCTTCAGAAGGCAGGACAGGCTACAGAATTATTTTTGAACCTTGAGGCCAAAGGCTAAATGGCTGTATGTCTTTAGATTGGACAGTGCAAAGTTTTACACTATTCATTCATTAAAATAATAACTTTACTACTATAAAATTCCTTGAGGAACTCATTGTTTCCAATGCTGTCAATAATAAATTAAAATTTGGATATGCTGTAACAGCAAAAGTATAAAATAAGCATAGTAAATGATGATAGACTGACATATGAAGTTAAATCCCATTTTAGATATAATGTCCAAAACTTAGAATATTCACATTCATAATTAGTGAAATAAGCAGAGTCCAGAAATGTGTTCTCTCTTTCTCTACCCACCCAACCTCCCACTGTTAGAAGTAACATTTGTACCATAGTGTAATGAAAACATTGTACTTTGCATATCTGGGACAATAAATGTAATTTTAGCCATTTTCCACAGAAAGCAGGAGAGGGAACTAATATTTTTGGCACACCAAGAGCTTTATATGTATATTAAAATTTAATACTCATAAAGAACATGATAATATTACATTATCATTATTATTCAGATGAAGAAATTGGGGCTCAGATAATTCAAAAATGTTGTTCAAGTCCAACCTGGATTTGAGTTCAGGTTTTTGTCATTTCAGAGCTCTTCTCTATCTTCTTTTCTCAAAACCTTTTTACTGAAACATAACATTCATAACAAAAATATGCTAATTCCACATATAAAGTACTGAAATTTTTACTTAGTAAACAGTTAACTTAAGAATTCCACAAGAATTCTCAAGAATTCCACAAGAAACTGAGCATTACTAGCACCCCATAAACCCCTTATATTCCTTCCCCAATACTTATCCTCACATAGAAAAACACTATACTTGCTTCTGGTACCATATATTAGTTTTGTCTATTTGTAACTTAAATAAATGTAATAATATAGCAAGTTTATCTCTGACTTCTTTTGCCCAACTTTAATAAATTTGTGAAATTTATCATATTGTTATAAGTAGTTGCAAACCATTGATTCAGGATGCTGTATAGTATCACATTATAAAATTACAAAATAATCTACTTACCTATTTTATGGTGAGTAAACATAAGGTATTTCCTGTTTGATAGTATTACAAAAAATCTTGCTATGAACATCCTTGACGAGCTTATTTAACATCTTCAGGGTCTATAATCTAGGATTGAAATCATGGAGTTGTGAAGTATGCATAGCTTTATTGAATAATGCCAGAAAGTTATCCTATGTGGCTGTAGAGTATGAGAGTCCAGTTATTCTTCACCTTTGTTAACCCTTGTAATTGTCTTTTCTATTCAGCACACTTGAAGAACATTGGTAGTGAAATTATGTTCTCTCTCAACTATCTTTTTCCACCTGCCTTCATTGTATTTCATGGCTTGCATTTTTGAGAGAGCAAACCACAGCTTCTAATTGCATGTGTGTCCCCCAACTATCTAGCCAAGAGAAGCAATAAGTTTATGAAAGACAGTGGAATCTTCAGGTGAGAACCAGTGTCTTAACACATTGTTGATTGGCAATTTTATACAAAAACTAATGTAAGTACAAACATGCATTATTAGTTGACAACATCTGGACTTGAAGAGATGAATTTTTGTGACCAGTCAACAATGTGTTAATAATTGTTTCAAAAAAGAACAGATGGGAAGCAGTCAGCAGGAGTGCAGCAGATTACAGAATAAACCCCACTTCTTTACTGTATGTCCATTCCCTTTTAGCAATACGACCTTGCTCTTCCTCCAATCAAGAGGCAGAGTGTGTTTCCCCAGCTTTTAAATACGGATTTGGCTTCCAATTCACTTTGATCAGCAAAATGCAGTATAACAGGCCTCAAGATGTCTTGAGTGTTTCCACTCTTTCTTATCTGGGTGGGGGAGGAGTTGCTGCTGAATAAACAGCTCATGCTAGCTTTCAGGAGGATGAAAGACCCATGGATCAATGTAGAGTAGTCTTAGCTAAAACCATCCTGGTGGACTGAAAGCAGACTCATGAGTTTCATTGAGATCAACTAAGCCTAGGTCAGGTCAGCACACTATTGGTCAAGTGCAGATTTATAAACTTATTTTTTAAAAACCTGCCCTACTTGGGTAACTCAGTTAGAACATTGCCCAGATGTATCAAGATTGCGGGATTGATCTCCAGTGAAGGCACATACAAGAATCAACAAATGGATGCATAAATAGGTAGAATAACAAATTAATGTTTCTCTATCTCTCTCTTTTTCTTCCTCTCTCTCCCCCTTCCTCTCTTCCTCTAAAATCAATAAATATTTTTTAAGCTGTTGTTTCAATCTACTAAATACTAGGAGATTGGCAAAGTGTTCTATTTACGGTTACCAAAATGATCCTCTGCTTCAGTTTAATACTGAATTTTTCTGCCCCACAGCATGTTCTCTTTCTAGGAAAGAAACTACTCTTGACTCTGTAATCTTCCCTAAAAGGCAAGTGAGCTATGATTCTATTTTAGATTAACACTACCATTTTAAAGACCCTTGTAGAAGACATTTGGAGCAATTCCTTAGTAAAAGCAGCCTCCAAGAGTGAAATGCTATTGCATAGTCTAATTTACTTCTGGACAATTATTGCACATCAGTTTCAAGTCCAGCTCAAGAAAGCTAGGAATTGGGTGTGTCAGCACATGCAGCTCCCCTGAACTCTGATGTGCTGCCAAACAATCCTCCTCCCAAAACAATCAGACCATCCCTTTGCCGCTGATGAAAATGACTGCCTTTGATGTCTAACCAGATCTGTGCTAAAGCATTTCCAATAAAGAAGATGACTCTGCAAAAATCCTTCCTTGGTAGAGAAACAACATGGCACAGAAGGCGCCTGGCATTTTGTTACAATGAAGACTTTGGTCAAGTAGGTTAAAGGTGAGGCCTGATATTTGGCATGTTGAAATAGACCTTAAATCCTCGCCAACACTTGTTGTTTGTTGATTTGTTGATGATTGCCATTCTGAAAGGTGTGAGGTGGTATCTTATTGCGGTTTTAATTTGCATCTCTCTAATGGCTAGTGATGTTGAGCATTCTTTGATATGCCTTTGGGCCCTTTCTATGTCTCCCTCAGTGAGTTGTCTGTTCAGGTCTTTTGCCCATTTTTAAATTGGGCTGTCTGTCTCCCTGGTGTTAAATTGCATTAGTTCTTTATATATTTTGGAGATCAAACCCTTGTCTGAGGTATCATTGACAAATATGTTTTCCCATACAGTTGGTTCCCTTTGAATTTTGCTGGCGTTTTCTTTAGCTGAACAGAAACTTTTCAATTTGATATAGTCCCATTTGTTGATTTGTTCTTTTATTTCCTTTGCCCTTGGTGAAGTATCAGTAAACATATTTCTGTGTAGAATATCTAAAATTTTACCACCTATATTTTTCTCCAGGACCTTTATGGTGACATTTATGTTTAAGTCCTTTATCTATCTTGAGTTTATTCTGGTGTATGGTGTAAGTTGGTGGTCTAGTTTTATCTTTTTGCATGTTACTGTCCAGTTTTCTTAATACCACTTGTTGAAGAAACTGTTTTTACTCCATTTTTTGAGCCTTCTCCCTGTATCGAAATTAACTGACTATAGGGTTCTGGGTTTATTTCTGGGCTCTCTATTCTGTTCCATTGATCTATATATCTATTCTTATGCCAGTACCAGACTGTTTTGATGACAGTAGCCTTGTAGCATAGTTTGATGTCTGGTGTTATGATTCTTCCTACCTTGTTCTTATTTCCCAAGATTGCTGTGTCTATTTGTGGGCATTTTTGGCTCCATATAAATTTTTGAAATATTTTTTCTATTTCTGTGAAGTATGTCATTGGCATTTTATTTGAGATTGCATTGAATCTATAGATTGCTTTGGGTAGTATAGACAAGCGTTGGCAAGGATGTGGGGTAAAGGGAACCCTGGTGCACTGTTAATGGAAATGTAGACTGGTGCAACCACTATGGAAAACAATATGGAGTTTCCTTAAAAAACTAAAAATGTAACTGCCTTTTGATTCAGCAATTCCACTACTAGGACTATACCCAAAAAACCCTGAAACAACAATTCATAAGAACCTATGAACCCCTATATTCATAGCAGTACTATTTATAATAGCCAAGTGCTAGAAACAGCTTAGATCAAAAAACTTTGGTGCACCTACACAATGGAACACTTACACAGCAGAAAGAAAGAAGGAACTCCTAACATTTGCAACAACATGGATGGGACTAGAAAGTATTATGCTTAGTGAAATAAGCCAGTCAGTGAAAGACAAATACCATATGATCTCATCCACTTCAGGACGCTAATGAACAAAACAAACAAATAAGCAAAACAGAACCAGATACATGAATACAAGGAATAGAACTTCAGTGGGCAGGGGGAAGGGGTGCAGGGGGAGCAGGGAAGAATAGGCAAAGAAGGGGAGCAGTTTAGTCAAGAACCTAGTACAGAAGAACCATGGACATGGACAACAAGTGGGAATTAACTTTGGGGAAGTGGGTGGGTAGGGAAGGGGACAGAGGGAAGGAAAAAGGATGGATGTGATAAAATAACAGTAAAATTAAATTAACAAAAGAAAAATAAATAGCTTTTAAGTGATGTTGATGCTGCTTGTTCCTAGGCCGCACTTTCAGTAAGTAGCAAGGGTCTAGAGCACAGGCTTTAGACAAGTAGACATATGATCCAATGTCATGTAACTTTCTCATCTGCTAGTTGGATTGGTGTAAGATTATGTGAGGATAGGTGTGTAAAGGAATAATCACAGTCCAAGCACACAATATGTGGTGTGGAGATGATGTAGAGTTACTGTATTACACAATGATGTAGAGTTGCCCAACATTTAGCATAGAGTCGTAGTCTCTCTCCAGAAATGGGTTTTAATTCATATTGGGATTTATAAGGTCCCAGTAGCAGGCAGCCTTTCACGTTTTCTGAGTCCCATCTTTATGTCCTAGCAGCCTTGGAAGCAGGAAAGCAGAGGTGAAATACAAGTAATGGAATTTGGCTATTGCTGATGGAGTCTTATTTATCATGAGAAAGATTAAAAGTGGAGACCATGGAGAGGTTATGGTGAGTCAGGGTCCCCTGATTTAAAGCCTGTGCTATTTGTCCTCTTTCATGATTCTTGTCTACATCCCAGGCCTATGAAGCTTTTAGTGCTACAGGGTGCACATGATAAATTGACAAAACTATAGTAAAATAAACAACATACCACCAAAGTGTTTTATTTTTAAATACATTTATTCTTATATGTAAATACATAAACATAGTCATTATTTTTTTTAATTGTTAAAAAAGTCTCCATTTTCTGCAATATTAGACTGGATTCCACTTTGGAATCTTGAGCTTTCATTAACTTTTCTTTATCCATGTACATCATCATGTTTTCAATCTTAGCTTTAACAGCCTTTTTATTGGAATGAGCTTGTTTATTAACATCTCTCTCACAAATGCTACATACATAATAGTCTAAAGGATTGCATCTGGTGAACTAGGAGGCCAGATTTCCTTTGACCAGAATTCAGGAACACTGAGAAATTCTTGTACCTTTTTGATGTTACATGCTGGTGTATCACCTTGTTGGAAGATAAAATGACATCCATTTGTGACTTGCTTCATTCACGGTACAATTACTTCTCTCAAAATGTCATAGTAAACATCAGCAGTCATCTTCAAGCCTTGTGGGAAAAAATGAAAGGTCCTTCATTGCTGACAGCACCTAACACCATCACTGTAGCAGGAAATTTCATTTTCATGACAATTGGGACTTCATGAAGATTCTCACAGAGCCACCTATTGTTTCTTCTGTTGACTATTTGGTTCTGCTGAAAATTCTTTGCATCAGAGAAGAAAATCAGAGGGATTTTTTTCTTAGGGATCTTTCAATTTTGGTAGCAGGTTCCTTGCTCTTTCAAAGTGCCTTTCTTTTCTCTGCTGTGTCCTAAACTGATCTCTCCTAAGAACATATAATCTGTATCTGATATCTTCAGCAATAAACTTGTGAACTGTTGCATTTGATGTCTGCAGTTCACTTGCTATGGAGTGCATTGACTTTCCTGGATCTTCATTGATGATCTCCTGGATTCTGTGTACAATATCTGGACTTGTGTGATCCTCGCATACCTTATGCATTTTCCTTGTTGGTGTGGGAACATCAGGATCAGCATCATATACCTTCTTCATGTTGTAAACTGTTTATAGGGATGTTATTGAAATCTGCAATTTCCTTAGCAGCTTGCCCTGCATGCAGTCCAGAAATGACGGTTGCTCTAACATTGTATTCCTTCGACATGACAGTTGCTCTCAGAATTTAATACTTTATATCTGAAACAATGATGTTAAATCATAACCTTAGAAACATAGTTTGTTTTTTTTTTTAATTAATAAGAAGCATATGAAATAAGGAGATGTAAAGTTGTTGCCAATTTATTGTGTGCACCCTGGTACTATTTGCCCTCTTTCATGATTCTTGTCTATATCCCAGACCTATGTAGCTTTTAGTTCTATACATTTACCCTTATGTTATAAGATTAAGTTAGAATCAGAATGAATCTGCCATATGCAAAAATTCTGAGCAGTTTTCCAAATGCACTTTTTCATGCAAATAAAATAATTGGTAGCATAAAGAATCAGATTTTATAAAACTTTCCTTTTAGGTATGTTCATTGAATGCTTGCTATTCAAAGCATGATCCAAGGACAAACATCATTTGGATGTTTATTACAAATGCAGAATAGAATGTCAAGTACCCCATATGACCTACTGAATCAAGATTTTTGGTATAAGGCCCTCAGATCTGTGTTTTAACAACCTCTCCAAATGATTCTGAAGCATGCTAAAGTTTGAGAGTATGGCTTTAAGATCTTGGACCAACATCAGTTAGTAACCCTTTTTTTGGTAGAAATGTAGGATATGGCCAATAATCTACTGAACTATAATCTGTATTTTAACAAGATCTTCACAATGTAAGTATGCTCGTTGACATTTGAGAAATAATGTTAAATCCTGGAGCATACATTGGGACTAATCTATCCTCTGGGGAACAAATTTGGATGGGTTGTAGAAATAGACAAATGGAAATAAATTATTGGAAAAAAATAGAAAAGTCCAGATAGTACTGCCATTTCGTTGCATTGAAGCAAAGAAGGAATGAAAGCTTTAAGGATTAAAGTCTCTCATTTACACAGCTACTTAACCATGGTTTGGGATGTACTGGGCTTAAGTGAAGTAAATTACAAACAGTGTTTTTGATGGAAGACAATTAGAAACAATTCTCATCTTGACAGCAACAATGAAAAAAATGAAGTACTGAATTCTCTGTTTCCTCCCTCTTCCATTTCAGAAGCCAGCAGAAAGGAGGGAAGGTTTTATTCTTTGGTGTGGGTAATGCATTATTTCCCAAATTTTTACTCTGGGCTCTGGATTTAAAACTGACTATTTCTATGAATTTCAATTTGTTTGTAGTCTTAGGTATTTAGAAACAGACTTCTATAATAAAAACAAACAAAAAACAAACAAAGCCTTGTCCATGTTAATAGCCATGCCTAGGCTTGTTTTTATTTTTATTTTTTAATGACTTGGGGATAAATTAGGGGAAATTAAAATCTTGGTCACTGTTCAAAAACTGCTGTTGGTACCATTATCAGAGGATGTAATAATAATTTTTCAATTAAGTCTATGAATAATTATATGCCAACACATTAGATAACCTAGAAGAAAATAATAAATTCCTAGAAACACACAATTTACCTAGACTGCATCTTGCTGAAATAGAACCTAAGCAAACCAATTACTAGCAAAGACATTGAATCAGTAATCAAAACGTCCCAACAAACAGAAGTCCAAGATGAGACAGACTGTTTTTCTGATGAATTCTACTAAACATTTAAATTCAATTTATAAGGCTAGTATTGCCTGATGCCAAAACCAGGCAAGGGTGCCATAAGAGAGTGAAATTTCAGCCAACATCCCTGATAAACATAAATGAAAAAGTCCAAAACCAAATATTAGCAAACTGATTCAACAGTACATTCAAAAGATTGCATACCATGTTAAAGTGGTGTCTGTTCCAAGGACACAAGGATGGCCCAACATTTCCAAATCAGTCAATGTGATATACCATATTAACAAAATAAAGGATAACAATCATCTCAACAGATGTATAAAAAAATTTCAACAAACTTTGACATCTATTTATGATGAAAACCCTCCACAAAGTGAGTGTAGAGGGACCATACCTCAACCTAAAAAATATTTTATATAACAGAGAACCAAGTTGGTGGAGCTACAGCAATCTCCTCCCAGAACCAATCTGGAATTACAACTTAATTGGGGAGAAAAAATCAACTGGGATAACCAACAGAACACTAGCCTTATAACCACAGACAGAACAAAAGAGGCTACTTCACCACATCATGACTTGTAGGAAGCGTACAGATGTGAGAGGGCTGGCTGGGCTCTAATGGGTGCCCAAGCTGAAGAGATGCAGAAACATCTCAGCAGCTGGGGATTCTGAGAGGGGTAGGTTCTAAATCCCCCAGCTGGGCTTCCAAACCTACCACAACAAAGCTGAGAGTGAAACAGCATCCAGCTATGAAAAGCAAAAAATGACCAGGTTTAGCCTGCTTAAAAGAGACAGCTAGAGAGTTCTTAAACAAACCATGCACAAAAGTACATTGGTACCCACTTGACCTGGTCTCCAGTAGAAGGAGAGCATGATGGTCAAGAGATCTAGAGATACTTAAGGAGAGTTTTGGGTGGTGGCTTTGAGTAGAGAAATAAGGGAACAGCCATGAGGTCCCAGTGCTGACCCATCCCCCGTACAGCAGGCAGACCACTCTTCTCCAAATGGAGGCAGCCTGAGGGGAAGCCATAATGCTGCCCACCGGAATTAATCTGCCCACCCAGCAGTGCCTAAGCCTAATGGCTGATCACAGATTAATTGGGTTAACAACTGAAGAAGACAGACAAGGACAGTGGTTCTCTGGTTGGCTCCAACAGGCTGATTGTTCCAGACTGGGACATGAGCTGATGTCACCAGCGGTGGATCTAGGAAGTAAAAAAGGAGCACCTCTATATTACAGAAGGCCAGATCACAAAGACAGAAAGTCAAAGCAGACAAATCTAAGAAGCATAAACAAACAAGAAGAGTCACCTAAAATGGGGGAGACAAAAAATAATCCACCATCAAAAGGAAAGGAGAAATCCCCAGAAAGAACGCTAAATGAAATTGCAGCAAACAAACTGTCAGACATGGAATTCAACATAATAATTATAGAAAAGCTCAAGGAGCTCAGTGAGGTCAAAGAAAACTACAAACAACTTCAGCTGAACTACAGAAACTCCGGGGAAGCTACAAGGAACTTACTGCAAACTATACCAGCATTAAAAGGAACATAGAAATTACCAATAAAATCCAGGAGGAAGTGAAGGATACAATCTCTGACTTGAAGAACACAGTAGAAACACAGTAGAAGGAATCAAAAGCAGACTAGATCAAGCAGAGGATCAGATCAGCGAGCTGGAGGACAGTGTAGAGGAAAAACAGAGGGTATTGAAAGAAATAAGAATTCTTCGTGGCAAAAAAAATAAATAAATCTACTAAGATGGAAAACTTCAAAAAGAACAAGTAATTTCAGTAGCTTAAAATAAAGTTGAGATGTATTAACGAAGGGGTTTGTATCTGACTCAGAACCAAAATTTATTTTTTTAATATAGGTTTGGCAATGTCTCTAGAACAGTTTTCATGAAAGTGAGTTCTGCAATATACCATTTCTGTGATATATTTTAAAAAATAGCATTCCATAGTAAAATAAGTTTTAAAAAATATACAAAGAAAAATGCTTAATTTACTACAATATACCTAAAGTATTATCATTTAATATGTAATGATTATATAAGCTATTGATATATTTAAAACTTTTTGTATTAACTTTAAAATACAATATATATTTTATAGTATATCACAATTTGAACTAGCTTTCTTGTCCAAACTTTCCATGGGGCAGATATTAAGATGTTATTAAGGGAACTTCCTTGAAAGAACGGGAAAGAAGGTTTTAGACAATGATGCAGGTCTAACTCCTGCGGAGGAGAGAGTGAAGGAGGGAAGGTAGGGAAAAAGTATCCAAGATCATTGTGCAATCTAAAGAAGGTTTAGCAATGTCAGAGAGTCCCTAAGCCAACCTAGGCTGTCAGAGGACTCCTGTGTCTCCAAGAAATGGGACTGTTTGCGACAGATATCTGTAGCAGTTGGAACCTCCAATTAATATCTCTTCCTTTAGATGTAGATCTGCAAGGCACTCTTTCAAAGCCAATTTTCTCCTTCTCATCAAAAACTGTGTGGTACCAAGTATTTAGAGAACTATATTCTAATCTATTTGATGTGTCATGGAGGATTACATAAATATAAAACACAGCCAATCTGCACTCCATTCAATCACAGGGAATCGTCAACTGTGTGTTTGCATGAAGGTTCTATGTTCTATTTGGAGAATTAACGATAGAGCTTTGGCATTGTTATGTAAATATTGGATAATTAAATTATAATTCTTAACTGAAGTATTGAATGTCATTTGATAGCCTTTGAAGAATCCAAGAGACCAGTGCGGTTTTGAAAGTGTGAAGTGATATGTATCCTGCCCTGAAACAGCTACACGCTTGTTGGCAGTAAGGAACTTTTTAGCAATTCTCTGAGTTCCCTTAAACTCTCCTCAGACAGGCTTTTGTTGCACATTTTTCAGCAAAGGGGATTGAAAGAGACATATAATGTAGCACACTTAAGTTGTCCAATTTCAATTTTAAAAAAGCTTAGAATGAAGAAGAAAAAAAAAAACACTTGGTTTAAGTTTTGTTACCTTGCTTTATGAACTTGAGCAAGTCACTTAATCTAGTTATAAAGCTATAATTTTTGTCCTTGGGAAATGGAGATAATAGTGCTTAAATGTAATTCACTTGATGCCCTGGTGTGGCCCAGTGGATTGAACACAGGCCTACAAACCCAACTGTTGCTGGTTTGATTCCCAGTCAGGGCACATACCCAAGTTGCAAGCCAGGTCTCCAGCCATGTTCCCATGGAGGCAGGTGAGAGGCAACCATACATTGATATTTCTCTCCCATTCTTCCTTCCTCATTTTAAAAGATTTTATTCATTATTTTCAGAGAGAAGGAAAGGAGAGAGGCAGAGAGGGAGAGAGCAAGAGACATCAGTGTACAGTTGCCTTTCACTTGCCTCCAGCTACGGACCTGACTAGAGACCTGGCTTGCAACCTGGTTATGTACCCTGGCTGGGAATCGAACCAGTGACCTTTGGGTTTGCAGGCCAACTCCTTCTCCACTGTGCCACCAGTCAGGGTGAATAAAATCTTTTTAAAAATGTAGTTCACTTGCTAGATTAGTTTTGCTTATTAAATAACATCACTGTTTTGAAAATTTTTAAATGTCATACAAAGGAAAAATGATTGTGTGAGTTGGACTCAAGTCTTATAAAGAAAAATAGTTTAATTTAAAGACACAAATGGATTAGAACTGGAAACAAAGTCCCAAGGAACTAGAGCAGAACAAGAGATTGGCTATTATCTCTCTGCTTAGGTTACCTCTCTCTTTAGATTGGCAGCTTCCTCTCTACTCCAGAATTTCTTAATTTAAATTCTGGCCCATTGTGGAGCTAAAGGGAAGGGTCCTGGATTTGAGATTCCACCATCACCCCATGGAAAGCCCTTCTGTCAATAAAAATCTGGAGTTATTTCCTTAGGAAGCAGTTTGGACTAGGATATTTTAGTAAGAAAGGGAAAATTGAGCATGACTGTCACTTAGACTCAACAGATACAGATTATAAATTGGCAAAGCGACATCATTGGTATAAATTAGATTGTTGAATAGAAATCTAGAAGCATAATCTAGAAGCAAGGTTATGCTAGACACATGACTTGGTACAAATCATAAAACTAGTTTAAGTCTCAGTCTTGCTGTGGATAAAAAATGGATTATTGGAAAATTCAGATCAGGTAATTTACATGAAAATATCTTGTAAACTCTGAGGTGCAAAGAATGACTACCAGTACTTTAAAAAGAATAGAAGTAAGCAAGCTGAGGTACTAACTTGCCAAAGAAGTGAATACAAACCAGTGAAGAAATTCACTCAGTAGGGAGTAGAAGACATACTACATTCAAGAAGGCTTTTTATAACATACAAATTTTTTGATAAATGACAAATAGAAATAATAGTTGGTTAAATAAGCAATATAATGGTAATGGTAAGGGCACTTTGCTAATCTTTTCATAAAATATAAATGGCAAAATTAATATTTCTAATCAAGATTTGAAAGCCTTTAGAAAGGAAACATTTAGATTATAAAGTCACAAGCATTGGTCTCTGGAAAAGTAATCTCCTTTTTAAAAGCTTTTTTTTTTTTTTTTTCCAAAGGCTTCCTGGTTGGCATACAAGCAAAACTCAGAGCATATTCATAAAAGAATATACTGAGGACTTGCAAATACTTTGGAGACAGCAGATTACATCCTGTGCTGCTCCTAACTGTCTGTCTAATGCAAGGTTATTATTCCCCTTCTCTAGGCTTCTATCTCCTCAGCTATAAAACATTCTATAGCCAAGGACTAATGCTAATATCTCTTCCTTCTCTAATAAATTCTGATTTCAAGGAACTTAATAAGGTCATAATCTTAGAGATTTTTTCCCCTTTGGAAATGTTAAGTAACATTAAACATGTTAAATATGATAACATTGGTAGTTTTCTACAGTCATGGCAATATTGTATCATATCATCCTCCAAATTTGGTTGTTTAAAACAACCACCATTTGTTATCTTTACAAGTCTGTAAGTAGACTGGACAAGTTGGTTGATGGAACTTGGGCTTGGTTGATCTTAACTGGGCTCACTCACATGTCTGCAGTCAACTGGTGCATAGCTGGCCTATTTTGGCATCAATTGGGACAGGTAGAATGCCCAAGTCCTCTCACCAATGACTGGTATCTCCTAACTTTCAGCAGCCTCACCTGGGCTTATTTACATGCCAGTGTTAGGTTCCATAAAAAGCATGGAAGAACCCAAGACCTTTTGAGCCTAGGCTCAAAGCTGGTACACTGTCACTTCCATTGCATTGCACTGACCAAAGTAAATCATAAAGTCAAAACAGACTTACAGATAAGGAGGTAGACTTTGCCTTTTTATAGGAGTGCTAAAAATTCATATTGCAGAAGTTCATGGAACAACAGTGATAAGGAATTGGGGAATCTTTGGCCACAAATCAACACAACCAACTGGTAGCTAGATAGGTCTATATGATTCTTTTTGAAACATTTGGCAATACATAGTGTAAAGCCAAACAGTTTAAGCTTCATTCACTCATAGGCAGGAGAGTCATAGCAGTAGCAGATTTCATCTTTTCCTGGAAAATCTTAAGGACAAACACAAAAACAGGGACATTTGCCTAAGGAATAGCAAGTTACTGGCTTGTTTATATGTTTTCAAAAGAACTGGTAGATTCCCAAATGAGTCTTAAGGCTCATTGCTCTTTATCTCAGTTCACAAATGACAATCTAGAGTTTTTTCTAATGCAGTCTTTCTGAAAACTGCAACAGATGCAAATTGCTTTACAGGAATGAGCTGAAAAGCTGCCACCATGCAAGTTATTCAAACAAAAGCCCTGAAACTCATTCTGGCTGGCAGCACAGTGGATAAGGTGCTGACCTGCAAACCCAACAGTGGCTGGTTCTATTCCCCAGCCAGAGCACATAACCAGGTTGCAAGCCAGGTCTCCAGCCAGGTCCATGGCTAGAAGCAGGTGAAAGACAATCATACATTGATGTATCTCTCCCTCTCTGCCTCTCTCCCTCCCCACTCTCTGAAAATAATAAATAAAATCTTTTTAAAAATATTAAAAATAAACCCTGAAACTCCTCTTTCCATGCTAAAGTTGAGTGTTACTATGTTATAGAGAAGAAAACATCATTCTTTCCCCAGGTCTTCTCCCGCTTTCCAGTTGCACCAGCCATATTGTAAATGTTCAGTAGGCACAAGTGGGAAGTGAACAGCACAGATACAGAACACCTTTGTGCTGCAGAAAGTCCTGATGGAGGAGACAGTGATTTGGAAAAGTCTAAACCTATCTGGAGAGGGCTGGCCCAAGTAGGGCATTGGCCAACCTTGGAACATTAATGAAGGCACCAGACACCTGTGTAAAAAAGAGACGGTATAAAAAGAGAGAGAGAGAGAGAGAGAGAGAGAGATGGTTTTCCAGAATGGACATCGTGACTCGTGTAGTGGGACCTTGGACTCAGTGACCTTGGACAACACATTTTGTTTCTTTGAATGTTAGTTTGTTCTTCAGGAAAACAAAGGGGTTAGGGTAGTTCAGGGCTTCCCAAACTTGCATATGCATGTGAATCATCTGATGATCTTGTTAAACTGTAAATTCTGATAGAGCATGTGAGTGAGGACTGAGATGCTGCATTTCTAAACTGCTCTCAGGTGATGCCAGTAATGCTGATACTTCTGGTCCTCGCACTCTTCTTTGTGTAACAAAGGATTAGGTAGGTCATAAAGTCAATGAATATTGACTCGATAAGAATCATTATACATTCGTTATTATAATTATTTCTGTAAGGGTCTAACCAGGTAGAATGTCTGAGTTGTAGAAAAAGGTCCATTTACATTTCTAAAAGGGGTCCAATGCCCATGGCTCTGCAAGAAGTTAATGCTCATTTGAACTCTTCTGTAAAACAGCAAAAATTACTTCAGAGCAGTCCATGGTTTCCTTATACGAAAAGGCTCGATTCTTGTCAAATTCTTGCCTATATAAGGTAAAGAGTTCTTACAGTTCATATATCCCACTTAATAGAGTGGGAGTAATCTCTATATTTGCTTTAATGACCTCCCCAAGGCCACTTAAGTATTAATTGTATACAGTGTAATGTGGCTATTCCTAATAGCATGGCTATCCTTACTTAAAATCAGCTTGCAAAGCAGTGGAGAAGCAGCATAGAATCATATACCAAGTGAGTGCTGCCCAGAGGCAATTGTTGGCAGTCTTTCCAGAAGATCTCCATGTGGTTAAGTACAGTGGCTGGTAGAAAAATATGTATACAATGTACCATGTATACTACTACCATACAGCTCACTTCCACCAAGCCCCGCAGTGTGTTCTCATGCTCATAGCTCATTAGTCTTGAATCTAATATCCGAATCTTTCTCATGAACCAAGTGATGAGTGCTTTTAACGAACCATACTAACAGATGCAGTGTTATAGCCTCTTTATGAGAGCTGAAAGGTTTGTCTTAAATGGGTGGGTATGTTTTCTGCATCTGCAACTTGGATTTCAAGGCTGGGAATAATAATGTTGAGGAAGCTGGAGTACATAGAAGAAAAGAATAAAGGGCAGAGGACTAAAACCAACAAGAAAAGGCAATTATAAGGTATATTAATGCACACTAAGCAGAGAGAGGGATTTATTACACTTTCAGGATTTTTTTTGTTTTGTTTTGCTTTGTTTTCTTTTTTGCATGAAAGGTAAGGGGGAATGAATGAACTGATATTTGTCAGTCTGAATTGGATAAGTGCAGTTGCAAAGAATAAAGGGAGCTTTTAGAAAGTGGGCAGCTGCAACAGAGCCTGAAGCCATGGTACTTGATACTGCAATATACCCTCTTAGTGATTCTGAGCATCTTTTGAGAACAGCAGGGGAGGCATTCAGAGTGAAGAACAATGGCACATGTCAAGAATGAAAGAAAGAATATAGAGTATAAAAGACTGTTGATTGACAAGTAGGACAGATCAAAGAGAGAAATTCATATCAAGTATTTATAATTATAATGCGAGTAGAGGTCAATAATTTTAAGAAGAAACTACAACAGAAAAACCAACAACATTCCATCTTTAAAACAAATAAATAAAAACAGAAAAGAAAAAAAACTGGTCTAAGGCTCAGTCACCGTTTTCTTAATCTGATTTTTTACTGTTTATTTTATTACTCAAGTTATGAGGGAGTTTCATAAATGTGTTTGAATTTCTTTGCCTTAAAAACCATACAGAGAAGTATTCTGAGGGAAGCACAAGATGGGGCTCATGTATAATCCACTGCAAATCCAGGCTTAAAGACTGTTTTTAAGCATGAACTTTTGCATTCTCTCTACAAGAAATGATTTATAGATTTTGAATCTACATCACCTGAGTCCCTGGGCTTGTTTTTCACTTCCCCCTCACTTCCATTCTGTGCCTCAAACAGGTGTGGATATGCAAAGCTTCCTTATGGCAGATTGGGAGGTCTGGCTTTGCAAGAAAAACCCTGTTTTTGGTAACTTGCTCAGGCTTGCTCAGGGCCAGGGTGGTTTAGAAGCTCAAGAAGAAATTTTGAAATCAGTTATTGCAAAATTGCTTTTGTAATAATAATGAATAAAAATTGAAGGAAAATCTTTTTCCTCCCTAAAGTAAAAATCTACCATAGAACTTATCTAAACAGCTCCTCATAATAGAATTTTAAGGGCGACATAAACTAAAATGTTTCCCATGGCCAAGACCAGGACCTCTGGACAGCTTGGATTGATTCATTTCTTCAGTAAATTATGTCTAGACACAGTATGTGGCAATTCAGCCCTCAACAGTGCTGAAGAACAGGAATATGATGACTCCATACACAGCCCTGAGACATCAACTCAGATGTCATCTCCTCAGAGAGTCATTGTCTGACACTTCGTCTTACCTAGTTATATCTCAATTGTTTTCTATCTTGTAGCCCTGGTTATTTCTATCATAGCCCTCCAAATACCTGAATTCTGTTACTTTAGACAAAATGGATCTATTTCCACCCACTAAAATATAACTGTGAAAATCCATATGAACTGTTCACTGCTGTATCCTTAATATTTAAATAGTACAGTAGTATTTTTAAAAAGTGTTTACTTTTTATTATTTTTAATTTTATTTTATTGTTGTTGTATTATATCCATCCCCTTTTTGCTTCCCTTTGTCCCCTTCCTCACCGACCCACTCCCCCCAAAGTCAATCCCACTTGTTGTCCATGTCCATGGTTCTTCCATACTAGTTCCTTGACTAAACTGCTCCCTTTCTTTGCCTTCTCCTCTCCCCTCCCACCTCCTCCATGCCCACTGGAGATCTATTCATTGTACTCATGTATCTGGTTCTGTTTTGCTTATTTGTTTGTTTTGTTCATTATTTTTAAAAAATGTTTATTAAGAAAATGAATGAAGATGATGCAAACTACTCAACAGCATTCCAGTTTAGATATGATACAGAGATGGGCAAAAGTAGGTTTACAGTTGCAGGTATGTGAAACAAAGCATTTATTTTTGTATTTTATTAATTAATTATTATATTATTTATTTGTATCACAATTATAAAGCTACTTTTGCCCATCTCTATATTATACACTAAGGGAAAACTACAAAAAGTAAGTGAAAGAACACCAAAGAAAAATCAGTAAATTTCTATAGTAGTTAAGTTTTAAAAAGATTTTGAATAAGACCATCTGTGAACATTCTCCCCAGCTTCTAATCAGCTTCCATTGGTGGATTAAATCAGTGTGAAAGAATTTAACTGTGAAAGCAATAACTATCTCTTTTTTTCAAAATGACATTCTGGCAATTTCAGGTTCTGATCATAAAAAAAATGATAGTCCAGAAATTATGCAAAAATGTACATAGGAATTAAACATGTATCAAAAAAGGCTTTTGAAATCAGTAAGAAAAATGTTGAATTATTTAATAGAAAGTACTCTTTTCTTTCATTTTTATTCCTGTTTATTCTACTACAGTTGTCCTAATTTTTCCCCCTTTGTCCTCCTTCATCTTTCCCCATCTCCCACTCCCATAGTCCATCCCTGTTTTTCATGCCCATGGGTCAATCATACATGTTCTTTGACTACTTCCATCCCCTTCTTTCCACTATTCCCCTCTCCCCACTTTCCTCTGGCAGCTGTCAGTCTATTCTCTGTTTCCATGTCTCAAAGGGTAGGAATTCCTTTTTCTTTCTTTCTGCTACATAAAATTTCATTGTGTAGATAAACCACATTTTTAAAATCCATTTATCTACTGATAGGCACTTAGGTTGTTTCCAACAATTGGCTATTATAAATAGTGCTGGTAAAAACATCAGGGTGTATTAAGTTCTTTTGAATTGTGTTTTGGGATTCTTGGCATGTGTTTCCAGCAATAGAATCAATGGAACCACTGCGTCAAAAGGCAGTTCCTTTCTAATTTTTTAAGAAAATCCCATACTATTTTCCACAGTGGCTGCACCAGTCTGCATTCCCACCAACAGTGCACTGATCCTCTTTTCTCCACATCCTCACCAGCACTTATTTATTAATGTTCAAGTCCCCAGCCAGGGCACATAACCAGGTTGCAAACCAGATTGCAAGTCAGGTATCCAGCCAGGTCTGTGGCTGGAGGCAGGTGAAAGGCAATCATACATTGATGTTTCTCACTCTCTCTGCCTCTTTCTCTTCCTCTCTCTCTCTGGAAATAATAAATAAAAATATTTTAAAAAACAGTGATTATTGATAGATATATATTTATTGCCATTTTATTTTTTAACCACATTCTTGTTTTCTTCTTTCTTCTCCTTCTTTTCTTCTTCCCCTCCTCCTCCTTCTCCTCCTCCTCCCCCTCTTTCTTCCTCTTCCTCTTCCTCTTCCTCTCCCTTTCCCTTTCCCTCTCCCTCTCCTTCTCCCTCTCCCTCTCCTCCTTCTCCTTCTCCTTCTCTTCTCCTCCCCTTCTCCTTCCTCTTCCTCTTCCTCTCCTTCTTCTTCTTTCCTTCTTCTTCCTCTTGCTCCTCCTCCATAATTTTCCTCTTCTTTTTCTTAAAGCAGGCCCTTAACATTTCTCATAATACTGGTTAGGTGTAACAAACTCCTTAAGTTTTTATTGTTTTTATTTCTCCTTCAATTTTTAATGACAGCCTTGCTGGGTAAAGTAGTTTTGGTTGTAGATCCTTGCCTACTGTTATCTTAAATAAGTCATGCCAATTGGCTCTGCTCTGAAATTTTTCTGTTGAGAAGAGAGCTGACCATTTTATAGGAGCTACTTTATAGGTACCAGCCTTTCTCTTGTGGCTCTTAAGATTCTCTCTATGTCTTCAATTGTTGCCATTTTAATTATGATGTATCTTAGTGTGGGCCTCTTTTGGTCCATCTTGTTTGGGACTCTCTGTGCTTCCTGGAATTGGGTGTCTTTTTTCTTCATCAGGTTTAAAACTTTTCCATCATTATTTCTTCATGTAGGTTCTTAATTCTTTGCTGTCTCTTTTTTCCTTTTGATCCCCTATGATGTGCATGTTATTACATTTAATGTTGTCCCAAAGATTTCTTAAACTACCCTCATTTTATAAAAATTCCTTTTCTCTTTTTGATTGTTTTTTCTATTTTGTCTTCCATATGCTTTTTCAGTCCTTTGATTTATTTAACCTACTGTTCATTCCTTGAAGTGTATTCTTAAGTTCAGATATTGCATTCTTTATTTCTGACTGGTCCTTTTATGGTTTCTTTGTCCTTTTTCATGTTGGTGAGCATTGTTATAACCATTACTTCAAACTTTATACCTGATAAATTACTTGCCTCTATTTCAATGAACTCTTCTTCTGTAAATTTCTCCTATTTTTTTTTTAAATTGGGGGCTGTTCCTTTGTCTCCCATTTTGACTGCCTCTTTGTGTTTGTTTCTGTGTATAAGGTAGATCTGCTATGACTTCCAGTCTTGGTAGCATAGCCTTATGTTGTGTCCTGTAGGGTCTAGTGGTGTAATCTCCTTGATCTCTTGAGCTGGGTGCTCTGGGAATGACCCAAATGTTGGTTATGTGGGCCCTCTTGTTGTAATTGGGTCTAGATTACAATTGATTCCTTCATGTGTGGGATTGATCCTCTGGCTGGCTGACTATGAGGCTCATCCCTTACCATAGTGTGTGAGCTGCTAGGCAGGTGCTGACCACATGCAGCAGAATTCCCCTCAGCAAGTTTTAATGTCTGCCAAACTCTTCCTTTTAGTATGCTTTTTGTGAAGCTTATTTGATCCTGGTCTGTTGTTTTATAAAGCTGGCCACTGGGTGTGTTGGTTCTGGGAATCTTGGGAGGGACTCTGGTGCAGACCAAAATCAGACACTGCCTGAACTAGCTCTGGGCAATCTGTTTGGAGCTATCAACAATCCAGTTTGTGGCTGCCTCAGTGTGACAGTGTTTTGTTTCTGTTTCTTTTAACATTTCTGAGCCATGGGGGAAATGGAAAGTACATATTTTGCATTATGAGCTACTAAAATGTACACACACAGTGAAACAAAAGTTTTATCAAAAAAAGTGCCTTAACCTTATACATGTAGTTCCCTTTGATATTTTTTTAAAACATTATTTTGTTTATGTTTTTTATTTAAAAATTTTAAATTACAGTTAACATTCAACATTATTTGGTATTTTCTCCTCCTGTTCATTTCATTTTACTCTGTATCATTAGAAAGAAAAATGCTAGTTTTGCCACACACTTGAACTTTATTTCATAATCTAATAATTGCAGTTATGAAACTGCAATTTGAACAACACTAGCACAAAGGATTACATATAGATTATTTTCTAATCAGATTGACCTGGGGCCTAAATGGAGGCTGACCCACTTATAATTATTGTTATTAAAGTTACTTCTTTAAGCCTTTTCTAATCTATAAATGGGCCTGTTAATACCTAATATATAGTTGGAGAATATAATCATATAATGTGTGTAAAGTGTATAATGTGTTTCTCCCATGGTGGGACAGGTGGTCCACTTCTCACTCAATGGACAAATTTTATTGAAAAAAACAGACATGGTTCCTGTCCTTATGTAGCTTGCCTTCTCACTGTGAAGTTGGTAGCCAAAAACTCCTACTTGATTAGGCCATCAAGGCATAGTGAAAAGGCAATTCACTGTAGCCTTTATAATGTTTCAAAGAAATTGGGACCCTGTAGCACATAGCCAGTAGAGGGGAAGCTATGTAAACAGAAGTAACCATTGGCCATGAAGTCTGATTCTCTCATGGCCATGGTTCTCAACCACAGGTGATTTTGTGGTCCAGGGGATATTTTTGGTTATCATAAGTGGGTAGGAGCTGCCACTGGCACCAAAGGATAGAGGTCAATAATGCTGCTAAACATTCTACAATGCACAGAATAGGCCTTACAACCAAGAATTACCTGGCCCCAAGTGTCAATAGTGCCTAAGGTAAAAAAGCTTATGTTACAGAAAGTGAACAACTATGATTACGGGTGGTTGTACACATCTTCAGAGTCTTGGTGTGGGACTCATTCTCACCCACTTAGGCAAGCCTCCAAGGTCCCAGTTTTAATGTATTCTACAAAATGGGTATCATAATATCTACCTATCTCCACAATTGTGTGAGAAGTGAAAATCAACCCAAAGATAAAAAATCTTTAAGACATAGACTGGTCAATTTCAAATGGGTACCTTGTTATTATTGTTATTATTATTGGCCTTTCCATAAAAACAAAAAATAATTGCCAGGAAAAATCAAAGATGTTATGAATTTGGTGAGATGTATAGCAACATTCTCAAAAACAGAATGTTGCTATAATCGTGGCACCAGCTTCTTATTTTTGTGACTAAGAATATGGCTCGTTTGGTGAAAGAGGGTATTACAACATCACAGGTTAAAAGGGGAATCAAAATTAAATTAATTTTTAATAGTGCCAACATTCCAAACATCTGATGTAAAAATAAACATAGAATTTATTATACATTATTAATTCTGTTTATAGATACTTCCCTTTTCACTACTGTCCCAGACCCAGGGAGCCAATAATACAAACTGTGCCAAGAATTACAAATTGTGTCTTGCTCAGTACTTTTTTTTTTTTTTTTTTTTTAAGTTATCAAGGTGCACTTAAAAACCAACTTGCCAAGAGCAGTTATAAAACATGAGAGGATTGGTCAGTAATTTCTTTTTCTTTTGCATGCTCACACCTTGGTATTGATGTCTCTCTTAGAGGGCTATTAGTCTTGTAGTTCAGTGTGCTGGTCTGTTCACTTTTTTTGTTCCATCAGCACATACTCTGATTGTATGTCCAAAGAAAAAGATCTTGCCTTATCCAAGTGATAGCAATGTAAAGAGTTGATATACAATGTGATCAAGTGAATTAAGTTCTGTGAATATTTCTTAAAAGAATTATCCTCATTGTTTTCAGTATTTCCTTGCTCTTCTACATATATATCTGCTGAGACTCTTGGTGAACACTCATGGAAGAAAAAACTGTAGTCCCTGTTCCCATATTGCTGGCTTTCTCACTGTGTAGCAAGTAAGTAAAAAATTGCTTCTGGATCATGCCTTCAGTACAAAACAAATTCACTGTAGCTCTGTACAATTTTTTATTAGCCTTTTTCACTGTAATATCATAGGATTAGCACCAACCCCAGTGCAGAGCAAGTTGGGACAGGGCTATCTGCTAGACAGACATCACAAGCACCAGAATGGCATTAGGGAGGAAATAAGATAAGAGCTAATAGATTGGTGACTTTTCAATGTTGCTTAAGCCAAAGGACAGTATACCTAGTAGTAGAGTTAAGCCTTTCAAAAAAGTTCAATTAAAGTATAAACAAGGATGGCCTTAACCAACAGAACCAAGATTACCTCCAGTACATACTAAGAACTAACTCCTGTAATCTAGTGGATCCTGGGATTATAGGGATGGGAAAAATCCTAGCCACTTTCCTCAAAAAATTCAAGATCTATTGAGGAATTAAGATATCTACAAATAATGGCCTAAGGTGGAATAATATTAATGGAGGGATATGAGTGCAACTGACTGTGCCTGGGAGTATGATAGAATGGGTAATGTTTGATAGGAAATTTAAAGGAAAGATAGCACAAAGCAGAGCAAATAACTGGCACAAGGCATGTGATCTGAATTGCAATTATACACACTAAGAAGTATGATTAACATCAGGAAACGTCTATAGATAAGCCTGGAGATGTTTACAAGGTCAAAGCTTGAAGAACGATGTATTCCAGACTATGATGATTGGGTTTCATAGAATGCATTTCATGTACTTTGACATTTATGTGCAGATCCATTTTCCCAAATTAAGTGACTTGCTCACATAGATGTCATATTTTTCTTTTGTTATTGCATGGCATTAAGAAATTAATTTACCATCTATCAACATAATCTGTAACAGAAATTCCTACTGAAAAGTATTTCACATGTTGTTTTTGCCTTCCTAGACAGACCAGAACTATACCTCTCAGCCTCCTTTAATGTATATTAGGTCATGTGACTTGTTCTAGCCAATAGTCTGGTATATAAGTCACCTTAAGCCTGAGACAGGGAATAGTTCTGATACATCTTCTAGATCTCTCCAAAGTGGCTCTTGAAGGCTACAAGTTTCGGGTGGCATTGCTACAATGTGTAAGCAAGTATTCTGAAATCCTACCTCACTTCTTGGAAAAGTAATTCCTGGGAATGCCACTAGATCAGCAGTGAACTTTGTATGAGTCAGAGATGAGTCAGAGCCTATGCGATATGAATGTTTGTTACTGGACTTGAACAATACTATCCTGACTAATACATATCATTTCAAAAGGAAAATATACTTGCTAATTTTAAAAGCAGAATTAAAATAATCCCAGAATAATGTATAATCTTTAAAATTCAACAAGTATAGCATAATAAAGAAGTACCTGTATTTTATATATTATTCTACTTTGGATTTAAAAAATCTAATTTAAGACCAATATTTTTCACTAAAATAGAATAAATGACTGCTACTGAAAGCTTTGAGGTAGGATATGGTTGTACCATGATTAGACTTATATATTTAGGAAGATCAATCTACCGCCCATTGAAGGTGAGCTGCAAAAGCCAGTGAGAAATGACAATAACAAAGATGAGGTGTCTCAGAAAAGCTATGGGTAAAATGAATGCAAATGTCAAAAGAGAGAATACTGTTTACTGCTAGGATGGATGAGTTTTAAGTCTATCTGTGCTAGCATCTGGAGATTAATTTTTTATTATTATTTCTAGAAGATGCTGGATTAAAAAAAATAGTAGCTGATGTGTTGACATTACCATGTGTTCAGGACACTTCAATTCACTGCATTGGTAAGTCCCTCTGCCACCCTATGCTCCAATCCTCTCAAACAATGGCCTAATCGTTATATACTGGGTTGCTTGCTTCAAAAGTTTGTTCACTTTTTTCAATAAGCTGGCTCTAGTAGCTTTTGGTTATCTTTAACATCATTTGAAAGCAATTTTGTTAGATTGTATCATGCACATCACATCAGCATACATGTAAAATAAAACATTAAAATTGGTGAAGTTTTGTAGCCATTTTAATATTGGAGATGGAAGAAAATGCACATTTTCAGCATATTATGCTTTATTATTTCAAGAAGGGCAAAAACACAATTGAAACGCAATTGAAAAGGAGATTTGCGAAGTTTATGGAGAAGAAGCTGTGACTGATCAAACGTGTCAAAAGTGGTTTGCAAAGTTTTGTGCTGGAGATTTCTAGCTGGACAATGGTCTACTGTGGGGTAGATCAGTTGAAGTTGATAGTCATCAAATTGAGACATTAATTGAGAACAACCAATGTTATATTATGTAGGAGAGTGGATGTATTCAAAATATCCAAATCAATAAAGTTTTTGGTAAAAATGAAAAATATGTCTTTTATTCTAGGGAAAAAACTAAACTGAGTTTTTGACCAACCCAATATATTATGTTATAAATCATCCTAAGCCAGAAGCTTACTACGAAGGCACTGTAAGAGGAATATATTCAGAGTCCATCCCCACACCGTTGTTTATGTCCATAGGTCATTCAAAAAAGGGATTATGTCAAAAAAGGGATCTTTGACAAATCCCTTTTCTCTTCTTTCCACCATTCCCCATGGCCCCCTTTCCTCTGGCAGCTGTCAGTCTGTTCCGTTTCCATGTTTCTGGTTCTGTTTTGCTTTTAAGTTTATTTTGTTCATTAGATTCCTCTTATAAGTGATATCATAAGGTATTTGCCTTTCACCAACTGGCCTATTTTACTTAGCATAATACTCTCCAATTCCATCCATGCTGTTGCAAAGGATAGGAATTCCTTCTTTCTGCTGCATAGTATTCCATTGTATAAATGTACCACAGTTTTGTCAATCCATTTACCTACTGATGGGCACTTAGGCTGTTTCTGAACACTTGGCTATTGTAAACATACTGCTAGAAACATCAGGATGCATAAGTTCTTTTAAATTGGTGTTTGAGGATTCTTAGCACATTCCCAGCAATGAAATCACTGGGTCAAAAGGCAGTTCCATTTTTAATTTTAAAAATAAATTCCGTAGTGTTTTTCATAGTGGCTGCACTACCTGAATTCCCACCAACAGTTCACTAGGGTTCTCTTTTCTCCACATCCCCACCAGCACTTGTTGTTTATTGATTTGTTAATGATGGCCCTTCTGTGTGAGATGGTATCTCATTGTGGTTTTAATTGGCATCTCTCTGATGGCTAGTGATTTTGAGAATTTTTTTCATATGTCTATGAGCCTTCTGTATGTCCTACTTAGAAAAGTATCTATTCAGGTCCTTTGTCCATTTTTCAATTGTATTGTTTGCCTTCTTGGTGTTGAGTCATATGAACTCTTTATATGTTTTGGAGATTAAACCCTTGGCTGATGTATCATTGGAAAGTTGTCCTCCTGTACAGTCCCTTTTCATTTTGATGCTGGTTTCTTTAGTTGTGCGGAGGCTTTTTAATTTGATGTAGTTCCATTTGTTTGTTTCCTCTATTTTCCCAGACCTAGGATATATATCAGCAAAAATATTGCTATGTGGGATATCTGAAATTTTACTGCACATGTTTTCCATTAGGACTTTTATGATATCATGACATATTTAAGTCTTTTATCCATTTTAAGTTTATTCTGGTGTATGGTGTAAGTTGGTGGTCTAGTTTCATTTTTTTTGCATGTACTGGTCCAGTTCTCCCAACACCATTTATTGAAAAAGCAATTTTTTACTCCATTCTATGTTTTTGCCCCTTTTTAAAAATATTAATTGACCATAGAGACATGGGTTTATTTATGGGCTGTCTATTTTGTTCTATGTGTTGATCTATGTGTCTGGTCTTGTGCCAGTACCAGACTGTTTTGATTAAGTGGTCTGGTAATATAGTTTGATATCCAGTATTGTGATTCCCCCTACTTTGTTCTTTTTTCTCAAGACTGCTATGGCTATTTGTAATCATTTTTGGCTTCATATAAATTTTCAAGTATTTGTTCTATATCTATAAAATATATCATTGGTATTTTAATAGGGATGGTGTTGAATTTATAAATGGCTTTGGGTATTACGGACATTTTAATGATGTTAACTCTTTCAATCTATGAACATGGTATATTCTTACATTTATTTGCATCTTCCTTAATTTCTTTCTGCAGTGTTCCATAGTTCTCCAAATACAGGTCTTTTACCTTCTTGATTAAGTTCATTACTAGGTTATTTCTTTCTTCCTCTCTTTCTTTCTTTGTTCTTTTTGCTGCTATAATAAATGGGATATTTTCTCAGTTTCTCTTTCTAATCATTCATTATTGGTGTATAAAAATGCCATTGATTTCTAAACATTGACTTTGTATCCTGATACTTTGCCAAATTCACTTATTAAGTTGAGTAGTTTTTTTGGTAGAGCCTATAAAGTTTTCTATGTACACCATCAAGTGGGAATAGAGGGAGCATACCTCAACAAAATGAAGTTCATATACAAAGACCCTACTGTCAATATTCAATGTGCAAAAGTGAAAATTGTTTCCCTTAAGATCAGGAACAAGACAAAGTTCTCTGCTTTCACCACTCTTATTCAACATAGTACTAGAGGTCCTAGCCACAGCAATCAAATAATAAGAACTAATAAAAGCCATTGAAATTGGAAAGAATGTAGTAAATATAGAGAGTTTTAATTACAGAATGTATTTGAATAAATTAAAATAAGTATTCTCCAAGTAGGAAAGGGCTTATAATGCAGATTTAATGTCTTAGAACACTTTAATGACTATCAAATGGCAAATTGCTTGTTGGATCTAGACTTGAGGCTACACTCTAGATTTTAGAGCATATTGAGGCTTAAGTGAAAAAAGGGTGTGAGTAGCAAAGGGCATAGGAATCCATATTTATGTAAATATAACCAGATTGCCTTCATTACCTACACTACTCTTATCATTTCAGATGAATTTCAGAGAGAAGCAAAATGTCATGCATCCAGGGAAATGTACATTTTCTCTTGTAACTCTGACAGCTAGAATTCTGTACAGGGTTGGGGATATAGATGGAAAATCTGGTTTACCAATTCTAGTTTCATTATTTCATTTTAAGCAGGAATACCAACATTTTGCAAGTACTACCATGAAAAGATCTGTTATTCTTAATCTCACTGGGAAAATAGGAAACTGTTAGACAAATTTCACTAGTCAGAACTGTTCTTTTAAAGAATCCTTATACCTAATTTCTCTTATATCCTTTCACATGTACATTGCTTCTGCTAAACTTTTTCTCTCAGCTTGGATGGACTTTTCCATCTGTATATCATTACTTATGCCTGCATGTATACACACTTACACACACACAGTCACATATACTATAGAGACCCACTTCATAATCCTTGCCATTTTATACTTAGTGGCTGATCTTCCAGCTGTTAGCACTTGCCTCTCTTTGCCTGAGGGCTTTCTCTGGCCATAAAGCCTGTTCTGACCTTGCAGAGGCAGGTAGAAAATGCCAAAGAATTATTGCCTCTTCTTCTAGAGCAACCTTAACCTATGACTGTCAATAATGGCACACAAAAACCACAGCTTTCTTATCCTTTGGAGAGAACTGATGTATGGCGCTTGCTCAATACTGCTTCTCAGGGCTTCTCATTGGGGTATGTTGCTCATTGTGCTAACTAACATTCTAATTATCTAATTTTTATTGATTGTCCTATTTCCTGCCTCACTTTTCTGCTTCTCTACTGAGGCTTCTTCTATCTCCCAAATAAGCTATTGCACTTGACCTCATATATATAATCAGGGGCTATTTCTGTGGCAACCCAAATTAACACACATTCTCATTCATACTCACAATTTAATTATAACCTCTAAGAGGAAACTTTCCCTGATGACTCATGCAGAAGTAATTCTCTTCACCATCTTAAATCTCAAAACAAAGGATCTGCACTTTTCTATCTAATGTTTTATGCATTTTTGCTTCTACCGGCTCCTCTGTAAGACTGCAAGTTTTTAAAGGCATTATTCACACTACTTCCAATATGTATATTCCATAGCACCTGCCTGAGTGTTGGCACAAAAAAATAGGATACTATTTCATGAAATATAAGCTCTACCCATATAGCCATTGAAACCCAGTTGAGAAAAAAATGAATAATTGTAAACAATTTTATTATTTCTTGGTGAGGAGGGTTCTTCCTACAGCAAAGTATTTTGATATTTTTAAAGACATTTGACAAGGTTGTATATGATATACTTATGGGAGATTTAGTGAAACCTGGGACAAGTGCTATTATTATTAATTTTTTGCATGACCATAGTAAGCTGAACAGTATATACTGGTAAATGGCTCAGTGTCAACTTAAAATTTTCTAAAAATGCTTTAGGTCTCTAATATTAATCTTTGCCTATTTGAATTTTTGTGAAGAATATCATTTATTTTTCTTACTCTCTACCCTATGATTGGTTTAGGGATTGGCTAATATTGGTTGAACTAGACTAAATTTGGGTCTAGGCTGAAGCCTCTTACTGTTTATATACATAAAAAATAATGTAAATATTTAGTAAGAATATTTATTGGAAGACATCAAAAGTCCTTCACAGATTGGAATAACTGACTGAAACAAGCTAGATGTGCTTCAGAGAGGCTAATGTAAAGGCCTGGGGATCAAATAATCATTTATATTGGTGTAGAACAGCCATGACTGACTAAATGTCTAATCATATATATAAAGATTTACATGGTAAACAGAGTTAATATTATTCAATAAGAACCAAAATATAGTGATCAAAAGCAAAAACTAATACAATCTTAGAATACATCGATAGACATGAACCCTTTATTCTGAGAACCAGGTTGTAGATAGCAATTAAACACACATTTCTTTAGCTCTTTTCAGCTCCTCCAAGTTCCACACAAATAGTACTGGGGGTCCTCAGACAATGAACCAGAGTTCATGAGTGGTATGCGGTTGTCTAAAAACTCACACTGGCCTCTTTTACTTGCACAAAACTTCATGTGACCTTCTCTTCTTTTAGAATCTTTCATGTACATCAATCCACCATGGTTGCTCCCTCAGACCTGCCTAGTAGGCCTAAATTCTAGGATAGGCATTGTTAAACCTCAAACTAGGACTCCCTGCTGAAGTCAGCCATTGTGGGTTTAAATCCAAACCCCAACAATTAATTGCCTCATCTTGGCAAAGCTGATTTATCTTTCAAAACCTAAACTTTCTTATGCGTAAAGTGGGGATTCCAGTACCTAAATCAGAAATAGTAAATAATTTTCATGAGGAGTAAATAAGATAATATACAGAAAGTAATTAGCATAGCACTGGGTAAAAAGTAAGTTATCAGAGGATGGTAACTTCTATTATTATTACAATAATTACTATTATACATTCCTAGGTTATTCTGCATAGACTGAATTGACCATAGTCTGTGCTGACCTAGAAAACAAATCTATATTTAATGATACTTACCTATAGAATTGTCTGTGCCAACCATTCAGGAATCTTTGCTGGCAAATGTTTAGGCCACGTATGCTATTTTATAATCTTTAAAGCCAATACCATAGAAAGTGAATTATTCCACATAAGCCACTTAAACCAAATGTATATGACAGCATTTAACTTGATGTTCATAGCATACAGTTCCATATTAGTTTATTTTGCTTCTCAAAGCAAGCTTTATTTGCTGTGTGAGGGAAGAATAGGAAAAGAACAAATAAAACCTCTAGTTACCTACACCAAATCAAACATTTTTTCCCCTGAAGTTTAGTCAGCAAAGTAACTGAAAAACTGGAAGAGCAAATTTGTAAAGCAACATTAAGTATAGAAATATTTTTGAACTAAGCACTTTAAAAGTTAATGTCCTTTTATTAAAACTATATTTCTTTGAGAAAAAAATATTATTGATATTGTTATTATGAAAATGACCATCATTCTATTTTTTCTGTTAGAACAGACCTTTCCATATTGTCTCTAGAGCCACTAAACAAGCCTTCGTAAGATATAAAAGGTCTATAAAATGGCAACATGTGACCATGTGCCCAACCTGAGGGATTTGAACATTTTCGCAAATAGTCCAAGTATATGTGCTATTTTTATATGTTAGTGAACTTGGATGAACACCATGCAGCTGCAGATGGCAGATTCTTCATGAAAGTTCAGAATTCACCAGGGGAAAACTACTAATGATTTATTTTGTCTAAAAATAGAACGGACTGCTTTACAAATTAACAGCTTTTAAACTTCAAAAGAACTTTCCAGTTGCACTTTTTTGCATATTAGGAAATAAATCTAGGCAGGTTAAGTGATCTCCAGTTTCTCTAGGGAAATATCAGAAGTAGAACTAAGACCAAAGTCCCTGAGTTCTTGTCTTATCATCCCCACCACCTAACCTGCTCCTTTTCCCTAGTAGTATCTCCTTTGGCAAGGGTGTTACATCATCATTCACTACAGAACATCCTTCAATTCTGCAGTAAAGGAACAACTTATCCCCCAAAATCTTCATGTTTACTTTTGGTCTAGTAACTTTTATTCGAAATATATTTATTTCAGTATTTTTGTTCTATACTTAGTTAATGAGATAAGTCTGGTGATCATGCCATTGGATGTCAAGCAATATCAACTTTCTCAAGGCTGGCTTTCAATTGTTATACTAAACTCATGCAGGTATCTAGGTTTTATTTTTTAAGTCAGTGAATGTCTACAAAGTGGATATCTTTTCAGTATAAGTACAGTGTATTGTACAGTGATTTGATTCTTTAAATTTCTATTGGCATATTTAATTGATTATGCTTTGGGATAGCCTTAACTATTTCCCTTTAAAAATATTTTTAATCCCCCATGTGGTAGGTAGTCATCTAAAATGGCCCCCAATGATACACCACAGCTGATCTTAGAGTTCTAGTTCATTATAATAAATAAATACCACAAAGGTTTCAATCATTTTTACTTGTGGGACACTAGCTAGTGTCTAACCTAGCAATATCATATCCACATTTATTCTGCATGTGTATATACTCTTTAAATTTTTTGAAACAGCTTTACCACCTTGCTGGTTCCCTCATTAGTGAGATAAATAAATTTTGATTCATGCTCACTGTATACTTGTATTAGATCAGCATATTTAAGTTTGTCAAAATTATCCTTTGAAATAAGCAGAACTGTAATTGGGGAAATTTTTGGTCTGATTTTATAACCTGTTTTAATTTCACTGCTTCTTTATCTGTAGAAATAGAAAATTAGACATGATGTTAAATTGGTAGAGCTGGAGATCATAAAGGCTATTTCCCCCTCACTTGAGTTTGAGTTCTTGGGGCAAGAGCTCTTACGTAAGCCTAATAAACACATCTTAACAAATAGCTGCATTCAGTGATGGTGAAAAAATAAGCAAGTTTCCTTTCAAGCCTCAGCAAGCAGAAATTGATTTGAAAGACAAATCAGATGGCTCAGCTCATTTTGTTGTTTAATTTTCCATACTCAGAACAGTAGTAGGATCTACAATCCTTCCTGTCTCCAGCATTCACCTTGATGAGAAAAAAGGCCTTTTGCCAAAGGTGGCTTGTGTAAGCTACTTACAGAACAATATAAGGAGCTTGGGTAACAGCAGATCAGGCAGTCTCATGGCCAAAGCTAGTTTTAATCTACTTTTAACTGGCATCAAGTGAAATGTAGTTGTCATTTTCTGTAAAATCAGGATTATATTTCTCACATTGAAGACTTGTCACTACTACAGATTATTGCTTCCTATTCAATTGGATGTCATGTATGTATTAACTTTTATTCCATCAGTAGGGGAGCAAACATAAATAGTGTAGAAGGTCTAACATACGCTTAAACAAGGGACTTGGATGCAGCCCACAGTTTCTCCTATTCTGTCAGAAATCTCTCTTAGGCTATAGTGCTCTTCTGTCAATTCTAAAATATTATTCATGCATTAGCATATTGATAGCTAACATGATTATTTATATATTTGTGTTTCAGGAAGACTGAAGTCCTAAGATGGATCATGAAAATTCTTTCATTATCCCCTTTTCTCTTCGGGATGAATTTTTATGTTCTTTGTTGGCAAATATTCACCTATAAGAACTGTTGTTCCCAAGGGATCCACTAAATGCTTCCAAATCACCCACACCTTTGGCACACACCCAGCCATGTTTTTCTGGAATGAGAAAGTTTCCTAAAAGAAAAACAAACAAATAAAAAAAAACAAACAAGCAAACAAAAACACATCTTCTTTCTGGGCCATATTTTTATGTATTTTGTTGACTCTTCAATTGCTGAAAGGACTCCCTCACACCTACTTTCTGCTTGACAGAAATCTGGCAGCCAGCATAAAAGGCAGATATAGGTATTTACATATGCATCTTATTGTCCATTTCAGCTTTTCTGTCAAGTGCTCTGTGCTATTACATATATGCCACTTTAAAACATGGTCTTTAAACTATTCAACAGAAGACAAGTATCACAGAGATGCCTTTGAAGGGTATGCCCACAAGGCCCTGTGAGAGGTGAAGATGGCTAGAATGCATATTCTCCTTAGGCAGGTGGTGTTTATCCTCCCAAAGCTCTTGAGCTTTGTACCCATAAAGCTGATAAAATCCATATTCCTTCTTAAAATTAATACTCAATAAAATATTTTCATTTTTTATTGAGGTATAATCAATAGTTTATATTGTACAACATAACGATTAGATATTTGTTTATTTTAAAGTGACCACCACAATAATTTTAATTAACTTCTATTGTCATACTTAGTCATAATTTCTTTTTTATGATGAGAATTTTTACAGTTAAGATATAGTCTTTAAGCAGCATTCAAGAATGCAATACAGTATCATTCACTATAGTTTTCATGCTATATATTGTAACCCCATAACTTATTTTATAACTGAAAATTTCTAAAGTTTGACCTCCTTCACCCATTTTCACCCACCCCACCTTTCACTTCTGCCCACAACCATTTTTACCATTTTGTTCTCTGTATCTAAGAGTTTTGTTTTTTTTTTTTGGCTTGATTTTAGTTCCCACACCTATGTGATTGCATAAGGTAATTTCTCTTGGTCTGACTTATTTCACTTATAATAATGCTCTCAAAGTCCATCCTTGTTGTCACAAATATAAAGAGTTTATTATTTTTTATGCCTGAATAATATACCATTGTGCATGTGTGTGTGTGTGTATGTGTGTGTGTGTTAAATTTTATTTATCCACTTATTCATTGGTGGACATATAGCTTGTGTCCATGTCTTAGCTATTATAAATAATACTGCAATGAACATGAATGTCTCTTCAAGATATTTATTTCATTTTTCTTTAGCTGTATATGCAGAAATGAGATTGCTGGATCATATAGTAGTTCTATTTTTAACTTTTTGAAGAACCTCCATGCTGTTTTCCAAAGAAGTTGCATCAATTTACATTTCTAAATATTCTTCAGTGAGGGAAGGGAGTTAAGTTTTCTTGATTACAAGCCATTTGTTTAACACATGTTATTTTATCCCCACATGACACTGTGAGATAAGTTATTTTTATATTACTTGGTGGATGAAGAAACAGAAACTAAGAGCAGTTAAGGAACTTATCATGGATCCTGGCTAGTAAGAGGCAGAGCTGGAGTTCAAATCTAGATTGGAGTACAAAGTTGATATTTTTACTACATCTTAGCACATTGCTTTGCAAATTTTAATGTACATAAAAAATCACTTAGAGGATTTGTTAGAATGCATATTCCTAAAGCCCAACACCAGAGTTTCTGATTTAGTAGGTTTAAAATGAATATTTGCTACCCAGTGTTTTGATGCTGATGGTCTATGGACCAGACTCCAAAAAGCACTGAGCTAAACCATGTTGTTTTAGTAAACATACTTTCAATAATCTGATAGCTGGCTTTCACATCTGTACTGAATCCTTTTTAAAGTTCCATAATTTGAGTTATATTTGATTATAAATTCAGTAGCATGAATGCCCATTAAGGGATATGGATGTTGTCCAGTTACTTGATGTAATGTTAATAACAGTGTTTTAGAGCTTGAAAGGACCTTAGGGATTGTCTCATTCAAACTTTTCATGTTACAAATGAGCATGTATGACTTGCTCAAATTTATTGGAGAAATAAATGTTTTGGTTCAATAAAGTCAGAAATACAGTTGATGGTTATTCAACTCATGCATTTCTGGCCAACTGAATTCTTTCAAAACCAGAGAAGAATAATTTGAACCAATTCATGATTAGAGCCCACCTTTCTATATAGAGGGGAGTATTTTATGGAATGCCAGTTATCCTTGTGAGTGGGAAGGCATTTTAAGGTCTGCATGGATGATTTGGACAAATAGAGAAATAAAGCATAAGTTTCCAGCAGAACGAAAGCTTTACATCCAGGGTCAAATTATCATCGTAAGAAACTTATGAAGAAATTTGTAAGAGTGGTGGCCTTCAAGCAGAACTAGTAGATAAAAGCTTTAAAATAAAGACAGCTATTTCAGTCTAACTTCATAAGCTACTCATATTTTTATTACATAAATGTGTTACTTTTTCCAATTAAAAAAAAACAAAGTTTTATTTTCACAGTAATGTAACTACAATTATAGTTGTATATGATAAGGGACTGAAAGTAATTACCACCAAAGAGGTATTTTGATATTCACAAATGAACATTAAACTTCCCAGAAGTGCTATTCATAGTCCTGAACATCTACATAGCACCTTAAAAACTGCCCTATAGGAACACATTACTTCCAGGGATACTAGCTATTACGATTAAACGCAGAACATGTATGAGGCTCTTATTTATGCTGGGCACTGTAAAGTATAGGAATATTAATTTAAATTTTAGAAAGTATGGCACATTATCATATATAAATATTTGTTGGATAATAAACATCCATAATATATGATACTTCTGCAGATCAAAGAAAAGGAAACTAAAATAAAAGAGAGCTGCATAATGATTATGAAATTAACATGAAGGAGGCAGAACTTAAAGAAGTTTTTCAAGGCTGGATTGGGTGAAGGGCCTGAACCCCTACCCTAGATGTGTAAGAATAAAATGATGGCATAGATTCCCATTTGGCTATGTTGGTCAACACTGATTGACAAAGAAAGATTTCTTGGAATTAAATTTGGAATTTGTAGGAGGAAGTTGAATGTTGGTGAGGAAATTTGAAAAGAGTGTGTGTATGGTTTGGGTCAGAGTTGACCTATTAGCAAGGTGGCATTTTTTAGGTTGAGTGTACCTTCCATGTGCAGGAAAGCTTGGAGGAAAAGCAAGTGGAAACTAGGAAGGGAATTCCTCTCTCTTCAGGAGTGACTGAAGATCAGTTATTTCAGAGAACAGCTGGAGAAGATGAGAGGGAAGAGGTAAGCCCAGCACCTGTCTGACTTAGGCTGGAAATGGAGGGAAGGACAAGGAGATGGGTCCTGAAGGCACTGTAAAACATGGCAGGATTTGTACAGGATGAGGAGCAATAACAATAGTTATAGTAGTTGCAATTCATTGAGCTTACATATGCCGTGCATTATATATAGCTTATTTGATCATCTGACACTTTAAGATGTGCATATTATCTTCATTTTATAGTTCAGAAACTGTGGCACAGAGAAGTAAAAAATAATGCCCAAAGTCACAAAACCATTAAGTCAAAATCCTGGGATTCAAACTCAGTAGTCTGGGTTCAGAGCATGTATTCTCTCAGAAGTTGGATGCAACAACTTTATTTTAATTAATTAATTTGTTAAATTAATTAATTTTTTAATTGCTGATCTAAGCAAGTGGTTCTCAAACTTTTTTTTTGAAAGATTTTATTTACTATTTTCAGAGAGGGGAAAGGAAAGAGGCAGAGAGGGAAAGAGATATCAATGTATGGTTACCTTTCACCTGCCTCCAGCTGGGAACATGGCTGGAGACCTGGCTTACAACTTGGTTATGTGACCTGGCTGGGGAATCAAACCAAATGACCTTTGGATTCACAGGCTGACGCATTAGCCACTGTGCCACCAGCCAGAGTTAATGCAACAATTTTAAAGTGGTACATGTTAAACTGGTCCAAAAAGACCAAGAACTTGGGCAGTATTAGTGACGCCAACAGCATTTAAGGCATTTGGGGACTTTCATGGTGGTGCTGTTTATCATAGGAAGAAATTGGACACAAATGAAATGTTCATCAGTTAAAGACTAGTAAAATAGAACATGATTTATACATTCAAAAAAGTACCATGTAGTACTAATAAAAATATGAGGTATGTCTGTAGTGTTAAACTAGAAAGCCACATGTGGTATACTGGTGAGTGAAAGAGCAGGTGACAATTCCTCTCATTTTGTATAATATCATTTGTGTAATTATATAGACATTATTTGTTTAAGCACTGGAAAGGTACTTAGTAAGAAGATTTTTTAAATATTGAAAATGGAGGATCCAAAATGGCTCCAAAATAGTTGGAAGCTTTGTCAGCTTGCTCCTGACCCCGACTGGTCTTGGCGGTCAACCACAGAGCAACCAACTTGGAAATCCAGAGAGTGAGTGAGCGCATGTGTGAATGAGTGTCTACATGGATGAGCAAGTGGGAGTGTCGTGAGTGGGTAAGGGTGTTCTCCCCTGCTTCAGCCCAACCCGCCACTTCTTGATGTTCAGATTTGGGATGGCTTCAGATCATCTGAGGAGCCACAGCCCCAGGGAGGAGAGAGATGGTCAAGGAGGCACAGGCTGCAAAAACAAAATGGTGGGCGCAGTCCTGCCCCAGGCTGAGAAACACTGGTGGGAGCAGCGGTGCACTCCATCCTTACCCCCTGTTAACTCTTTCAGTGCCACCTGAGAGAGATCCTGATATAAACTGTATCTTAAACTCCCAGAGGCCCTGACAGGCAGTGGTCCACTCCTGACAGAGAGAGACTTAGTGATTTTGGGGCATTGGGAGCACATGGAGAATAGGTCCCCCAGGACTTGGTGTTACAGCATAGGAGCCACACAGAAACTCTCTTAAAAGAGAAGATGAGATGAAACTGGACACTCCTCAGGGACCCAGAGCTCGTGTGTGCATTAGGCCCTGCAAACAAAGAACTCGGAGGGATTGAGTCATGCTGAGGGGTTTGTGGGGTCCAAGCCGACCTGGCTGGCAAACAGGGGACTGTACAGCGTGGAGGGTTCAGGCAGAGTCTCCAGCAAGCGAGCACTAGGCTGGGGACTGGATAGTCCGCAGATCAGTGAAGCCAGGCACCCTTCTGGGCTCATTTCCATACCGGAACGAAGAAAAAGCTCTGAAAGGATCCACTACCAGACACTACAAGCTACACTGTTCCTCAGAATCAGAGCCGAGAAATTAGAGAGAGGCACAGCAAGGGGTGTCCAGGGCCCCACCCAGCCTCACTGCCTACATGGAGCTGCTGTCTGCACCAACTAGGAAAGAGCTTCGCCTTTTGCACAGATTGGCCTCTCCTAGGAAACGGACAGCTAATTCACCAGAAACCATACAGTATTGGAAAGAATCTGGGACAGACCAAGTCGCGAGGCAGGGAAATACTCCCACCATTTTCTGGGGGTGACACAGGGTTTCCACCCTCCTGATCACCCCAGAGGTCCTCTCTAGAGCTGGGTGGAGAAAGTACTGGCAGGCCTCTCACATCATTAAGTGAACCACTCCTGGGCCCTGGGCTTAGGGAAAGCCCACAGGGCAGAACAACGGGGACCAGCCAAATCTGAAGCAGACAGCCACAGATTGTGGATTACTTGTAGTCTCAAACAGGCTGCCTGAGGCCAGACTAGGGCACCACCTGACATTACCAAGGATGCATCCAGAAAGAGAAACCATTGGTAAACACTAGATTCTACTGAGATAAATTCCACCACGGTCTTCTCCATGACTTGTGTTATTTTCTTTCCTGCATAGCTTTTTAATATTCATTTCTTTCCCCTTCAAGTTTTTGCCTATTATTTCACTAGTTTCTATATTTTAGTTTAGTTCAGATCTCATATTGTGCTCCTCCCTTCTCTTACTCCATTTTACCTTCTTCCTTCCTTGCCTCATTTTTGTTTTAAATTGAATTATTTCTCTTGCAACAACTTGTTTCTCTTACTATTTCAACCCCACTCCAGCTTCTCAAAACAATTTTCTCATCGTTAGTCCTTATATTCTTTTCCCCATTCTTAAAATACTCTCATTCTCTCTCCACCTTTATCAAGCTTTACTCAAGGTTGTTGTCATGGTTGTTTTTGCATTTATTTAATTTTATTTCTTAGTCTTCACTATTGTATTTCAAATCTCAAATTTTACTGTTTCTCTATCCTACTCCATTTTGCCTTCCTCCTGCCCTTTTTGTTTGTTTGTTTGTTTTAAATTTTAATTTTTCCCTCTCTTAGCCTAGATTTTATTCCTCACTCTTAGTATTCCTTCTCCCTTTATCCTCTCAGAATCTCTTTTTTTCCCCTAGAAATTTTTTTGCCTTCTTATTCCTATTCCATCTATGTTTAATCTTTGCTCATTTGTTGCTGATATTGCTGTGGCAGATCTTTTTCTCCAGTTTTGTTCTTATTTTTTTCACTATATTTTTTCTTACTCCATTCTGCCTTCTTCCCTCAGTCTTCTATTTATGATGTTAATTTTATTTTTTCTTCACCTTGTTTCTACTCCCAGCTCTTATTATTTCTCCTCACTTGACCCTGTAAAATCATTTTTCTTTTAATTAGTCACTTCATATTCATTTTCCTTTATCATAATAGTGTAAATATCTTTACACCTTTAATATTTTCTCATTTGCTGTTGATAGTGTAGTTGTGGGTGGGGTTATTTTTGTGGTGTGGGTTTCCTGGGTTGTTGGGTTTTATTCTGGAAGCACATGAACAACAGCATACAAGATGTGGGTGGCGTAACTCTCAGTCAGTCAGCTGGAGGGAAGGACCCCCCCCACACACAATGACCCAACAACAAACAAAACCCAATTACAGCCACAGAGCTGACATAAATGGAATAAAGGGCAGCCCAAGAGCATCAAGCTCCAAGCTCAAGGGGACTGCACCACTGAATTCCACAGGTATCCTACCACAAACGATCACACCATGAGGATAGGGAAACAAAGAAGATCAATCTAAGATACAGGAAAAGGTAAGAATAGTCATCAAAAATGGGGAGACAAAGGACTACCAATCAAAAGGAAAGAAGGAATCCCCAGGAAGACTGCTAAACAAAATTGAGGCAAGAGAATGATCAGATATTGAGTTCAAAATAATGGTTTAAAAGATGCTCAAGGAGCCCAGTGAAAACTAAAACTAACCCCAGGGAAGCTAAAAGGAACTTATTGCAAACTACACCAGAATGAAAAAGAACATAGAAAATATCAATAAGAGCCAGGAGGATATGAAAAATACAGTATCTGAAATGAAGAACAGAGTAGAGGAATTAAAAGCAGGCTAGATGAAGCAGAAGATCAAATCAGCAAGCTGGAGGACAAGGTAAAAAAAATTCCCAGACAGAGCGACAAAATGAAAAAAGACTCAAAAAGAATGAAGAGGGACTAATGGAGCTATAGGACACAAAGAAAAGTAATAACATTCATATCATAGGGATACCAGAAGGAGAAGAAAAGGAGTAAGGGATAAAAAACCTGTTTGAAAAAGTAATGGCAAAAATCTTCCCTAACTTGAGGAGAGAAAAGTCATACAAGTCCAGGAAACACATAGGGTCCCAATGAAGATGAACCAAAACAGGCCCACTCCAAGACACATCATACTTAAAATGGCAAAATTCAAAAACAAAGAAAGAATCCTAAAAGCAGCAAAAGAAAAATAGCTAATAACATATAAGGAAGCTCCAATAAGGCTATCAGATGATTTCTCAACAAAAACACTACAAGTCAGAAGGAAATGGCAAGAAACATTCCAAGCAATGAAAAACAAAGGCCTGCAACCAAGTCTACTCTACTCAGAAAGGCTCTCATTCAAAATAGAAGGTGAAATAAGGAGTTTCCCAGACCGAAAAAAGGCTAAAAGACAACATCTCCACCAAACCAGCATTGCATGACATGCTATAGGGACTGTTTTAAGAAGATGACGAAAAAGAAAGAGAAACACAGAGGAACAAAATCACAACTAACAAGTACCTATCAATAATAATCTTAAATGTAAATGGACTAAATGCTGCAATCAATAGACATAAGTTAGCTGAATCAATAAGAAAACATGACCACATATATACTCTCTACAAGAGACCCACATCAGAACAAAAGACCTACAGAGACTGAAAATGAAGGGATGGAAAAATATTCCAAGCAAATGAACATGAATAAAAAGCTGGGTTTGCAATACTTAAATCAGACAAAGTAGATTTCACAACAAAGGCCAAAAAAAGAGACAGAGAAGGACATTTCATAATACCTAAGGGAAGAATCCATCAATAAGATATAACCATTGTAAACGTATGCACCCAACATAGGAAACAAAGGAAATTCACTTCATACAAACATATAATAGCTGAAAACCTATGAGACACAATAAAGTCAGTCCTGAGAGGAAAGTTAATAGCAATACAGAAAACATTATCAAAATCAAAAGAGATTTATGGGAAAACATTTTGCTGGTGATACCTTGGACAAGTATTTGATCTCCAAAATATATAAAGAATTCATACCACTCAATACCAGGAAGACAAACAATACAATTTAAAAATGAGCAAAGGACCTGAATAGACACTTCTCCAAGGAGGACATACAGAAGGCTCATAAGCATATGAAATGCTGTTCAATATCACTGCCATCAAAAATATGCAAATTAAAACCATAGTAAAATACCAACTCACACCTGTCAACATGGCCATTATTAATAAATCAACTAACAACTAGCGCTGGTGAGGATTTGAAGAAAAGAGAATACTAGTGCACTGTTGTTGGGAAAGCCATACGGAATTTCCTCAAAGAAAAATTAAAATGAAACTGCCTTTTAACTCAGTGAACCCACTGCTGAAATTATACCCAGAGTCCTGAAACACCAACTCAAAAGAACCTATGCACCTCTATGTTCATAGCAGCAATAGACAAGTGCTGGAAACAGCCTTGTGCCCATCAGTAAATAAGGTGATCAAAAAACTGTGGTACATATGTACTATGGAATACTATGCAGTAGAAAGAAAGAAAGAACTCTATCCTTCACAACAGCATGGATGGAACTGGAGAAAATTGTGCTAAGTGAAATAAGCTAGGCAGTGAAAAACAAATACTATATGATCTTGCCTACCAGAGGAATCTAATGAATAAAAATAAACTAATGATGGGACAGACCAACAGGGAATTAGAGGGGAAGGGGGGAATAAGGGTGGAAAGAAGGGGAAGGGATTAGTCAAGGAACATGTATGAATGACTCATGGACACGAACAATACTGTGAGGATTGACTGTGTGAGAGGAGGGTGGGATGGACAGAGGAGAGCAAAGGGGGAACAATTGGGACAGCTTCAATAGAACAATAAAATATTTATTAATAAATATTGAACATGGTTCAGTTACATAGAGTGATGATTAAAGAAATTTGTATGAGTTTTATTTTTTAATTTTTCTGTATTGTATGAATTTTCTTAAATTTTTACAAATTAGCTAAATAATAAAAATAAGTAGCTAAACAATAATGCTAGTTTTACTTTGAAACAGAAATAAGTAAGGTCCTATGTATTGAGTGTTGTAGAAATGTCAAGGAACATGAAGACCAAAGGGAAAAATTAAATTTGGTTTCACTTCAGTGCGATTCATCCTTCCCTAGTGAGACAAGACCAGTCAATTAGCCTTTGATTTTTTTTCTATTGCTCTATAAAATAGAGCAATAAAATTTAAAGCACAATTCTATGAGAAGGCCAGGATACAAATGATCTCAGTACTTAAAGGACATTTAAGATGGAATTCAAGGATCGGAGAATTTGATCTGTCCCCATTCAGATCATTTAACTCTACAACTGAACTTGTGTCTTTGGTGTGTGTGTGTGTGTGTGTGTGTGTGTGTTTTAATTTGTTTTGTACTTGGTCACAGTTCAGATAAAGATAGAATTTTCTATGACCTCGTTTTCATAACTTTTCAGCTAAAAATTAATTTTAGCATCTCTATTTACCAAAATAAACCAGTGTACAAAGAGCATTCACACATTTCTCTTCTGAGTCAAATGCTATTTTTTAAAGATTTTGTTTATTTATTTTTAGAGAGAGGGGAAAGAAGAGAAAAAGAGATGGAGAGAAATGTCAATGAGTGGTTACCTCTTGTGCATCCCCAACTGGGGACCTGGTCTGAAACCCGGGCATGTATCCTGACTGGGAATTGAACCGGCATTCCTATTTAAGTTAGAGTTTATGTGTCTAGAGAACTCATGAATAAATATCATCAGAGAAAAATGTAAGAAATTCAACTGTGGCTTAAGTCAGAAATTTTGTGGCTTAAGTCAGAAATTTTATAGAGTTAAGTGTGGACACATACCTTCAAACCCATGAACTACCACTTTAAAAACAAAGTGTAGCAATTTAGAAATTAGACATCATTAGATAAAAGCCCTTAACATCCCAAGGATTTGTCATCATGGTAAGCTAGGACCAAAAAAACATCATAAAACACCACAGACAAAAATCATTTATAGGCTAATTAATTCCTGTTGGTTTTATTTTCCTTGTTTTTGTCTTGAGATTAAAAGCTATTATTATCTATTCAACTGAACCAAATTATTTCATAATTAATGTTTGTGGAAACATGTTCAAAGGAGACTGACTTAATAAGCAGCTTTCCAGATTTAGGGGAAACGGAGGCCGTTTCATGGCTTGGGAAGGTATTTGTCTCAGAAGGAAAAATATTTGAGTATTTCAATCTGATATTCTCTGAGGCCAAAAATGAAAGGATTTTTAGCAGACCATAGAGCCATCACTTGTTTTGAAGGACTGTGTAACAATGTGAAAGAAGTTCCTCCATAGGCCCATTGTCCTGTCCTACTTGACAGCCTTCTGTTATAACTAATACATTATGTAACTTTGCCATTGCTTATAAATTAACTGTGTTAAAGCTCCCTGGAGAATGAAACTGCCTTTTTCTTGGATAAAACCTGATTTCCAGATTTTTTTCTGTTAGACTCGATGAGCTTTTAGGACATATTAATTGACCCTGTGGCTGACAAACTTGACTAATTGATCCAGTGGTTTCTTTAATATCACTAACACCTGAAGTAATGTCACATTTATATTCTCACATTGACCTTTGTCTTTATATTTTTGGTATCTGCTTGCTTTTATAAAAGTTGGTTATTCTTTTTTTATTATATCTTCTTAATTATGCTATTATAGTTGTCCCAATTTTTTTCCCTTTGCTCCTCTCCACCCAGTACCCCCCTTTAATCTTGCAATCCCACTCCACCTTAATTCATGTCCATGGGCCATGCATTTAAGTTCCCTGATTTCACCCTTTCCTATATTATTATTAACTTTCTCTATCTTGTACCTACCAATTATATTTCCTAATCCCTGCACTATTTCCCCGTTTCCCCCTCTTCCTCCTCCTAGCTTATGTCCACCACCACCCCCTATATCTATCATTCTAATCTTATTTGGTTGTTTAGTTTGTTTTTGTTTTTATTTTTTTAGATTCTGTTGTCGATAGTTGTGAACTTGTTGTCATTTTAATGTTCATAGTTTTATCTTCTTTTTCTTGAGTAGCCGCTTTAACATTTCATATAATAATAGCTTGGTGATGATGAACTTCTTCAGCTTTACCTTGTCTGGGAAGCACTTTATCTGCTTTTCCATTCTAAATGATAGCTTTGCTGGATAGGGTAATCTTCATTGTAAGTCCCTGCTTTTCATCACTTTGAATACTTCTTGCCAGTCCTTTCTTGCCTTCAAAGTTTCTTTTGAGAAACCAGCTGATAGTCCTATAAGAACCCTTTTGTAGAAAACTCTTATTTTCTCTTGCTGCTTTTAAGATTCTCTATCTTTCAGAGAATCAAAATTATGAACATGAAAAAGATAACAAACTCGCAACTATCAACAACAGAATCTAAAAAATAACAAAAACTAATCTGACAACCAGAGAGGGAACAGAATCAAAGATATGGAGAACATTTGGAGGGGTGTCAGCTGGGAGGAAGAAGGGGAAGTAGGGAAGGCGCAGGGATTAAGAAGCATAGTTGGTGGGTGCAGAATAGACAGGGAGATGTTAACAGTAGTGTGGGAAAAGGTAAAGACAAAAAACTCACATGCATGACCTATGGACATGAACTAAGGGAGGTGGGATTGCTGGATGGAGGAGGTGTTGGGCAGAGGGGAACAAAGGGAAAAGAAATTGGGACAAATGTAACAATATAATCAATAAAATTGTTTTTCCAAAAAAATAAAATGTTCTTTCTTTACACCTTGGTATTTTAATTAGGATGTGTCTTGATGTGATCTTTTTTGGGTCCAGCTTGTTTGTGACTGTGCTTCCTGTACTTGTATGCCTATTTCCTTCACCAAATTAGAAAAGTTTTCCTTCATTACTTTTTCACACAAGTTTTCAATTTCTTGCTCTTCCTTTTCTTCTAGAACCCCTATGATCTGGATGTTGACACATTTAAAGTCGTCCCAGAAGTTCCTTAGCCTCTCCTCATTTTTTCAATTCTTGTTTCCCCATTGTGTACCAGTTGACTATTTATGTCTTCCTTATGTTCCAAATCATTGATTTGAACCATAGTTTCCTTCCCTTTGCCATGTTTTTTAATAGATTTTCCTTCATTTGACTTAGCATAGCCTTCACTTCTTCTCCTCCGCATTTGCCATACTCAAGCATATCTCTCAAGTCTGTGAACATCTTTATCACAAACGTTTTGATCTCTGCATCTGTTAGGTTGGTTAAATTCTCATTGTTTAGTTCTTTCCCTGGAACCTTAATTTGTTTCCCTTTTGGGGCCATACTTCTCTGTCTACTCAACCTGACAGGCTACTGTGTTTGCCTCTATATCTTAGCTAGAGCTATTGCACCTGTTACATTGTTAGAGGTGCCTCTATATCTTAGCTAGAGCTATTGTACCTGTTACATTGTTAGGGGTGGAGCCTTAGGTATTCATCAGTATGAGGTGACCTGCTCCACCATGTTGTAGTGCTATATGTAGCTGAGTGGTCTGAGAGGGAACAATGCTGCTTACTCAGCACTTGTCCCTTTTCCAGGCACTGCTCCTTCTTCCAATATGGGACCCTTGACATGGTTCCCAGAGTGGATGCACCTGCAGATGTTCTAGGACTGTGGGGATCCTCTAAACAAATGGACTCTGCTGAGAGACTGGTAGTTTCTTCCTCCATCCCTGCCCTCACTGGTTTGTCAGAGTTGGAAGCAATGAGGCTTTATTTTTCCCCTGGCACTGAAACTGTGAGCCTCACAGTATGGTCTGGTGTCCATAGTACTCCCCAAGGGTACCTACTTTATTTTTAATGTGTGGCTGCTCTTTCTACCAGCAACCATAGCTGCCTGCCAACCATAGCCACTGTGCTGCCAAATAGTGCTGCAAAACCATATCCTCTCTGCCCAGACTCCACCCTTCCTACCTGTCTGGATGAGTATTTCTTCTTTATATCTTTGTTTTTATGACTTCCATGCAACTTGATTTTCTGGGACTTCTGGTTGTCTCTCATTTGGGACAGATGTATTCCTATTTAGTTGTGGAGGGAGTTGCAGCTTGTTTACCTACTATGACTCCATCCTAACTGTAAAGTGAAAAGTTGGCTATTCATAAATACATTTAGAATCCACTGAAAAATAGCAAGGCGTATCTTATGTCTGATTTGTGGTTAATACTGATGATATGAAAGGAAAAAGAGACTAGCCAAATTTTGAACATGCTATCAATTTTAGAGGACTTCCATTTTTAAAGGAATTTGACATTGGAATTGAATTTGCAGAACCAGGCGGCCTTATTTCACTTATATATCTACATGAGGTTACCTTGAGAACCTGTGGCCTGAGTTGCTAATGTGGGAATTTTTTTTTTTGAAAAACCACATGCACCAGGTCTCTTTGTTCTAATATGGTGAACTTACCTTTCTTGGCTTCAGTGAGCATAGTTCTTTCTTGGGTGTGATGATGTTGGCTAGCAATAACTCTCCTCAGTCATGGGCTGTGCCACTGTGTCCTCCTTATTCTGCTCAATTGCCAAACAACTCTGGGGATTTCTGTAACTTTTCTGATACCCAGATTGAGTCAAGGAGCACTTTTTCCATTCCTCTTCTCTATTCATGGTAGTCTGCTTTTTAATTCTATATTCTACCCTGAATAGGCAAACACATTCACATACAAATACTTACAGGTACATGTTCGATCTGCTTTTAATAGGCAATGATTTTCTAAAATCACATTCTGGTGTTTGACATTGACTAATTTTAAGGCCAACAACATGTTAAACCATTTCTAATAATTTCTTAGCTATTGCCTAGTAGCAATAAGAACATCACTTCTCATTTTCTGAGAGATCCTATGAGTCAGGCCTAGAGCTATATGCTTTATATTTAATTTCTATACAGTCACTGAACATTAGCTGTTACCAGCTCTATTCTAAATAAATGGTTCAGAGGGGACTTTGTACCAGTGTATATAACTAAAGGCTGATAGAACCAAGACTGTCTGCCTCCAAATCCAAGCTCATTTGCCCTTTATAACATTACAGCCTATCTCCACACTGTTTTTAACTTTGAAATCTGAATTCACAAAAAAATCATAAGTTGTCAAAAAGGAGTAGATCTCAAAATGTTTGAGTATGGGTTTCAAATCTCACCTTTCACCTGTGTCATATTTAGATATTGCATGTTTTCTTGAGACTGATTTCTCTCTTTTAAATTCATAAAATACTCCTACAACTCCTTAGCCATATGCCTTATTATGTGGTAGTAATTTAAAAATATGTTGTTTATAAAAAATACTAAGAAAAAATAAAAAAGCAACAGTTAAATATTTAGTGTTGCTTCTAACTATTGTTTCCATTTTGGGGGGAAAAACCTCCTAGCATAATAAATGAAGCAAACATTCCCATCATAAATACATTTATTATTTCCACATGCTTGTGTATATGTAATATGTGCAATTAAGTCTACTTTTAAATTCAAAATGCTTTAAACCTTGCACAGAGTTATTTCATTTTTATTAAGGTGTCCTGCCAGTCAGAATTCTCATGGAAACTGAAGAGATCCAAAGCGACTCTACAACTATGCTCCTTGGAGTATTAAGGTCATGTCTTTGGTAATTTTATAGCTCTTTTTATTTATTTATTTATTTATTTATTTATTTATTTTTTTTTTTTTAAGATTTTATTTCATTATTTTTAGAAAGAGGGGAAGGAAGAGAGACAGAGAGGGAGAGAAACATCAGTGTATGGTTACTTTTCACCTGCCTCCAGCCACAGACCTGACTGGAGACCCGGCTTGCAACCCTGTTATGTGCCCTGGCTGGGGACTCGAACCTGTGATCTTTGGGTTCTCAGGCCGGCGCCTTATCCACTGTGCTACCAGCCAGGGCTTATTTATTTTTTAACCATGAAGAAATGTGTATGTCTGATTCAGTAGGTTTCCACGTCCTTGCTCATCCCTCTTTCATTCTGCTATTTCCCAAATTGCCTTTGTCCTTAGGTACTGCTCTTGCCTCTGTGGTGTCTATGCACATAGAACCTATCTGTGCAAGACTCTTCTAAACAAAACACTGATGGGCCTTACCAGGATAAATGTCATTGCCTCATCTTCCTGCCTCCACCAGAGTAAGTAGATCTAAGGATCATCACTGTGGTCATGAGTTGGAGTTTAGAAACACCAATTTCAAATTACATAATCTTCATTTAAACACTTACTTTGTGACCTGTCAAAAAACCTGTCAAAAGAGGTAATAATGTCTTCATGGCAAGATCATTCTAAGAATGAAAAACTATTTTTAAACTAGTAGTAGAACTTAATAAAATGCAATAGTAAAATGTAATTCTGCTATTGTAGAAACACTTTTTAAAAAAATAGAAGCCCTGGCTGGTGGCTCAGTGGAAAGGCTCTGGCCTGCGAACCCAAAGGTCACTTGTTCGATTCCCAGACAGGGAACATAACCAGGCCTCCAGCCAGGTCTCCAGCCAGGTCTGTAGCTGGAGGCAGGTGAATGGCAACCATACATTGATGTCTCTCTCCTTTTCTTCCTCCCTCCCTGCCCTTATCTCTGAAAATAATGAATAAAATCTTTTAAAAATAGTAAAATATCAGATTAAAAATTGCCCAGGCTACACTTTGAACCTGTTACTTTACTAAGTTGACTAACACTGCATCTAGGGAAAGAAAGTGCATTGAAGAGGGGATACGCCTAGGATTCTGGGAAAATTTTACTATTGTAGAAACTCTTTCTTTAATATCTTTGCCAAGCTTCTCAACAGAGATGCCTGTTCTCCCCACCACTGCTTTTTTCATTTTATTCTGTATTGTATGTTTTCATTGCTCCATTTAACTGACAAGCATTATGTGTCATACAAATTGGTAAACTCAGTGGATCTGTTCTATTTTCCTACCTAATTGCTGCAAATCAGACAATTGACCACCACTATTTTTCAGTATTTTAACCATTTTTAAGTTTACTGTTTAGTGGTCATAAATACCTTTACATTGTTGTGCAACTCTCACTACTATTTACCTCCAGAACATTTTTGAAGCAATTGTGAATGGAATTTTCTTAATTTCCTTTCCAGATTGTTCATTATTATTGTGCAAAAACACAATGGATTTTTGTATGTTGATTTTGTATCTTGCAAGTTTGCTCAAATCACTTATTTTAATAGTTCTTTTTTGTAGAAATTTTAGGATTTTCTATATGTAAGATTATGCTATTGTGAGCAAAGATAATTTTACTTATTTCCTTTCCATGTGGATGCATTTCTTTATTTTATTGCATAATTACTCTGGCTAGGATGTTCAGTGCTATGTTGAATAGGAGAGATGGAAGCAGGCATCCTTGTCTTGTTCTTGATCTTGGAGTAAAAGTGTTCAGTCTTTCACTATTAAGTATGATGTTACCTGCAGGCTTTTTATATATGGGCTTTATTATGTTGAGATAGTTTCCTTCTATTCTTAGTGCATTGAGTGTTGTTTGTTTGTTTTTTTATCATGGAAGGGTGTTAAATTTTTCAAATGCCTTTTCTGGATCAATTGAGATAATTGTATGGCTTTTCTTTCTCTTCATTTGTTAATATGGTATAGCATTATATTGATTAATTTTCATACATTGGACTGTTCTTGGATTCTAAGAACAAATCTCACTTGATCATAATTTATAATTCTTTTTAATGTGCTGTAGAATTCTGCTTGCCAATATCTTGTTAAGAATTTTTGCATCAATAACCCTCAGGGGTATTGGTCTGTAATTGTATTACATGTAGGGTCTTTGTCCGGCTTTGCTATTGTGGTAATGCTGACATTCTAGAATGAGTTATGAAATATTCTTTCCTTGTTAATTTTTGGGAAGAGTTTAATAAAGATTGATTCAATTTGTTGTTTAAGGGCTGTTATGATTTTCAGTGAATCATCTGTTTCTTAGCTTTTCTTTGTTGATTAGTTTTTAATTATTGAATCAATCTCATTATAAATCTATTCAGATTTTCTATTTCTTTATGATTTCATCTTGGTACACTGTGTGCATCTAGGAATTTGTCCACTTCACCTAAATTATACATTTTGAAGGCATATAATTGTCCATTGTGCTGTCTTAAGTTTTTTTCCTGCAAAATGGTAATATTGTTTCCTCCATTTCTGATTTTAGTCATCTAGTTGTCTTTTTTCTTATTCAATGTAGTAAAGTTTTGTTAGCTTTGTTGGTCTTTTTGAATAAGCAACACTTTGTTATGTTGACTTTTTCCATTGATTTTCTATGTTCTATTGTGCTTATTTCTATTTCAATATTTATTTTATTTCTTCTGCAGTTAATCTGTTTTTTATATTTTCTTAATATATAAAGTTAAGTTGATGATTCGATATTTCTTTGTTTTTAATGTGTAACAACTATAAATTTAGTTTTAATATTGCTTTTCTTGCAAAAAAAGAGACATGTCTCCTGTCTTTGGGCCTTAGCACTGGCTATTCATTCAGCTAAAAATGCATTTTAGTGCAAGGCTAGCTTACTTCTCCCTTAGTGTCTCTGTCCAAAATTCACTGCTCATAAAACCTACTATTTAAAATTGCAACTTTCCAGATCTACATATGTGGAATCTAAAGAACAAAATAATGGAACAGGCAAAATAAACTCACATACAGAGAATAGGCTATTTGGTTGCCAGAGGTGAGAGGACTTGAGGACCTTTGTTAAAAAGGTGAAAGGATTAAGAAGTACAAATTGCTAGTTACAAAATAGTCATGGGGATGTAAAGTACAGCATAGGAAATATAGTCAATAATATTTTAATAACTATGTATGATGCCAGGTGGGTACTTGATACGTCAGGGGGACCACTTTGTAAAGTATATGACTGTCTAACACTGTGCTGTACACCTGAAACTAAAACAAAATAATATTGAATATAACTGTAATTGAAAATAAAATTTAAATTAAAAAACAACCAGATTTTTTTAATGAGCAAAAGATCTGAGCACAGATCTCAATCAACAAATACCCCTTAGGCCACAAAAAGGTGCTTGGCATCATTAGCTGTTAAGGAAATGGAAAATAAACCAGAAAGATTCTACTTCACACCTGTTAGAACAGCTTAGTTATTATCATTGCTGTTGTGGTTATCATCATCCTTACCATGAAACTGACAATGCCAGATGCTGGCAAGAATCCAGAATAATTGGGCTTCTCACATCACCAATGGAAATACAAACTGAAAAGATTGTTTGTTTGTTTTTTTAACAAAGTGAAACATATATTTATCATAAAATCAACAATCTGACCCTGAGGTATTTACCCAAGAAAAATTAAAATTTATGTTCACAATAGTGCCTACATGTAAATTATTATAGTACTTTTATTCAGAACCCATAAAATCTGGAACAACCTAAATGTTTTTTAAGTGGTGAATGTTTAAACAAACTATGTGTTAAATCCAATAGAATACTACATAGCCATAAGCAGAAACTCTTTTTTTTAAGATTTTATTTATTATTATTCTTAGAGGGGAAGGGAGAGAAGCAGAGAGGGAGAGAGACATCAATGTATGGTTACCCTTCACCTGCCTCCAGCTATGGACCTGGCTGGAGACCTGGCTTGCAACCTGGTTATGTGCCCTGACTGGGAATCAAACCAGCAACCTTTGGGTTTGCGGGCTGGCACCTTATCCACTGTGCCCCCAGCCAAGGCATAAGCAGAAACTTTTACTACACATAATATGAAGCATCACAGTTGCTGCATACTAAGTGAAAAAGTCCAGACCCAAAGAGATATACAATTCAAATCAAATGAATTAGTTGAAATCAAATGTAAGTGAAATCAAATGGCATTAGTTGTTCTCTGACTAACTTACTTCATTTACCATAATGGCCACCAGCTCCATCTTCATTGCAAATGGTAAGATTTCATTCTTTTCTGCAGCCGAGTAATATTTCATTGTATATAGGTACCATAGCTTTTTTATCCACTTCTCTATTGATGAGCAGCACTTCAGTTGCTTCCATATTTTAACTATTATAAATAACACTGTATGAGTGCCTATATTCTTTAAATTTTGTGTTCTGGGTTTCTTTAGATACACACCAAGAAGTGAACTATCTGGGTCTTAGGGAAATTCTCTTTATAATTTTAATATTGTTTTTTATAATGGCTGCACAAATCTGCTTTCCCAACAATTCATGACAGTTCCCTTTTCTCCAAATCCTCCCCAACACTTGTTTATTTCTTTATTGATGACAGCTATACTGACAGGTATAAGGTGATATCTCATGGTGATTTTAATTAGTATCTCTCTACTGATAAGAGATATTGAGCATCTTTTTATAAGTCTACCGACCACCAGTGTGTTCTCTTTGGAGCAGTGTCTTCTTAGGTCCTCTGTCCATTTTTTTACTTAAATTATTTGTTTTTTTTTGGTGTTAAGTTGCATGTGATTTTGTAAATTATGGATATTAACCCATTATGAGACATATCATTGGCAAGTATATTATCCCATTTAGTAGGTTGTTCTTTTGTCTTGTTGATGGTTTATTTTGCTGTGCAAAAAAAAATTTAGTTATTTTATTTTCCATGCCAAAGAAATATGGTATATCAGGGGAAAAATATTAAGAGGAATGTCAGAAATTTCAATGACTATGTTTTCCTCTAAGAATTTTATGATTTTGATTCTTACATTGAAGTTTTAATTTACTTTTAGTTTTTTCTTGTATATGGTGAAAGAAGGTGGTCTAAGCATATATTTTTTGCATATATCTGTCCAATTTTTCCAACACCATTTATTGAATAGACTGTCGTTATCTAACTGTAAATTTTTTTCTTTTTTGTCATATATTAATTGGCCATAAAGGCATGGGTTTACTTCTAGACTCTCTATTCTTCTATTTACCTATTTCTCCAAGCCAGTTCCAAGCAGTTTTTATTACTACAGCCTTGTAGTATAGTTTGATATCAGGTTGTATGATACCTTCAACTTTATTCTCAAGCTGTGGTGGCTATTCAAGGTGCTTTGTGGTTCCGTATGAACTTTTGGATTATTTGTTCTATTTCTGTGGAAAACGCCATTGGTATTTTGATGGAAATTGTGTTGAATGTATACATTGCTTTGGATAGTATGAATAGTGTAGTGATGCTAATTCATTCTACTCATCAACACAATATATGCTTTTATTTATTTGCATTTTCTTCAATTTATTTTTTAAGTGTCATTATTTTCTGAGTATAGGTCTTTTTCATCAGTTTAATTTGTTTCTAGGTATTTTTTGAAACAATTATAAATGGGATTTTATAATTCCCATTTTCTTAGCATTTTTTCTGATAGTTTATTATTATCAGAGTATAAAATGCAACCAATTTCAGAATATTTTTTTATATTCTGTTACTTTACTTAATTCATTGATCAATTTTAGTAGGTTTTTTTTTTTTTTTTTTAGTGAAATCTTTAAGGTTCTCTATATACAGTGTCATATCTTCTGTGTATAATGACAGTTTTACTTTTTCTTTCCTTCCCAGTTTGGATACTTTTTATTTTCTCTCTGTTCAGTTGTTGCAGCTAGTACTTCTATTACTATGTTGATTAAGAGTGGTGAAAATGGACAACCTTGTCATGTTGCTGATCTTAAGGAAAATGCTTTTAGTTTTTCCTCATTGAGTATGATACTAGCTGTGGGTTTGTTATATATGGCCTTTATTACATTGTATTATGTTCCTTCTGTTTCCAGTTTGATGAGAGTTTTTATCTTAAATATGTGCTGTGTTTATCAAGTGTTTTTTCCATTTAATTACTTTTTATTCTTCATTTTGTTTATATGATGTATCATATTAATTGATTTGTGGATATTGTGCCAATCTTATATCCCAGAAATAAATCTCACTTGATCATGATGTATGATCCTTTTACTATATTACTGAATTTAGTTTTCTAATTTTTTTGAGGATTTTTACATCTATAGTCAACAGAAATATTGTCCTATAATTTTATTTTTTTGTAGTATCTTTATCTGGTTTGGAATTAGAATAATGCTGCCCTCATAAAATAAGCTTCGGAGTCTTCCCTGTTCTTGACTTTGTTTGAAATAGTTTAAGAAGGATAGATGTTAGTTCTTTGAATGTTTGGTAAAATTCATGTGTGAAGCCATCTGGTCCAGGACATTTTTGTATTTCTTGGTAATTTTTATTTTTTAAATATTTTCTTTTAATTTTTCTATTGTAGTTGACATACAATATTACATTAGTTTCAGGTATACAATGCAGTGATTAAACACATATAAATTACAAAGTGATCATCCCAATAAATCTAGTATTTATCTAACATCATGCATAGTTATTACAATATTACCAACTATATTCCTACATTGTACTTTACATCCTCATGACTATTCTGTAGCTACCAATTTGTACTTCTTAATATCTTCACCTTTTTCACCCAACTCCCTCAACCCCCTCCTATCTGGCAGCTATCATAATGTTCTTGTATCTACAAATCTATTTCTGTTTTGCTTTGTTCAATTATTTTGTTTTTTACATTCCACATATAAATGAAACCATATGGCATTTGCCATTTCCTGTCTCACTTATTTCATTCAGCACAATATCCTCTAGGCACATTCTTGTTTTCGCAGATGGCAAGATTTCATTCTTTTTTATGGCTGGGTTATATTTCATTGTATCTTATGCATCACTTCTTTTCTTATCCATTCATCTATTGATGGACACTTAGGTTGTATCCATATCTTGGCTGTTGAAAATAATGAACATATGCATGTGTAGTCCTTTTTTAAAAAAGATTTCATTTATTATTTTCAGAAACAAAGGCAGGGAAGGAGGAAGAAAGGGAGAGGGACATCATTGTATGATTGCCTTTCACCTGCCTGCGGCTACAGACCTGGCTGGAGACCTGGTTTGCAACTTGGTTATGTGACCTGGCTTGGGAATCAAACCAGCGACCTTTGGGTTCACAAGCTGGTACCAATCCACTGAGCCACCAACCAAGGCTTGCATGTGTATTTCCTTTTAATTTAGTGTTTTTGGTTTCTTCACCTGAATAACCAAAAGGTAAATCACTGGGTTCTTGTTTGTCTCTTGTTACAGTCTTTGTTTAAAAGTCTATTTTGTCTAGTACAAGTAAAATCTACTGGAGATATTTTTGTTTTCATTCTCATGAAATATCTTTTTCCATCCTTTTACTTTCAGTTTCCATGTGTCTTTCTATTTGAAGTCTCTTGTAGGCAACATACTTAAGGTTTTTGTTGTTGTTGTTGTTATTTATCGAGCCACTGTCTATATTTTGACTGGAGCACTTACTGCCATTTTATTATTCATTTTTCTCTCTCTCTCTCTTTTTTTTTTTTCTTGTTCTTAAAAAAGACCCTTTAACATTTCTTGTAATACTGGTTTGGTGGTGATGAACTCCCTTGTCTGGGAAGCTCTTTATCTGTCCTCCCATTTTAAATGATACCTTTGCTGGGTAAAATAATCTTGGTATAAGTCTTTCACTTTAAGTATTTATTGCTATTCCCTTCTGGCCTGCAAATTTTCTATTGAGAAATTATCTGACAGTTTTTTGAAAACTCCCTTGTAGGTAACTTACTATTTTCTCTTGCTGCTTTTAAGATTCTCTCTTTGTTTTTAACCTTTGCCATTTTAATTGGAATGTGCCTTCATGATGGCCTCTTTGGGTTTATCTTGTTTGGTACCCCCTGCACTTCCTAGTCATATGTGATTTTTTTTTTTTCACCAGGTTAGAGCAGTTTTCAGTTAGTATTTCTTTACATAGCTTCTTAATTTTTTGATGTCTCTCTTCTCTTTCCAGTACCTTTGTGATACAGATGCCATCCCAGATGTCCCTTAAATTATCTTCATTTAATTTCTTGTTTACTTTAATTTAATTTTATTATTGTTATACTACACTTATTTCATTCCCCCCGCCCCACTGCTCTCCCCTTCCCCACCCTCCCTACACTCTCCCACAGTTAATCCCACATGTTTTCTTTTTGTTGCTCTGATTGGGTTTTTCTTGCTATCTTTTTATTTAATGATTCGATCCTCTGCTTTATCTAATCTGTTATTGATTCCTTGTGGTGTTTTTCATTTTAAATATTGTACTATTTCTGACTTGGATTTTTTTAATGGTTTCTATGTCTTTTTTATGCTTACAATCTCTTCATTGACATTTTCATTGAGTTAATCCATTCCTTCCCTAAGTTCCTTGAGCATCCTTATAACTATTATTGTGAACTCTGTTTATGGTGGATTGATTACCTCCATTTCATTTAGTTCTTTTTCTGGGGATTTCTTCTATTCTTTCATTTGAGGCATGTTTCTTTGTCTCCCATTTTGTCTGCCTCTCTGTATTAGTTTTTGTTTATTAAGTAGATCTTCTATGTCCCCCAGCCTGGGTATGGTGGCCTTACGTATTAGGTGTCCTGTGGGTCCCAGTGGTGCATTTTCCCTGATCACTTGATCTACATGCTCCAGGAATGTCTCTTACATGGATTATGTGAGCCCTCCTATTGTTAAATCTTGATTGCTCTTGGCTCATCCATGACCTGGTTTGACACTCAGGCTAACTTAGTATGATGCTTGATACTGACCACAGTTTACCAGATGCTGTGCAGGGTTGACCCCTTGAAGTAGAATTTTTCCTGGCAAGGTCTGGTGTCTGATGAGAGCTCTCTTTGGGTGTTGTGGTATGAAGCTAGCCACTGGATATGCTTGTTCTGGGGTTCCTTGGGAAGGACTCTGGTTCAGGTCAATGTCAGATGCTGCCTGTGAGCTCTAAGGTACCTGTTTGGAGCTGCAAAGTGATTCACAGCTGATGGCTGCCACTGCTGGGCCTGAGTGCACATGGGAGGGGTCAAGCTGTTTACCAAGGCTGGCTTTCACCAGTACAGTGCTAAGCCTACAGTAGGCCATCAAAAGGCTAAAGGCCTTTGCTGGATATTTGAGTATTAGCTTCAGTCACTAAAAGAGCCTCTAATGGTATACGCATTGTACAAAGTAGGTTTTCAGTGAGTCACCAGGTAGGAGTGAGTGGTGTTCACCAGATTGATACAGATTCAAAATTGGTGACAGTGCGGGGTGTGAGTCTACTCAGCAAGTCTCAGAGTATACTAAGAACAGATGACACCTGCCTGGGGCCTGTAAACTTTTGTGATAGGGCAGCATCCAGGAAGTCATCAGTGTGAGGCCAGTAGATTTCATCAGGGTACAACAGATTAAGATTTGGCTGTGTGGAGGGAGAGTTCTGCATAGGAATGGTGACACCAGTCAGGGTACACATGGGAAAATGGCTCTTGCCCTAGAACCACCAGTTCAGTCTCTCCCTGTGCTTCTCTGACAACTGCTGAGTTTTCCTGGACCTCCTTAAGAGCCTTCCAAGAAAGACTGCATTGTGGGCCCAGTCTAGTTGATTTCTCCATAGGATGCAGAATATAAGCTTCGTGAGGTGGATCCATAGGGAGTTGGGAGAGTGGGGCTCATGTATTTCTCCAGGCTGGTGCCATAAAGAGGAGAACGTTCAAACCAAGAAAGATGGGATTTGTGGGCAGAATGGGAAAGGGACTCAGCATAAGGACATGGGCTGCTGTCCCTCCAGTCCTATCCCTGAAGCCACACAACCCAGTCTCTCAGCATGACCCTGGTTGTGACCCATATTCATTACTTACCCATTCTGAGCTTCAGTTACTTCATATGTAAGGTGAATATTAACTAACACTAGGTCATAGGGTAGTCACATGTGTAATGTATTAGGCAGAGTACCTGTCTCATAGAAGGCTTCCAATAAATAGTAACTACTTTCATTATTACTATCCACCTTGTAAGGCAGATGCAGCAGACATTAAATCTCTCATCTCTTCAGAATGGGCAATTAAGCAGGGCAGAGTTAAGGGATCTCTATTCAGTTTTTCACAGAAAATTAGTGTCTGAGTCAGAGTTGGAAACTTAGACTCTGATCTTCTCATCTTCAACCATATTTGTACCAAATTACATGGTAACAGTCATGTAATGGTAAAAGACAAAAATAAATATTAGTTCTATGTTCTCATATCTAATATTTATAGAACACCTCCGCTGTGCAAAGTATCATGCCAGGCATCCTGGAGGCTATACAGTAAATTAGATAGTATTGCATACTAAACAAACACAGTGAGAGACAATAAGCCTGGGCTTGGACTTCTTTCTTCCTCTCACCAGCTATGTGACTTTGAAAAAACATTATGTTCTCAAGCCTTGAATTCTATATATTTAAAAAGGGAATAATTATGCTTATTTCTCGCCACAACTCTTTCAGGTAGAATAATACAAAGTGAATGAAGTTATAGCAAGATTTATTAATCGTATTTGTTAATATGATCTTTTGTGCTTGTTATGTATGCAGATCTCAGAGAGCTTACAATCTGGTAGGAGATATAAAGCATTAATAAATTTATCATAAGGAAAAAATGAATGCCTGTGGACATAATAGATCAAGTATTACAGGGTTTGAAGGAAAGAATATAATTTCAAGCTGGGGATATCTGACAAGGCTTATGGAAGAAATATTTGAATTGGACCCTATAATACAGATAGGTTTGATGGATTTGGGGCATGTGGAGACTTGTAATAAACTCTTTATAGGTAATTGTGTTTCATGTTTCATATGGGGGAACTGAGACATCAGGAAGCTAGAAAATACTGTTCGTGGTTGTTTTTAAAAGTTGTAAAAATTGGAAAACCAGTCTCAGTTGTCCTCTTGTGTTGTTTTCTGACCCAACTTCTTCACTGAGCACTGATCCCAAAGAAGTATTTGCTAATACAAAGAGTAATGAGATACTACTTTTGCCTATTATTCTAGGATCTTAAAAGATAGTAAAATCAGACACATATTTTGTGTCTAAATAAGGTTTTGCCATCTTTCATGATAGCATCAAACATGCTATAAGCAAAGAGTGAGATTTTCCTGATTTTGGCTGATGTAATTACTTTGATTCCAGAAACTAACAGGGTGGGGCCTCAATCATGCTTCAATCTCCAGCAAAGCCCTTACTAACAAGTGAAACTAAATTGCTTTTTCTCCCCTTCATGCATCTGGGCCCATCTGGGCAAGCCAAATAAATTAGCCTCTAACATCTCAAAACAGATGTTTGCTCTTGGATTTCTCATATGTGTGCAACATGTTCCACACATTGGTGTGGGCATTCTGGGCTCCAGGGTGTGTAGAGATATTACTCTGGGTGGGGTTTTGCATATAATCATTGTGGGTAATAGAGTGATGCTGGTGAGGATTTGCTCTCTATTGCACTTTCCTCATTCAGAGAGCATTGTGGAGGAAATCAGAGCTTAATGTATACATTCTTCGAGATCTGTTCAGGTAAACCAAAGCCAAACCAGCTATGTTAATCCAAAGTATTTAACATGGGAAATTCAGCGAGTAGGAAAAAGCAAAATGTAAGAGAGTAACTGCAGGAGTTTTCATGCCTAGGGTTGTGGGAAGAAAGAGAAGAAATCAGCATTATTAAAATGTAGAAGGGTGGCAGCAAAGGTCCTGCAAATCTGCAACCCAGACCCTGGAGATGTGGGTGCTTCCTGACTGAAGCAACACCTTAGAAATAAAAGTGAGTGACTGCAGAGCTGGAACTCACAGCTAATGTTGGAACCTGGAAGGGGCTGCAGTTTGTGTTCCTGGGAGTAGAAGGAAAACAAAAACTGAAACCAACTGGCTGTCCCGATATTGCATGCCTAGGCCACACTCCAACTTAAAATCTTAGTGTGAGAGCCCACACATGTACACTTTCCTAACAATCTTTTCAACTGCTGATGGATATTCTCAACACTGGTGGAACTGCTATAACCTCAGCCTCTTTCCCAAAGCATTTTAAAGATATTTTGAACAGTTTAATATGTCTATGAATTATTTTTGGCCATCCTGACCCTTCCAGCAATGGGTGGTATAGCTATTTGAGCTGTCACCAGTCATAACTTCTCTCATTGGCTATCAGATAGTCAGTCACTAGATATATGTGGGTCATCTTGCCAACCATTTATTTCCAGTGCTTGCATAAACCTGGTGGATTAGTCAGGGTGGCAGGCAGGGGGACTAATTATCCATTCACTAAATGCCTATTATAAACCAAAAAATATGCTAGGAGTAAACATTCAGCTTAAATAAAAATCAACATCATCTTGGATCCTATGTACCTTTCCTCTAATAGGAGTTAGACATTTACAAAAAATACATTAATCAATGTGTAATTGCAAATCTAGGTAAGTCCTATGAAGAAGCAGAAGAATAGAATGATATAAAAATGCATTGTGGTAGATTTGTTGTTAAAATGGCCCTAATTCCATTCACTGTAACCACACAACTTACAACATGACTATAGAGCTCCTCCCAAAGTAATGAGTGTTTTTTCATCATTTTGAATCTCAGCTTGCCTCTGTGACTTGATTTAGATTCCATTTTATGGAAATGACAGTATATCTGTTTCAAATCTATACAATATTTGCTATCATCATGTGACCTATTGTGCTGGAAAGTAAGTGACCATGTGAGCTGGGGTGATTTGTTTTATGTGGATGGGAGACTTCACAGAGCAGATATGAGCTGTCCCAGCTGAAACCAGTCCAACCCAGACCACTGAGCAGGTTATCACAAATGCGTAAATGTGCCAATACTGTAAGAACTGCCCAACTGAGCCCAAATCACCAATCTGATGCATCATGAGATTTTACAATTATTTATTATTTTTAAAGCATTGGTTTTTAGAAGTGGTTTGTTACACAAAAGGAATTGATCAAAGTGATCAAATGTAGGGAAAATGTCTGCCTCAAAATTAAGTATTCTGAATTATTTGACTCTGATACTATGAAAAAGGCCTCTGGGATTTTCATTGCTTTAAGCTATTTCATAACTGTCCGGAGCTATTTTATAGCTTTTTATGCTGTACAAAACTGAGGTCAATGCAAATGATTCATCTCTGTATTATGCAAATAAATTGTATAAATTGTAAATCTTTTTTCCTGAGGAAAAGGTTTTCTACAGCTTTATTGAGATATAGTTACACAACACAAAGTTGAACCATTTTTAAGTACACAACTCAATATTTAAAATATCTTCCATCAGGTTACACAAAACCTAAGAATCACAGTTTACCTCTCCTCTTCTCCTTCTCCCACCAAATTAACCTTAGAAATACATCCACCTCCAACCAGTCCAGCCAGTCCATAGCTGCTAACACCACTTCCCAATATAAGCTCCCTTATGTCTCCCTTAGATTACTGTATTAGCCTTCAAAATGGTTTACAGCCATTGTGGCCACCTTTGCTCTATTCTCTTCATTGTAGGCAGATTTCAAATATCAAGTCAGATCATGTCAGCATTCTTAAAATTCTCTTATGGGCTCTTGCTTTTCTTATATCTGTATTTCTTGGAACAAGATTAAATTCTTCCTACAGTACAAAGTGATGATGGCTTGGCTCTTGCTTACTTTTCTTCCTCTCTAATCTCACTCTTCCCCTTTATCAACTACCTTAAATTTCATTCATTTTAATGGATATTCAGTTATCCCTTTTGTATCTTCTGTTCCTTCTGTTCCAAACCATATAATATCCAAATTTCCATCTATTAAATCTTATGTATATTTTACATATTTGATAATTTGTATAGGAAAGGATTCTCTGATTCTTCAGCCTGCTAAAGTTTGGTCCTATGTTTTTATAGAAAAATGTTTCTTTTTGTAGGACATCTATCAATCTTTACAACACTTTTTTTCAATGAGTATTTTATTATTAACTATCTCCCTGTTAAGTAAGTATCTTCATCAACACAGACTTGGTCTATGTTGGTTAACTTTGTGTAATGGTGAGGCATCTTTCTCTTGTAAATAGACATGAAACCAACTTGTGGGGTTTTTTAAAGGTAAAGAAATGAAAGCAATTTAGTACTAAAGTAACTGAAAAGTTCAATCCCCAGTTTCAGATAAATCAGAATTATGGTATATAGTTTTCTCCTCATGTCTTGGCTCAACTTCCTTCTACATGCATTTCATTTTAAGAAAATATTTTTCCAAGTTTCACAAAGATAGCCAACAACAGTCCAAGCTTAAGTTTTACCACTGTACCTATCCCAATAGGAAATGTCTATCTTTCCTAATATTTCCAGAGAAAATTCCCAGCCTGATTCTCAGTGATATGGATTAGAACACACCCACCCCTCAACAAATTACTGTGGCCAGGGATGCCTGATTGCTTCCAGGGCCACAAGATGGGATCATACTTACTCAAATCATATGCACAAGAGTTTAGAAAATGGTGCTCCCCAAAGAAAGAAAATTAAAAAAAAAAAAAAAAACAGGAAATAAATGCTGGATTGAAAAAGCATCAGTAACTCCTTAGTACCTAGCACATAGTAGCTGGCATATAACTTTCACCCAGAAAATGTATCCAGATGGAAAAAGTAAATCAGGCACAGTGACACCATTCACTGGTTGAATGAATGAACTTGGCCTTGAATCCCATTTGCATCATTTACTACTTAGGTATAGGCAAGTTACTTAAAAAAAATGATCTTCCATTTTTTCACCTGTTGAATTGTGAGAATAATCCTTAACAACCAGGTATTTCATAAGATAAATATACTAGTAAACATAAGAAGCCTATACGTGGGCAGGTACAGAACAAGCCCACAAAACCTTTTTTTCCTTCCTGTGTCCTCCTGTTTCCACATTTTATCATTGTCTTAGTGTCAATTTTTACTTTTCTATTCTTTCAAATGGGAGCTGCAGTTCTCTGGTTCTAGAACACTATTTTCTTTTTCTCTTTTTTCCAATGAAATGTGAACATCAGCCACATTTATTAGAAAGGCAATAAAAAAGAGGAATGAGAAAGGCCTGAATTTAAGAAAAAGGAAAATTATAGTTATGAGTCAGATGAGGTTGACAGGTAGGCCCTCCTTTCTACACAATCTGGCTGAACCTGGAGCCAATAATATTCTCTATTCAATTCAAACCTGGTTCTCAGGGAGCTGTAGCTCTGTGTTAGCACAATGAATTTGGTTGTATTGTTCTAGGCTATTTCTTCCTGCCCTAGCCTGAAACCACATTTCAATCAATTGCTAATGTCAGCGTGGGAGTCATAATCCTGGTTTAGCTCTGCTACAAGTTACTACATCTCCATGGGTCAGGGAAAGGAGTTTGGCTGTCTAAGGGTGTATACCTGAAAACTAAACAAAGCTTTCTGTTTTTCCCAGACAGTGAGTGATAGCAAAATCCAATCCAATCAATCTCATAAAATACCAACTTCCCTGCCAGGGAAGGAGTTAATGCTACAGATAGAATGCCTGCCAGGTTGAAAAGGTTTCCAAAAATTAATATGCCCCAAGTTCTGTGTAACTTGTCTTTACATACCATGCAAATCTAGTCTAGTATCCATACCCTAAAACAGACATATGCCTAAAACTTGACTTTTTATGTGAATTTTGAGGCTCTGTCAAGCATAGAAGTTGTTTGTTTTTCCTATGCCATGTTATCAAACATGTTACCATGAAAATAGTGATATGATAAAGAGCTCAGAGGAGAGAGATCAACAATGTTTGGAGACAGGGTAAGTAGAGGTCTGATTTCCAAGTGACATGGAATTACCTCTCTATGAGGTGCATCAAAGTGTGTCAGCATAGTCAACATAGCATTATGTGCAGCTCTATTAGTTTTAGCTTTTACTCCAGTGGTAGTCAATTACCTTCATCAAAAATGCACAATCCAGGGGTGATCAGCTGGCATATTGCAGGACAGCTGTCACAAGCTCTTATTGCTGTCTTGAGCATGGCTTTTCCAGTTAGTATACTAAATGTAAGAAATACTGATGAAAATGAGTGCCTTGGTGACAAGCATGACAGATACCAAAAGTTAAAGGCTAGAAATATATTCCCAATTACACATAAACAGGGAATTAAATCCAGCTACTGCAATCATCTTTTAACCAGTAAAAAAAGTGATACTATGTTTAGCTACTGATTTTAGAGGATAGTTGATTGCCTGAGGCCAACTCCAAAAGAAGTAGAATATCTAGCATTTTGGGCTCACCTTAAGTACTATCTATCATGCAGAGTCATCAAGATATCTACAAAGACAGGAAGCTGTAATGTCATCAAATTTATAGATAAATTATATACATTTTTATGCTAAATTAATGCCTAAATTAGTTGTGAAACTTGGTTTGAGTTGATTTCAGTACAACTTAGCAGTAAAATTGTGGGAGAATAACTAACAATTACCTCAAAATCTTTTTGGTAGCTACCATGATCTACCCAAAAGAACCTAAAGTAGGGAATAACTTAGTTCAGTTAAAACACATGGGTTTTAAGAAATTCACACCAATTTTATTTGTTGTCAGTCTTCACCAGATTGCATTTGCCATTCCTGAGTCTTAGAATATTAATTCAGTTATGTAGAGGGCCCAGATATGATAACTGTCAGGGTAAATAATTATAATTCAGTAAGCAATTGACATTTGTACGGAGCAGTGTAGATACAAAACACTTTGTTTACATACACATTTACCACACACAAGAAAGAGAACTGAAGTCAATCAATAATGAACATATTTATTCTCATAGCACACAGTGTTAAAGTATTAAAAAGTAAGGTGATGGTTATCAGAGAGCAGAGATACAAAGATGAACAAAAGCAAGTGGGCAGTACTTTTTTATGCCTTTGATGGCATCACATTTGCTAACAGCTCATTGGCCAAAGCAAGTCACCTGGTTGAGTTGAGAGTCAGAGTGAGAGTCTTATCTGCTGGCTGGGGGATGCTTGGGCAACCTTATAGCTGTAAGAAGGTATGGACCCACGATGGAAACATCCTGGCCTTGAGTTACTAGGAAAAGAGAGATACCTAAGAGTGCACCCCAAGCTGTCTTAGATTGTGAAGTGAGCAAGAAGTAACTAACCTCTTACTATAGTCTCTAAGGTCTTATTTCTTTTTAAATTATTTTGGTTGTTTGTTTAAAACCTCAACCTAGCCAGGCCTATTTTGACATATACAGAAATCATAAAATTTCTCTTTTAAGTTGTTTCAGAATATATTATATTTTTTGGTCTTTAATTATATGTTTACTTACACTTTTTTCAGTAAATTCATACCTTGTAATAGACAACTGTTAAGATTCAAAGTCAGAAAATATGTGCTTGAGTCTTAAGTCTATTACTTAATAAACTGTGTGTTAAGTTATTTAGCTTTTCTAAGAAATTTCTAATTCTAAAAAATTCAGACAATAACACACCTACTTTGTGTGGTTATGATGTGACCATGATTAGAATATAAATAGCTTTGAATAACGCATATTAGTATCCATTTGAATCTTAAAAAATCAAATGAGATATAAAGACTAAATTGTTATAATTCTAGAAACACATCCTTTGTGTTTCTAACACATTCTTTGTGTTTCCAACTCAAGCTTACTCAACTTGAACAACAATTTGTATCCAGAATTCTGGGTTCTTTTGAGTTCACAGGCAGATGAAAATTCCTGTATTAAATACTCATCCCTTATAGTCAATATCCATAGTTCTCTTTCATGAATCTCATGGGCATTTTTTTATTGAAACTATTTTTCTACATTATCCCCAGCCACCCTATCATCAATTTCTCCTGTATTCTATGCCACACTGAACCTCCCAGGGTTTATAAACCTGTGTTGCTACACAGAGATTCTCCCAAGACTGGAACCTTCCCATTTCCTTGCCAGGCCACCCACACCTCTCCATGCCAGGGAGGCAAGCCCATCCTCAACACCAAAGTCTGGCTTCCGACCATGCATTTTTGGGAAAATCTCTGCTGCCTATCCTCCCATCCTCCAGGCAGAGTTAGTCATTATCTTCCTGAGCTGGAACAAGGCCTCACACATTCTTTCTATAATACTTCATTTATTGTGTATACCTGTCTTTCTCCCCAACACTATGCTGAGCCTTGGGAAATAAGTCTGGGTTATTCATCTCCACTGCTAGCACCTAGCCCAGTGCCTGGAATATTAACAAAGGCACTTGGGTCCTCAGAGAAAGTACTCTGGGCTTTATGTCCTGTACTCAGAGAATCTGTAGATTAGATTTACTGAAAATAACCTCAATTCTTTGAGGGTTTCTTATAAACATTAGAAATAAAAGGATAACTATAATATAAACAAAATATACTTTCCCCCAACATGGCTTCCCCCTTCCTCAGGATTGGTGGTAAATCCTAGAATTGAGACAGAAGCTCTTAAACTCTATGGGAATCTAAATCAGCTGAGAGAAATTGGTAAAAATACAGACCTGAAATGCTCACCTCAGACTGAAGTGATTACAGCTTTTGGAGGAGAAGCTCAGGTGTCTGTATTTCCAGAAACTTCCCCAGGTAGTTGATGTGTATCAATTTTGAGAACCATTGCATTTAGGCCAATCTGACCTATAAATGGCTAGTTCCAATTGCTTCAAATGTTTCCTATTCTCAAAAGAAGCAGACAAAAGTGTCCATTCAGAGAACTGGGCGTCCTCTGTCCACCTGACTACAGGTGCCCGAGCTGTCCCTGGAGAGTTGCTGTCGCCTTTTTTATCGCAAGGCAGACTTTGATCCAGAGCTTCTTCATTCTGGCTTATTCTTCACTTCAAAGCTGGGAAATCTGATCAGTTTCTGTCTGGTCCCTTCACCCAGAGCCCAGCCGGCCCCACAGGTGGGCTGGTCACTCGAAAGCTGTGCAGACAGCCCTCAGCATTCTGCTTGAGGCCAGAGGCCAATCTTTTGTGTGGCACTCCTCTCTGATTCTCCCCCTCCACAACTGGTGCCAAAGCAAAACCAGGAGAGGAAATATGACCTTGTTTTAAGCTCACTGCCGTGGGTGTGGAATAACCACATTTAGGGTGCAGTTTTAGGAACAGTTTTTCAGCATTCCATCACCCAATCCCTGAGGCAAGTCTTCCTGAGTTCAACAGCATAGCTTCCTTATGGAAAAGAATTACTTAACAGCTTCCAGAATAAATCTTCTTTATCTGAACCACTAAACGTAGCTCCCAAGTTAAACTTCACATTAAAAAAATAATAATAATTTGGCTTTGTGAACACATAAGCAGTGTTAGTTCAATTTCCTTGGTAAATAGCTTAATACCAAAAGAGTGGTATGTACTGTTGGAAGACACCATCTTAAACCCAAATTATCAACCTACCACCCTAAAATTCCCACCTTCACGAACTAGCCAAGGGCTGAACCAAACCTTATTGTATTACTTGTGTTTTTATTACCAAGTGGGAAGAATTCTTTATATATTTTGTATACAAGTCATCAAGTATATCATTTGCAAATATTTTCTCCAAGATGGGATTGTTTTTTCACTTTATTGATGATGTCCTTTGAAGCGCAAAACTTTTTCATTCTATAAAGTCTACCATGAATTTTTTTTTTTTAATTTTGTACTTTGGGTATTTTAAAAACCTTGCCTACCCCAAGGCCATGAAAAATTTATTTCTATCTTTTGTTTCTAAGAGTTTAACAATTTTTAAATCTTAAACTCGAGTTTGTGATCCATTATAATTTTTTAAAGTATGGTATGAGTTATGGGTCCAAATAAATTTTCCGGCATGTCTGGCTGAATTTGTTTGAAAAACTGTTTTTTTCTTTATTCAATTTTCTTGACACCTTTTCCAAAAATAAATTAACCATAAGTTTTAGATTTCATGGTTATACTTTTATTAATATTTATTTACCTGTCTATACTTATGATAGAATTATTTGGTCTTATTACCTCAAAGTGTATGAGTATAGTGAGGTTTCAAATCAAGAAGTGTGAGTCTTTAAACCATGTTATTTTTTCTTTCATGATTGCTTTTGCTATTCCAGATAGCTTGCATTTCCATATGAATTTTAAGTTCAGCTGGTCAAACACATTTCTTTTTTTAACATTATCAATCAAAGCACTTGCTCCTTTTTAAAATTTAAAAGGTTTCTTTCAATTACTGTTGACATACAATAGTGTCTTAGTTTCAGGTATACAACAATAATTAGGTATTTATATAACTTACGAAGTGAACAGCTCAATAAGTCTAGTGCTAATGTCACACATAGTTATTACAATATTATTGACTATATTCCCTCTGCTGTACTTTACATCTCTTTGACTATTTTTAATAACAGGCAATTTGCACATCGTAATCCCTTTTTCTTCTTCACTCATTCCCCCAACACCCTCCCTTTAGGCAACCATCAAAATGTTCTCTACATCTGAGTTTATTTCTGTTTTGTTCGTATGTTATTTATTTTATTGTTTTTAATTGAACTTATTAGTGTAGCATTGGTTAACAAAATTATATAGGTTTCAGCCCTGGCCAGGGAGCTCAGTTAGTCAGAGCATCATCTCAGTTCACCAAGGTTGCAGGTTTGATTTCCAGTAAAAGCACATACAAGAACCAACCAATGAATGCATAATTATGTGGAACAATAAATTGATGTGTAATGATGTGTATCTTTTTCAAATCAATAAATGAAAATTTTAACAATTATATAGGTTTCAGGTGTACAATTCTATAATACATCATCTGTATATTGTACTATGTGTTCACCACCACAGGCCAAGTCTCCTTTTATCACTATTTATCCCCCTTTGCCCTCTGCAACCACCCTTAACCCCCCTTTTCCTCTGAATTACCATACTGTTGTCTATGAGTTGTTTTTCTTTGTCTTAATCCCTTCACCTTTTTTAACCAAGCCCCCAATCACCTCCCCTCTGACAGCTGTCAGTTTGTTTTCTCTATCTATGAGAAAACATTTGTTAGTTTATTTTGTTCATTAAATACAGCATGTAAGTGAAATTATATAATATTTGTATTTTTCTGATTAGCTTATTTCACTTAGTATAATGTCCTCCATCCATGCTGTCTTTTTTTTTTTTTTTTTTTTTTTTTTTTTTA
>PVIW01001272.1:0-65718 GCA_004026585.1 Noctilio leporinus | reverse complement strand
CTGGTTATGTGCCCTGACTAGGAATTGAACCAGTGACCATTGGGTTCACAGGCTGGCACCAGTCCACTGAGCCACACCAGCCAGGGCCATGCTGTCTTAAAAGCTAAGATTTCCTTCCTCTTTTTTTTTTTTTTTTTTTTAATAGCTGGGTAGTGTTCCATTGTGTAAATGTACCACACCTTTTTTATCTACTCATCAACTGATAGGCACCTGGGCTGCTTCTAAATCTTACTTATTGTAAATAAAGCTGCAATGAACATAATAAGGGTGTATATAATCTTTCTAATTGGTGTTTTGGGCTTTTTTGGATATAATCCTAGAATTGAAATGGTTGGATCATAAAGCAGTTCCATTTTTAATTTTTTGAGGTAACTCCATATTGCTTTTCATAGTGACTGCACCAATCTGCATTCCCACCAACAGTGCAAAAGGGTTCCCTATTCTTCACATCCTCACCAGCACTTATTTATTGACTTATTGATGATGGTCATTTTTACAGGTATGAGGTGATTTCTGATTGTGGCTTTAATTTACATATCTCTGATTATGATTTTGAGCACCTTTTCATATAGCTATCAGCCTCTTCTATGTCCTCTTTGGATAAGTGTTTATTCAGGTCCTATGCCCATTTTAAAAATTTGATTATTTGGGGGTTTTTTTTGGGGGGGGTTGGTGTTGAGTTGTATATGTTTTTTATAAAATTTTGGATATTAACATCTTATGAGATGTATACTTGTCAAATATGTTCTCCCATTCAATGAGTTGTCTTTTCATTTTGTTGATGGTTTCCTTGGCTGTACAAAATTTTTAGTTTGCTGTAGGCACATTTGTTTATTTTTTCTTTTGTTTCCTTAGCCTAAGGAGATACATCAAAAAATTTTAGTGTACAAGTCTAGTACTTCTTTTGTTAAATTAATTACTATTTTATGCTATTCTAAGTAGGATTGTTTTATTTTTACATTTAAAATTTGAATTGTTAATTGACATTGCATAGTTACTTTGATATTAATTTCACATCACAAAGCCTTGCTGAGCTCATTTGTTAGTTATAATTATTTTTGATGGATACCTTAAAATTTTGAAAATGCATACTTATATTGTATGGAAATAGAAGTAATTTTATTTCCTTTCTGGATGGAAGCCTTTTGTTTCTTTCTCTTGTCTAATTGACCTGGCTAGATATTTAGTAAATTTCTTTCCTTGAATAACCCCTTCCAGACTTTAAATTATTTGCATGGTCTAGGACCTCTGTTGCTCTAACTCAACTCATTCTGTATATACACACACATATATAATTTTATATATATATATATCTATATATATATATTGATATATATATATAGATATATATATATGATATATATAGTATATGTATGTGTGTATGCATATTTAATACATACTGTCTTTGATTTTGTCATTTATCAAAACTAATCTTCATTGCACAATGCCTCTTTTTGTCACCACCCTCCATACTGCTTATCTAGGACAATGGTTTAGACTAAGCTGTTGCCCTCTATTTCTGTGCCCTTATCCTCCAGCAATCCCCCTATCTTATCTGGGGGCTCTTTCTCTCCTCACTATATTCACTCAATAAATGAGATCATGTTTTATTATCATCTTTTATAATCAAAATGGATCTAGATTATGGGATTTAGATCTAGTTGCTACATTTTATAAGAGACATTCAGTAAAGATAAATCTAGTCCTAGAACTAGAAACCATGCAATCTGAGAAGCAGCTTTTATGGGAAAACATCAAAGGAAACAAAATTCTGCTACTCTGAAGCTGCTTTTTGGGATATTGATTTTGAGCTGTTTATTAAGAAACAAAAGACCCATAAAGAACATCTCACCATTCCTCCACCTACCCCTTTCCAAGAAATTCAAATGAGAAACTTGTTTCAGGAAGGATGTCACTTTATTCTAATTTGAAGTAAGTTGATAAATCAGAGGGCATCACATAGGGTCCCATACCCCAATAGCTAGATACTCCCCATGTTCCATTGCTTCTGAGTTGCCTAGCAAGGATTTTCCTGCCACACATGCTTTGCGCTTCCTTAACTACCTATAGATCATCCATTCCCACTTTTGATATCAGGTACCTCATTAATTTCTTTGGCCTTTGTCCAAAATGTCATATACCCAATATTACCTCATTGTTTTTGGAATTTTCATGGATGTATTATGTCTATGTGAATTTGTCATACACAGGTAGTAAACTTAATTTTCTTCTATTAATCTCTCTCTGCTAATTTGGTTATGTGACCAACCTACAAGCTAAGTAAGTAGGAGGAAAATTACTGATGTATTTTACACACTCCCCCTACTGCCTCCCCACTAACCATTATCTCCAGAGTATCATACCTTTCAAGGGGTTTATATAATAGATACTCTAGGTTCCCCATAAAAATCTCCTTACTGGTGCAAACATTTATCTCCCTACTGCTGTGTGTTGGTTGTTAAAAGTTGTTCATAGCTCCCTATTCAGGGAATTGCCATTGGAGAGGAGCCAGCCAATTCTCCCAGAAAGTTAATCAATGCCCCTGAGGACAGACCACAACAAATAAATACCAGCTACTTTGAATTGAGGTGAGATAATTCTGGCTATTATTCATGCTACAGATATCCTCATGGATCATCAGTCAGGGATCAGGGATCATAGATCATGGATTGGAAGCTAGGCTACAGCTGAGGCCACATTCCTGTCTCAGCATCACATTTTGTCCCATCCCACATCCTTGACTCTTCTGAGAGTCTTCCCTCAATAAATCATCAGCACCAGAGTCTCTCTCTCTTAGGCCTTGCTTCTAGAGAACCCAATCTAAGACAACCTGACACCTCCTACTCAAGGAAAGCAGGGGGAGCTGTGATCATTGTTTGCTACAAAGCCATGCTACAGTATTTAGGCCCCTTCATAACAATAATTCACATATGTAAAATACTTACTAATTAGCTGTACGATTCTCTTTGTTTAGAAAATGTCCTCCTATTGGCTTTTAAGTGTCCCATAGTAGAAGAAAGAAAAATCTATTCCTCAAACAAAGTAACAAAGTTTTGACTGGATGAGCCCACAGAGTAAGAGAATTTTAACCCAGATATCACCATGAACCTATAATGGATTTTCTGAGGAAAGTAATAAAAGGCCTCAAAAAACCTCATCCACCTTCATTTAGTGCTTAGGAGCTCACAGTGGGTTAGGCCTCTCCTGGACAATGACTGTTGGAAAGCCTTCTTGTTGTGTGAGCTTCACCAACTTGAATCCAGATCTGCTTAGGTAATTGTAAAATTCCTTCATCAGAAAGATGGTAGGTTCAGTCAGGATAGTGTTTTGTTACCAAACCTCTTTCACACTAGGGACTGGCCTTACCCCAGCTTTGTCCGGGGACCTTTTACATGTGGGTGACCTCTAGTTTCCTGACTCACTCAGGAAAAATTTCAAGGAGGAGTTGGAGTGAGAACAAAGCAAGTTTTATTCATGCAGAGAAAAAGATAGAGGCTGAGACTTGGGCTCCTGTGGACAAAATCAGAGGTTTTAGCCCAGCAGTTGCTACTCCCACATGCTTGTCCCCTTGTAGGTCTCAGAGAGCTACTATGAAAGAAGCAAAAGTCCAAGAGGGCAGGACCAGTCCATTCTTAGGATTTTATTGTTTCCAGCCTTATGAACTTCATGGAACCAAATTCAGTCTCCATCTAATATGATCTGTTCCAAAGTGTCATGGTGTTCACTGCCTTGGTAAGGGGAGGGGATCCTTTTACTAGTGGTGTCAATTTTCATTATAATGATTGTATAATGAACTTTGGGGTCATTCTCTGGTCATTTTCTCCACCTTAGAATGATCTGGCTTTAGCTAGTTCCTGTTGTTGACCTCTGCCACCACTGTAAGAGTTTCCTGCCATAAACTTTTCCCTTTTGATTATGTGTGGAGGTTGAGGTTCTGGTGAGAAGACCTAGCAACTTATGGCCCATGATGCTCCTACTTTCTCATTCCACTCATCTGGATTTTTCCTTAACTTCTAACTTCTTTCTATTCTGCCTCAGTAGTACCTGAACTTGTCCAGCACTAAATTTTCTGTAGATGACTCGGCCTTTTGAGTCTTGTAAATTTCATTGTACTAACATGAGAAAGAGTCCAAGTATGAACTTGACCAAATAAAGGAAGTGTCACTATTCAATAATAGTAACACAGGCTGGGTGTTGAATGATGAGTAGGATTTCATAAAGAGGAGAAGGGAATAGTGACATTCCAGGCAGAGGTATACGTGAAGGCACCAAGTCAGGACAGCAGGCGTCATGTGAAGATTACTATTCTCCAAGTAGAGGGTTATTCTCTGTGTCTACATAAATGGTATATAGTGGTTGGGGGAGGAGAAGGAGACAAAAATCTGGAAGGGTAGTAGAGCCAGGACACTTAACTCCTTTTATTTTGAACTAGAATTTGCATTTCAACCAGGAAGGGAATGTAGATCCACTGAAAGATATTAAAGGAAGAGGGGGATACAATAATTAAGTTTTTAATTTCATTCACTTAAACATGTGTAAAGAAAGTAGATTGATGAGAAAAGTGGGTAAAGGAATCAGGAAAGAGCCCAGTGAGGAAACTAATGGAGAAATCCAGATAAGAGAAAGGAGAACTTGAATGCAGGTCCTGGAATAAGAAATGAGTAGGGAATAAGAAATGTGAGATGAAATCTCTAAGATTTGATCACCGATTGGGTGAAAGGATTAGTAAAAGAGGGAACCTTTGATGGTATATAATTATTAAGAAATAAAAGAATAAATATCTATACCTATAGAAAAAGAGAAATAGAAACAGAGGAGAGAGAATAGGGGAAGGTGAAGAGAAAGAAAGGAAAAGGCTTGATGAGAAAAGGGAAAAAGAGTAAAGGAACAAGAAAATAAGATATGCTAATAGGGGACTTTCTACAATTTTTTGAGACCTGATTCTATGGATAACCCAGTTCTGCTGGAATTAAGGGCTTCAGGGCATTCTTATTTCGCATGATTGTGGAGGCTATTTGGGGTCATGTTTGGTTTCATTAAATTTTTAAAGTATTTGTTCTAGCTCTGTCTCTATTTTGCTTATTAGTTCAGTTTGTTCATTAGATTTCACATATAATTGAAAACATATGGTATATGTCTTTTTTCTGACAGGCATATTTTACTTAGAATAATGTTTTCCAGATCCATCCATTCTGTCACAAAGAGTGAAGTTTTCTTTCTTTCTTTCTTTCTTTCTTTCTTTCTTTCTTTTTATGTCCAAGTAGTATTCCATTGTGTGAAAGTACCATAGTTGTTTCATCCACTCATCTACTGATAGACACTTGGGCTATATCCAAAACTTGATTATAAAAAACACTGCAGTGAACGTAGAGTACTTATATTCCTTAGAATTAGTAGTTCAGGTTTATTTGGATAAATTTCTAGAAGTGGAATAGCTGGATCATAAGGCAATTCTTTTTTTAATTTTTAGAAGTATCTCCATACTGCTTTCTTCAGTGGCTACACCTATCTGCATTTCCACCAAAAATACAAAAAGGTTTGCCTTTCTCCACATCTTTGCCAGCACTTGCTGTTTGTTTATTTGTTGATGATGGCCACTCTGCCAGGTGTAAGATGATATCTTCTTACGGTTTTAATTTGCATTTCTCTGATAATTAATGACACTGAGCATCTTTTCATATGTGTATTGGCCACCTGTATGGTCCTTTTGGGGGAAGTGTCTATTTAGATCCTTTGCTTATTTTTAATGGAATTGTTGGTATTATTTGGTGTTTCATAAGTTCTTTATAAATTTTTTTTTCAATGTATGGTTTCCTTTCACCTGCCTCCAGCCACAGATCTGGCTGGAGACCTGGCTTGCAACCTCATTACGTGCCCTGGCTGGGGAATCGAACCAGCGACCTTTCGGTTTGCAGTGCCTTATCCACTGTACTGCCAGCCAGGGCTAATTTTTTTATATTAATCCCTTATAGATGCATTGGCAAAAATGTTCTCTCATTCAGTGGATTGTGTTTTTATTTCATTGATGATTTCCTTTGTTGTGCAAAACTTTTTAAGTTTGATGTAGTCCCATTTGTTTATTTCTTTTCTTTCCCTTCCTGAGGAGATATATCAGAAAAAGAAATATTGTTATAAACAATGTCTGAGATTTTACTGCCTATGCTTTCTTCTAGGAATTTTATACTTAGGGGTTTAACAGTTAAGGCTAATCCACTTTGAATTTATCCTTGTGTGTGGTATAATAATATGGTCTACTTTCATTTTTATGCACATACCTGTCCAATTAAGGCACTATGGGTCAGGGAACTGAAAGAAAGAGAGATAGAATTGTAGTCTATAGTGTTTATGACTACTCAATATCCCCCACACACCAGTTCAGTAAGTAAAAATATTTTCTCAAGGAATTTTCATAGAGAAATTTTCCATACTTTCTCTCTCTCTTTCTTTTTTTCTTCTCTCTCTTTCTCTCTTGTGCCCTCTCTCTCTCTCTTTCTCTCTCACACACACACGTACACACACCATCACAAAGCAACTGCAGAAACAAGACCTATGAGATAGAAATATCAAAAACTGTAGCATCAGACCCACAAAAAGGCAGATATTGGACTCAACAAATAAAAGGTACAGAATACAAAATATTCATAGTTAAATACATAAAAAATTTTAAAACATGAGTAAACAATAAGAATGTGCTTAGAATAACCTGATAATTTTGAAAACATAGCAAAGCTTCAAGAAATACCTAGAGTCTTCAAACTACACCCATAGAACACAAAAGGAAAATGGTATTTTGGGAGTCCTCTTATATTGCAAGACACAAGAACATCTTTCTCTTTTTACAGCTTGGTTCTTATAACTCTATTTCTTCAAAACTTTTTCATACTCATATACTTACTAAGGTAACCACTGGAAAACAAAAAATAAGTTGACAAACCAAAACAAGGAGGTCAAGAGGAGGGGGACAAATTGGGAAGAAGTAATAATATGAAAATTTCCATCTTTCATTGTAGGCATTTATTAAAGAATGTAGGAAGAAAATATAAAAATCTTAAAAATCATATTCATAAATTTAATCTAGCAGGATATAATAATAATTCACATTAACAAATAGGAATGCAAAGATATTTTAATATTAGAAATCAATTGATATAATTTAACATATGATTGATGGAGAGAAGTCTTTCCAATAATTGCTAAAAATAATAAGTTTTAATATCTTTTTTAATAAAAATACTACATTTGTAATTAGAATATTTCTTCACCTTGATAAAAATATAATTCTAAATATGGAGCCAGGTCAATATATAACAGTTTAAATCAGGAACAGCAGAGCGTGCCCACTCTTACCATTACTGTGAAATATTTTTATAACTGTGTTCTAGGAGTCTCTTGGTCAAAATCTCCATATCCCTGAAATTGCCTAAAGTTCAACATATATTTACTAATCTTTTAATCCTCCATTTTACATAGTTGTAAGAAAAAGGCATATGTTCTGTTAAAGGTTATGTGCAAGTAAATCACACCAAGAAGTTTGTGCAACTCTTTCAGAAAGATAAATTTCATATTATCAGTGGAATGTATGATGTTTATGGGTTCTTATGAGAACTGTTCTATGTTGTATTTAATGTTGTTACTGAGGTGGTAGAGGAAGAGAAATGAGAGAGTGGGAGTCCAAGAGTCCTTGTCCCCTTAATTCATTCTTTGGGTTGTTAGCCAGATGATGGCTAGAATGGCCAACTGTCCTACTTTGCTTGGAACTAAGGGGTTTCTAGGGACAAGATTTTTACTGCTAACATTTGAACAGTCCAGAGCAGAATAAGCAATTGATCAACCAGTGGGACTCTACACTTCAACCTGCAATCCACAAAGCAAGAGCATGCACATTGATTGTTGTGATCACTAGTTCACCAGGATTTATCTAATTTGCCAGGAATCAACTTGTTTGCTTTTCCTTGGTCAACATTAATTATTTTCAGAATGCAAATCCGTGTGTGTGTGTGTGTGTGTGTGTGTGTGTGTTTTCCAAAGCTAGGCTCCTCAAACTTAAGTGTAGTATATCAGTGGAAGATTTGTTTTAAAAAAAGAAAAGACAAAAACAAAAACTAATGATCCAACCCCAGAGATTCTGACTCAGCACTTCTGGAGTGGTCCCAAGAGTCTACATTTTTAATAAGCTCTGGTGATTCAAGCCACCCTGGCTGGTGGCTCATTGGCTAGGCACCAGCCTGAGAACCCAAAGGTCACTGGTTTGATTCCCAGAAGGGGCACATAACCAGGTTGCAAGCCAGGTCTCCAGCCAGGTCCATGCCTGGAGGCAAATGAAAGGCAACCATACATTGATGTCTCTCCTCCTCTCTCCCTTTCCCTCTCTCTAAAAATAATCAATAAAAATCTTTAAAAAAAGAAAGAAAGAGAAGAAAAATCCCAGAAGAGAAGACAAATAGCAATGTGCACACCTAGGGCCTACATGAGGGTTTATAAATACTATTTACTACTGAAAGAAACTGGGACTCCTTTGAGAAATGGCAGGAAAGACACAAAATAATTCTAGGTCATATTATTGTATCATAAAGCAGGGCATAATTATGGTATATCAAAAAGATAAATATTCCAATCAGATGACCCAAAATAGGACAGTTTAGAAAAACAAAATAAATATTGATTGTAATTTATTGAAACACTGAAAAATATATGTATATATTTATTTTTTAAATATTCAAAAATAGAAAGAGGAAGTTACTATCTCCACACCCACATTCTTCCTCTCCCCTCCTTTATCCCAATAAAAGCAAGTAAATTTTTATACTGTAGATCATCAGGTCACTAAGTTTTTACTCAGAAAAGAGCAATCAGAAAATAATTTACCTTGATTTACCTGTTTAAGCTACATTTCATGGCTAGCAAACATTCCCAGTCAATAGGAAATATTATTTATGTGATTCTTCAAGCTATTCAAATATGAAAAGAAAGATAAGGTTAGAAAAATAACTATTTTCAATCCCTGTTGATCGGGAATGATCTTTGCTGTTGGATGAAAGGCTGATGGAAATGTTTACAATGGAAGCATGTAGTTATGAATTACCTGAACCTAGTGCCAATGGTTCTACTTAGCATCACTAAATGTGGAATTGATGACTGTGCCTTCTGATATGCCTCATGTTGATAAAGTACACAGAGCCAGAAAAGGATATACATACACACATATATATGTGTGTGTGTGTGTGTGTGTGTGTGTGTGTGTGTGTGTATATCTCAAACCTCTAGTGCTAATACACATGAACTACAGAAACAAGTTACATAATCCATAAGGAACCAGGAAGCAGGCATTTCTGAAATGTGATAAAATGTACAATGCAATTGTCCAGTATCTGTAAGCCAAAGGTATAGAAGAATAGAAGGTGCTACTAAATTAAGAGAGAATAATAAACAAATGTAATGAATGTCTGAACCTTGCTTGGATTCTGATTTAATCATGCAGACTGCAAAATTACATTTTTAAGACTGAAAGAAAATTATTATGGCCTCAGTATTAGATAATAGTAAGAACCAGTGTTAATTTTGTTGGGTTTAGTGATTTCACAGTGTGGTATTAAAAAAAAAGTCCATAATTTTTAGAGAAAGATGATCAAATATGTACAAGAGGAATGCAAGATGAATGGAAATTGATTTAAAATATTTTTTATTATAAATCACACATGAATTGTATCACATTCTTAATAATTGTTGAATCTGGACAATGGATATATAAAACTTTATTGTATTACTTTTAAAATAAGTATATATATTTAAAACTTCAAAGAAAATTAAGACCATTGATCAAATTAAAGGCTGTGCTAATAGCCAACGGGATGAACCTTCAGAACAGCTTGTTGCATTGCCTTCCATGAGTAATTTTGTGAAAATTATTCCCAGACAACTGTTTATCTTTTCACTGTTCCCACACTTTGTGGAGAGTGTGTGATGTTTTGCTTTAGCAGAGACCCCTTTTTTGACTCTTTGCATTGGAGTACTGAGCAAACCCTTGTCAACTACAAAGTATGTGACATTTGAAGAAAGGTGACATTCTGTCACATTAGAGAAGTGTTTATCTGAGTTAAGGCTGGTGAGTTGAGGGGGTTCCAGGAAAGAAAGCATAGCATGAACCTTTCAGTGCCTATCCAGGTCTACTGAATGACAGATACAATAAGAATAATCAATAAACAACACAAAACTGAGATGTACCATTATGTGATAAGTCAAAGTCACAAGCAGAAAGCAATTAATTACACCCAGATAGAAATGTGTCCTCAGAATAGCACCAGTACTTTCATGTGTAACACAGCCTATGCTATTGTGGATCAGGTTGAGATGCAAAAGGTGCCCCAAGACCAGTCCCTGACCCAAAATAGAAAAGAGAAGCTACACAAGTTGACATGCTGATAAATTCAATTGATATATCAACATGTGGCAAGAACCCATGGGACATAAGGCGGCATGACTGACTTTTATAATCAATCATTATGGAGTTGTTCCAGGAGCATGCAGGCTGTTCAAAAAGCTTTCATTCGATCCTCTGCTCCCATTACAAAAAGTGCTGCTTAAGAAATGTTTAAAGAATCTGCTATGGAAGAACCATGGACATGGACAACAAGTGGGATTGACTTTGTGGGGGAGTGGGTGGGTGGGGAAGGGGACAGAGGGGAGTAAAAAGGGGATGGATGTAATACAACAACAATAAAATTCAATTAAAAAAAGAAATGTTTAGAATTCATGATTTCTTTACCTGCTACAAAGAAACTATAAATACTTTAAATTTACTATTATTTTTATCATTATTTTTGTATGTCTGAAATAGGTTTATTGAATAAAGATAAATGCATACAATACAATACAATACAATACAATACAATGTACAGATTTTAAGTTTCATGACAAATGTAAAAATTACCTCAATAAAAATATGAAACATTTTCATTACTCCAGGTCACCTCATGCCCCTTTCCAGTCACATCTTCCCTGAGCAACCACTGATCTGTTTTCTAGTACTATAGATCACAAGGCAAATAAATAACCACTTGTCTATTCTAGAACTGCATATAAATGGAATATTTTGGCATATGCTCTTAAGTGTGGCTTCTCTCACTCATCATATCTTTTAGATTCATCCATGTTGTGGCATGTATGAATAGTTGGTTCATCTGATTCTATTGTTCAATACTTTTGAATCACTATATTTTTTTTTCTTAAATTTTATATAAATGCTGTAATACTGTACCTTTACAACTTTTTTGAGAGATCTAATGTATCCATCTCTTTATGTATAACATTACATTGCCAGTTATCTTTATAATTTTTGATACCATTTTTCTACTAAAATCCAGGACATCATTTTTGTTACTGTTACTCTATTACAGTTACCCCAATTTCTCCTCATTTGTCCTCTTCCACCTAGCCCACCCCCTGTTTCCACAGTCAACCCCCTCACTGTTGTCAATGTCTATGAGTTGTTCATACATGGTTTTTGACTAGTCCCTTCCACTTCTGGGAATGGCACACCACTTTAAAGTTAGCTTTTTTAAACATCATCACTATTGTCAACATCATTATGCTTGTGCATATATGCAATATCAAGCTTTTCAATTAATGACCAATTATTATTTCTCCATATATTGACATACAATCTATACAATATTATTAATTGAACAAATTTGTTACCCAAAGTTAAAGTATGATTGATACGTACTCTTTATAAGTTTAACATTAAATTCAGTTTCAAGTATCTTACTCAGATAAAACACTCTGGATTCTTATTCTAAAACCAATAATTAGCATCTAAACACATGGATTTTAAGTTGTTTACTATCGCTGTAATTTATCTTTTTTTCAGCTAAAATTTTACACCTAACTAAAAATCAAGGCACTTTCTCCAACTACCTTATTTTTTTTACAAAGTAATTTTTTCTAAATTGAATTTTTCCTGTAGTGGATAGGCAGGTAGATGATAGATAAATAGATACATAGATAGATAGATATATAGATAGACACTACAGAATGATTTTATTCATACTTTTTGAACAAATTTGACCTTGGGATAACTTTACATCTCTGTTCTCTTAGAAATCTGATAAAGTTATGATGTCAGCCTTGATACCAAGCAACATTGTTTATAGTAAAAATGACTCCTAATTGATAAATTGCATTTAGAATATTAAACTATAAATAGCTGGTGGGGAGGCTGTAGTTTTAGTTGCCTCTTATGGTTTGTTTACTTGAGTTTATGACTTCCAGAGGGCTCATTGAATAAAACCAGATCATTTCTGGTTTCATTCCAACATGCTACTCCTTTTGTCAACTCTCCCTGACATACCCCAGTTCTGGAAGCCATATCTTTTATTCCTACTTAACTTTCATTGGAATAGAAGAATTGGGGCAAGATCTAGGAAAATACTTAAAAAATCTTTCATGCCATCATTTTATTTTGCCAATGTCCCCTTCATCCTAGGCTCAAAGGTATTTAATATCTCAGGTTTCTAAACATTTTTATGTTTCTAGGGACCATGTTAGATTGGTTCTCTGTTTTACCCTATGACGAAAAGTTCTGAAGTCTATTATCTCTCAGAATTGTAAAACTCCTGTCTCTTCTGCTATTTTCCCCACTCTTGGGGTATGCCTTTTATGTTAAATCAATTTTCTATGATTTTTCTAGGATTTCTTGAAGAAAGCAAAATTAGAAGGCTATATTACATCTTCTTTTGTGTCCTAGGAACCAAGTCACTTTTATTTATAAATTCAGTTATGTTACATACAGGGTTCTTTCAGTTTATTCATTTGATTTGTCTTTGAGTAGATTTTGACTATTAGCAAAATACCAAATCTTATATAGTTTCCCCTATTAAATATATTTAAATACATGAGTTAAATATACTACCAGAATCCTCCAAAGTCTTTGAAGAATGTTTCAATTCATGGCAAGACCATGACAACTGGGAAAACCTCTTAAGGTACCAGATATAAAGGAGAAAATCTTCTCTAAGCTATGGCTATAGTTGTAATTAATCTTGTTACTGTATAGTTATAATTACATCAGACATTAGAGATGTAAGTAAGGGTAACCTTGAGTTAATACAGAAAGGCTATTCAAAAAATTAAGTTTTGAAATTTTAAGGAAATCGATAGAAAATACTTAAGTACTATTAGAAATAATTTAAATAAAACATTAGTGGATGCAGGCTCATATTTAATAACATTTTCAATGCAATCTAACCATCTTTTTTTCTCACTTCTTTATAGTATACTGGAAATGTAAATAAAACTGTCACATCTCTGCTCCCACCTGTGTAATTCTTCGGCCTTCTCTTCATATGGAAACATTAAAGTAGTGAAAAGTCTTCACTGTCTCTTGGTTCAGTTCAATTCTCCATCAGTGGGATATACAAATATAAACAGCCTTATAGGTGTAGTGGTAATGAACATAGACAGCAGCATGAATGCTTATATATGCATTCTGCTAAACACAAATAGTCTCCAAGGTTTTTTCCACATGCATGATTAAAAATCACAATGAAAAATCAGAGAAATCTCAGTGAGGGGCTGTAAATAGATGTCACCTCTGAACAAGTCTGAGCACTATCCAGCTCTCTGCTTAGAAGAGTACTTACTGCTCTATCATTGCTCCCCATTCCACACACCCCTTTCTATATATCACCTTCTCCCACCCTTCAAGATTGCTTTTACTATTCATTTTTACCTATTTCTACTTGAATATTGGGAAAAGAATCAATGTTATCCATCTTCTGCCTTCATCTATGAAAGAAACTTGACTTTGGGTGGTGAACACAAAAATGCAATATACTGATGATGTGTTAAAGAATTGTACATTTGAAACCTATATAATATTATTAAACAATGTCACCCCAACATTCAATTGTCAAACAAAAAAGAAAGCTTTGGAAATAAAACAATAAACAGGATTTTAAAAGCTGATCACTTCATATTGAGATTTAAAATGTTTAAAGGGAGCTAAGCTAAGTATCCCTTAGCAATGTGATTGTAGCTTCTAGGAACTATCTACTCCCCAAAATGTAATTTTCTCATTACAGTTGCTTTTTCCCTATTATGAGTGGTATAATTGTGTTCCCCTCATTCCACAGAACACCAGATCAATTTTATTCACAATAACAGCCACTTAAATAATATTACAATCACATTTGATTTTCTATAGAAAGTAAAATACTTTTTTTCCTGAGGAATTAAGTTGAAAAATGTTTAATGGAAGCAAATATTCTAGCAATCCTATCAAATGACTTGTTTCAGAGCTCCAGAATGCTTCCCATTCAAAAGATTGGTTTAGAAAGGTATAATAGCTGTGTTAGCAGTACATAGAAAATATATCATTAAGTCATGTCACCTCAGCCAGAATGTATTTTTTTAAAAAAATAAAGTAGATCAGTATACCTCCAGTAAATATATGTCATGTGCACATATTAAAAGTAAAGACTCTAAGCCCCCAGAATAGCTTGAAACTTGAGATGATAATTTGCTCTGTGACTGACTTGTGTATTATGGTGTTGCAGCAATTTTCTAATTTAAAGTTAATCCACAGATTTCTTGGCCATCCAAAAATGGTTATATCAGATGATAATAAATCACTAATAAGTAATTCATCATATAGCTAAATTTTAAATTCATTTTATCTTAATTATGAAAATCTTTAGAATTTTTTATATTGCTAAAATGCTCTTAAATAGTTAAAGTTAAATTGGAATAAAATGTACATGTCTCTGTCAAGTTTCAGAAATATATTTTTTATAATTAAAATAATAAAAAATTTAAATTACTTGGCTATACAATTATTGGTTTACTAATGATTTCCCTTGGTTTCCAATATATATGTTTTACTTTGTGTATATATTTCTAATACATAAATATTAGATTTAAATAATCTTTAGTTGCCCCAAATCCCAATAAACTAGAAATTATACTATAATCTAGGTTTAGTACTAACTCTTTGTAAGAGATTCTCAGAATTGTAGAGTTCTTTCCCTATAAATACAATCCTAATAGTAAATGGGCCATGGTGAGCAGTACAAGACACTTCTCTGTTGTCCTTATGTTCCTGTAACAGAGACCTAGCTTTGGAAACATTATCTAATGTATTTATGCATTTCATGTGTTAGAGAACATGTGCATCTCATTCTTTGTTGTTTCACTGCATTTTCTTGTTTGATTACGTACAGTACAATTGATCCCCATGATTCAGATGGTTTCAACCTAAAGCCTCCTCTTGGCTGTTCTTAAAAGCCAACAGAAAATAAACTATCAAGTTTCTTTGTTTTTTCTTATTTTAATTTATTGTTTTTTGGCTTTCTTAATGGAGATGTTTTTAATTACTTAATTTTTTTTTTAATAATTATTATTTTACAGTCGTCTAAATTATCCCCCCTTTGACTTCTTCTGCCCAGCCTCCATCATACCCACTGGCTCCTACCATCATTCCCCACTCTGTTGTCCTTGTCTGTGAGTCATTCATACACATTCTTTGACCAGTCCCTTTACTTTCTTTCCACCTTTATCCCCTTCCCTCCTCCCCTCTGGTCACTGCCAGTGTGTTCCATGTTTCCATGCCTCTGGTTCAATTTTGCTCATTATTTAATTTTGTTCATTAGATTCCTCTTATAGGTGAGATCATATGGTGTTTGTTATTCCTTTTTTTAAAGTAGAATATCTTTAAATGCATACCTAGCTTTATATAAACTTCAGATGCCAGTGGAAGCATGCATTCCAAAGTATGTGCTTGTTGCACAACAAAGGCCTGATTGCAATCTTACCTTGCCCTGACCTCCAAACAGGGCAGGGTTTTTCCAAGTACTTGAATAAAGGCTTCAACTTTTTTCCTGACAGAATGCACATCGTTCTACAGTTTAAGTGAGATTCTATACCCCATTCTGAAGAATACACCTTATTCTAAAAGAAGAGGTGTATATTGTTTGTCATTTTAGGAGTGGGAACTTATGAAGTGTTACAAGTGACACAATTTGGGTAGCAGCTGCTTACTTTTCCTTCTGCTATAAAGACTTGAAAAAGTATTAAGAATCCATAAGTAATTTGAAGTTTATACTTTCCCCTGAACCTAAGACATTTAAGAAGCATAATGCTATCATGGTTTTTTTTTTTCCTATGAAACAACTTTTGTGGCTGTCCTATTTCAGATGCAAAAGATATTAAAGAGATATCTTTATATTTTAAAAAATAATCAACCAGAATGCCAAAGATGCCAATTCAATATGAAACCTTCTCTGCCCAAGGATTTATCCCTTATATTGGCCTAGTGTGACTCTCCACCATGTTCAGGATCTATTGTGCCTATCGGCGATTTTAGCAGAGTATGGTACCCCAATGTGTGTGGTTTTGATAGAGCACTTTTGAGCTTCTCAATCACTGGAACTCTGTAGTTACATCCATTTTAACTACAGTTAACACGGAGGCTTCCTCAGTATATAGGACACACTCTGAAATTCTCATGCCCAGATTCAATAACAGACTCTTCTTACTATAGAAAGTTACCACTCTGTAGTATAATTTTTGTTTATCTGTCTCTTATGCAGATAACATGATTTTTTAGAGCAAAAAATCAATCTTATTTTATCTATTGCATTGAAAGAGTTCAATTAATATACTTGAATGGACAAATAGAAGAAATAAAGTGATGGTTTAAACCTAGAGTTACATATTATTTTAAGTTTGCACAGCATTTTCCAATAATGTGTTCTTTAAAACTTTAAACAACCCATGGAATTATTGCCTCATTTTGCAGATGAAGAAACTAAGGGTTAGGGAATTCATTGCACATGATAACAAAATGGTTAAGCGCATGGACTATGGAATCAACCAGTCTGCATCTGAAGTCTAACACTGCTACAACTAGTTATGCAACCAAAGGCAAATTATTTAACTTTTCTCTGTGCCTTAGTTTCCTCATCTATAAAATGAGTACAGTAACAGTATTGCCCTCATAGTATTGCCCTGAAAATTAATATAAGGAAAACTTAAAGCAGTCTCTGTTGCATAGAAATTACTCCAGTTTTTTGGATAGAACTTCACTGGCTACAAAGCCAGTGCTCTCTGTATATAGTGAAAGAATTACAACTGAACCTTTTTCTATGGAGTAAATGTATATTATTTATCTCTTTTATCAATTACCACTCACATTTAATATTTTGTATTAGTTTCAGATGTACAACATAGTTGTTATATAATAATAATCAATAATATTGTAATAATTATGTATGGTGCCAGGTGGGTAGTGGAAATATCAGGGGGAACACTTTGTACAGTATCTTATCTACTACTTCTAAAAGCACTCCTAGAAAAAAAGCATATTCTGACTTTCAACCAGTTAGAAAGAGCTTTTGAAACAAATCTGTACATAGACTTTGATTAAAAATAACTTATTAGAAACCCTAGCATCTACATAGTATATACTGGAAATATTAGTTTTGTGGACAATAATGATGAATCTTGTGTTTCCTTATTTTGTAATGTTGTGAGAGAAGCTGATGGGGACAATGACCCTGACATGATGAGCTCAAACAAAGACAGAGAATTCACCCATCCCACAAACAGGCAGAGCTCCCTGCTCTGATGGACTTACATCTAAGAGCAGGTGGAGCAAAGGGTTTCCGAAGATGTCCTCCAAAAGGATCCTACCTTCCAGTATTCATATACTGTGCAGTCCTTTAATCTGGAACAACTTGTGACTGGCTTTATTTTTTCTTTTTTATTATGGTGAACTTTATGTAACATTAAATTAACCATTTAAAAAACACTTTCATCATCCTGTTAGGAAGGATAAATAACAAACCAAGGCAGGGAGGAGGAGGGATACATGTCCCACCCACTGACTCAGCAGTCCTTGAAATTCTACAAACCTTTTGTTATCTGGGAAAGAACACCTTTGAAACTGCTTTTACCCCAAGGCCTGAAAGGCTTTAGAGCCCATAGTGCCTAAAAGAAGAAGGCCATTAACACCTTTGGGTATTCACAAGCACACACCAGCCTCACCCCACCTCCAGGCAAAGCTGATAATGCCCTTACCTGTCTATATATGTTACTTGTTCACTCTTATCCCACCAGCTTTATAAAGAGAGACAAAGGTCTCTCTCTCTCTCTCTCTCTCTCTCTCTCTCTCTCTCTCTCTCTCTCCCTTCCTCCACCCCCCACCTCTGGCTTCCTGGCCTCAGGCCACTCCAGCTCTTGTGCTTGCCACCTGGCCAAAGGCCACCCTTACTTTCTCACCCTCACCCTGCTCTACCTATGCCTTTCACCCCCACCCTAGCTAGGCCCTTTTCTTCCATGAGAATGGATCACCAATGAACCCTGCTTGCACACTAATAGATTCACTGATCTGTAATTCTTACTGAGTTTCTGGAAGTTTCTACCATAACAATCCAAAAGGAAACCCCCTATACACTAAGCAGTTACTCCTATTCTCTCTTCTCTTCAGCACCTGACATTCACCAATCTACTTTGGCCTAAAAATGGAAACCACGTAAGGAGGACTACCTAGAGATTCCCCTGCCATTAAGAGACCCAAATAGCCACATGAAGAAGTAGTACGAAGAGAGAGATACCCATCACGCCCTTGGTGGTTCAGCCATGCCAACTGAGGTGTCAGAGATGAGCAAGGCAGATTTCTAGGACATCTGTGACTCAGAAGACACCTGTGGAGAATAAAGAAGACACCTGGTTGACAGTCACAACTCAGGCTCAAGATATGGTCCTGAGGGAGCCATCCCAGCATCTGCATTTGTTCAATCCACCCCAACTCAGGCCCCTGCAATAATAATAAATTAGATTAATGGATGAGTAAATACATACATACATAAATACATTCAAATATGTTAGATAGTAATAAAATGGTTTGGAAGGAAACAAGGGCAGAGTAAGAAGTATCAGGAGAGCTGTGTTGCGGGTGGGGCAAGTTGCAGAGTTGCCTAAGGTAATCTGACACAGCCTCACATTTCTGATTGAGGAGAAGCCAGTAAGAGATTTTGAAAAGGGAAATCACATGATCTGGCTAATCTCTAAAAAGCACTTCCCTGTTGCAGGGATAAATACAAGGAGTGGGGTGAATGGCCTGCTAGCACCTACATAGACACTTGTATTGAAAATGAAAGAAGAAAGGATATAGGTAGCACATGGAAACCTGCAGAATGCAGACAAGCGAGCAATTCAGTTGAACAGAAAAATAATACTGGATTCATTTGTTCTAGTTTCTACACACAGTATCTGGATTTTCATATTGCATGGATCTGTGAAGTCTTAACAATTAAATGGTTCTGGGACAAAATTAAGTTAGTGAAGTAAAAGTAACAGAGAAAGGAGGGGGGAAACATTTTCCAATGGAATCTCTAAATTAATATTTGAAAACCTTGCATGAAGTGAAACTTAGTACCCCATAAAACATCAGGAATAATTCCCAAGGCTATTTGGGCTCCTCACCCCACCCCACCTTACCCCCACTCCCTACAGTCCCTGAGGCTCTGCAGGCCCAAGACCAAATGGACATCCTGGAGAAAATCAACTTGAAAGGGCTTTTCTCAGGTTCTTCAGATAGTGGAATTATATGTGACAAAATCACCAGTAAAATTTAATTCACATTCAGAACTTTGAAGGAATAACAGTTGAAAACCAATTCAATTGAGAAAAAAAAATCTTAAAAAGCAATGTAAATCTGAACAATAGCAGTAAGACTTGACTCTATACTCTGAGTATAATTGAATCCACATGACACGCCAACTTTGAACAAAGGTAATATGTGTGTACCCCACTTTATCACTAAATAATTAGTTGACTACAAGATTTACTATAGTGCTCCATTAAGCAGAAAACCTTGCTGTATCAATGACTATTCAATTTACAAGAATGTAATTCATAATCAACAATCAGGAGAAACAAGAATGCCTTTATCAGTCCCCAGCCATTGTGTATAGCTAGTATTTTTAAAAATATAATTTGTTTATAAACTTTATTTGCTTATAGACTTTATAAGCAAGGAGGGAGCTCCCCAAAATAGAAATTGTAATTACAACAAAAAGAAAAAAGAAAGAAAAGCCTCAGTTTTATCTTTTAGCCATCTTGCAACTCACTTGACACTATTCTGGCAATTACAAACTTAATATTTTTAACGTTGTAGCAAAAAGTGGACAATCTACACATTTATGGATCCAATCTCCATGTGTCTAGTCTAATGGTAGTCTCCCTTTTTCACTGGGGCATGTAAGGCAGGTCTGGACTGGTACATAATTACATATGAGTCACCTGTGTGTTTGATAATAATTCAGGCTCCAGGGCCCCACTGCAGGTCCAGGGAAATCTGTAAAGTAATAAGACCTTCAGGAAAGTGAGACAGTGGGATACATCATCATTGCTCCCTGAAAGGTAAGATAACCGGGACTCAGGTACCTAACTAGCTACTGTGTGGCTGGGGGAAGACTGGACATTCCTGGATTTCACTTTCTTATATAGCTCTACCAACACAAGACCCCAAATCTTTGTTATAGAGAAAGTTGCAATCATATAGTATAAACAAGTGAAATGTATGCATATTTATGATATATACACATATACTGTATATATGTGTATATATCATATATAAAACATATGAGGTACATTCTATTAATTAAAATTAGACAATGTAAAAGGAGAAATATTACCCCAAATAACCTAGAGTAGATTTCAGGAAGATTAATATCAATTTAAGGTTTAGTTATTTATATATTTTTTCTAAAATTTTAAATAAGAATATCTGAGCATGTTTTATTAATTAGAATGTTTTCTTTCCTTGGGAGAAGCTAATAGACCTTCATCCCATTCCACACTGACTATTTCAGCAGTACGAAAACAGGTTTTCACTGTGTGGGCAGACAGAAATTGTAAATGCCTGTTTGGATTGCCATGCCAGAGCAGTTTGCCCAACCTCATTGATACTTCTTTTTATTATCCTCTATGAATATATTTGGTGTAGAAACTGAAGTGTATGTTTTGTAACTGAAAGCACTATGCATAAATTTATAGGGATTAGGAGGGAGTTTTTTCTATGGAGCCTCTCAAGTGAAGAAAGCTGATTTTATTTTCTTTGTCACTAGATGTCACTGCATACACAAGTGTGCTACTGTGATGGAGGGTAATGGGGAGGCAAAATAGAATCCGGAAGCCTTCCCTGTGATCTTACTTGGAAGCTATCTGCCCTTTGGATCTCTTGGAGGCATTCTCACAATCTTGTTTAATTAGGCTAATCCCCCTTAATGCTCTGTCATTTTACAGGTTGTGTGAAATCCAGTTTTAATGTGTGCAAACCTTTGGCCATTCAACAACCTTTTGGAGTGTCATATGTGGTAAATGTATTTTTATTCAGTTTCTTTTTGACTTGGAATTATGAACAGGATGAAAAGCAGCTACTTACATGCTCCTTCTAATTCAGGGTTATATCATTAAAACACCAATTTGTTCTCAGTCAGAGTGAAACATTGAATAAGTACTTAAAATTGGCTCCAGGCATGGTCTATTTGCTAACTAGTAGCTTTAACATTTGCTACTAGCTAAGAAAATTTAATTAACATTTCCAATCCCTTTATCCAATGTCCTTCCAAATTCCAGGACCCTATCTGCATCCTGTGAGGCAAAGGTGGCTTGGTTAGATCCTTGTCTGTGATTTCTTCTTGCAAGGTTTGCTTCATTTGCAATATGTGCTTTAGAGATTAATTCAAGTTGACACTACAGCCTTCTGGGGAGACAGTAATTTTTACATTTTCCCTTCTTATTCCCAACCCTCAAAAAGATTTGTGAAAATCCTGTCAGGAAGATCCTGCTGGGTTTTTAGTGGAATTACACCTTCATATTTTTATTTGCTGAGATCCCATGGCCAGCAGGAATTTTACCTAAGGCACCTACTATTTGGACTTTTCCTGTCATCTCCTTAGCTGCTGAGACAGATGTGAACAGTTATCTTACCATAGGGACAGGCAGGTCCCTAAGTTTAGGTCCTCTACTCCTGCTGGTGATCTGCTCTAATAAATAAGCATAGATAAGATATTAAAGACACAGGTTATGATCCTAAATGTTTGGTGTGATTATGGAAAATCTGGGCCTCAGCTTCCTCATCTGTAAGAGGAAACTAAGAAAATCTACCTTCACAGGTTGCAAGCCAGATCTCCAGCCAGGTTTGTAGCTGGAGACAGGTGAAAGGCAACCAAACATTGATGTCTCTCTCTCCCTTTCTACCTTTCTCCCTTCCCCTCTCTCTGAAAATAATAAGTAAAACCTTAATTTTTTTAAAAAGTAACTTTAAGTAAATAAATAAATAAAAAGAAATCTATCTTCATCTCACAATGATGTTAGGAGATTCAAACAAGATAATAGATTTGAAAAAAATCAAAAGTGTCATGTAGATACAAGACATTTTCTTCATCTCCATAATAATTTAACTGCCCATGCATATTTTTAAATTCAATTAGAACAGCGATGAAGTCATATCACTTTCAAAAGTTATGCATGACTGTTTTTCTCTTTTTAAAAGCTTATGTGAGATTTTAGCCAATAACCACACATGAGTAGCACCTTTGTATTTAGATATGCATTTGCCTGTACTCTGCCACAGTCAGTACCTGACAAATTAAAACAGAAGGTGACATCACAGAACACCATGGCATGTTCCTGGGCATTCATGGGTTAAGTTCACACACCAGGACTCAAATCCCCTTTATTTCGTATTTCTTTGGTGTAGACCCTGAGATGCCTGGATGAGGTCAGGGAGTGTAGAAAGTGAGACAATAGTGAACAATCACAGTTAAAAGTCATGTCAAGTCTTAAAAGAGCAAAACCTGTTAGTTTAAGGCCCAAATTTCATCTCTTATTTCTTAGAAATAGAGAGCCCCCAAAAAAGTTACATAAATTTTATTGGATATGAAATGGTTCTTACAAAACAGCATTTTGATGAGTCTAAAGTAAACAGGTCCAACTCAGGGCAGATGCGATTTCCATGCAAGTGCCCACGACTTTAAGAATGGGTTAGGGACAAAAAAAAAAAAAAAAGCTGGGAAAAGTAAGGCGAGTTTAATTAAATTTAAATGCAGTCAGTTTTTGCCACAGATCTAGTCTTCAGACTTACTCTATTGACTTGCTTTCTGAAACTTTGAGTCCCACGAAATGAGTGAATTATGCTGATGACAGCATGTGGGGTATTCGGCGGGCTACAGACCTGGCCCGCTCCTGCCGGCCTTAGTTCAGATTTCTACAGCACCGCAGGCCTGAAAGGGATCCTCTAATTTATGGGCGGGATTAGTGCTCCACAGCCTATGTGTGTTATTCTTCGTGGCGTTCAGCCTCGTGGTTTCTTGGCTCCTTATGGTCACTGTGGCCACCTAGAAATTCTTTTCAGGAGCATAATAACTGGATCAGCTGCTGCAGGCTGGAGTTGGGCGGAACAAAGGGAGGCGCAGGGCACTCCCGCAGACACGGGTCTGTTCACAGATCCCAGTGGACAACCCGGGGTCACATCAGACAAAACGGCCTTCCAGCCCCATTTGATAAGGCTCAGTCCTGCACGACCCTGTTGCCTCTACTTAAGGCCTGGGGGACACGCTCCAATAATGTGGTCTCTGCCTATAGAAATACTAGCAGTGGAAAAAAACACACACCCAGGCCCTGCAACAAGCAGGGAGCCTCTTCGTTTTTATTTTCCTCTTTAGAATACTTCTCCATGGAAATCCTTAAGGTAACTATGGGTGTTCATGTCTCAGAGTCTGTTGGCAACATTAATCTTTTGATATGGGTCTTAACTTGGGGATAGCTACAAGTGGGGAAAGGCAGGGAAGGAGAGGGTTATTTTACTCTCAATGAGGCAGCGCAGCTCCTAGTTCCTTGCTTTGTTCATCTGTCGCCTGATGCCATAACGTGGACAGGTTTTTCCTAAGCAGCATCTGGTCCCTCTTGGAGGATTCCACAGGCGTTAAATCTCTTTCGCGTTTTCAATAGTGGCCTCCGGGGCGGATGACCATCTGGCAGGGCGTCACCTGGCCAGCGGGGCCTGACGCTGCTCTGCATTCCCCTGCACAGAATGGCCCCTGTGCCTATCGGGGACCTGGCTGAGTGCTGGACAATGCCCATGGTGCCTAGCGCTGAGCCGGAAACCCCTTATTAATAAAAAGACATTTTATTAACAATAAGGTGAAATTCAATAGTTCCAGCATGTGGGTTTGTAGTCAGCAAAGTTAGGTTTCAATTTGATTTTATTTATATCCTAGCCCACATAGTCATGGGCAACTACCGCTGAGGTTTTAAACCTGCAAAGAAGCAAAATAATTGTTGGGAGTATCAGCGAGACTACCCCAGATATAAAGGTGTATCTTTTGTTTTCCGTTTTTTTGTTTGTTTATTTGTTTGTTTTTCAGTCCTCGCTTGAGGACATGCTTATAGACTTGGAGAGAGGAGGGAGAGAGAAAGGGAGAGAAACATCAATGTGAGTGAGAAACATGGATCGGTTACCTGTAGTAAGCTTCCCAACAGTGATCAAACCCACAACCTAGGCACATGCCATGACCAGGAATCAAACCCGTGATCTTTTTGGCTTATGGAAGGAAGCTTCAACCACTTGAGCCACTTCTGCTGATATATCAGGTAGCAAAGAGTTGTTTTGTTTTTTTTTTGTTTTTTTTTGAAGATTTTATTTATTATTTTCAGAGAGATGGGTAGGGAGAGAGACAGAAAGGGAGAGAGACATCAATGTATGGTTGCCTTTCCCCTGCCTCCAGCTATGGACCTGGCTGGAGACCTGGCTTGCAACCTGGCTTGCTACCTGATTATGTGCCCTAGCTGGGGAATTGAACCAGCAACCTGTGGGTTCGAAGGCTGGTGTCTTATTCACTGTGCCACCAGCCAGGACCGCAAAGAGTATTTTTTAATGGGTTGGTAAAGGATGTTTCAAAAAGGAGCTCTGCAAAGTTGCAAGCACAATTTAGGAAAAGCAAAACAGGATCTGCGCAACACCCCAGAGTTTGTGACATTGCAGAGCTGTTACTATGTTAAGGCTGAAGGGACAAAGTCAAGGAGTAGTTCCTAGAAACCAGAGAGAAAGTTGTGGGGAGAGGAACAGCCTTACATGCTTGCTGTATTAGAGGGGTTGGTGCCCCCAAAGCAAGACAGGGGGTGAAAGGGGATAGGTACTCAAAACAATCTTTGGACCTCGTTCTCCCTTTCTCTGAAAATCCACCTATTTCCCAAACTAAGTAGTAGCCTGAACCACAACCCCTTGGCACTCAAATATGTGTGGCAGACTTCTTACTCTGGAGACATTCAGCCTGCGGTGTTTTTTAGCAGGGAGCATGAGTGTCCCATGCACACAACAAACATGCTGGAAAGCCTACATACTCCAAAGCAGCCCTAAATCAATGACTGACAGGGGTTAGGGTGATTTACCTTCCCTACTTTTCCCTGTCTCCATAGAGTTTTTCTAGGATCCAGCTCTGGTTGCCTACCATGAAAACTTGCATGACAACATACCCAGTATTGGGGTTATTCCCTTCCTGGTCTCACTTTTCTGCATCCAGCGATTACCACCCAAATCAATTATTTATGCTATAATCTCTGTCACAGGTTCACTTTAGGGGGAACTCAAATTAAGACAAATTCCTGCTGGCATAATTTATATGGGTCAGCCTCCTCAGACACAGAGCAAGATGCAAAAAGATGAATGGATTTAAGAAGGAAAATGGAAGGCACTCACATAAGCACTTAACACAGGACCTATTTCACAGCACCTTAGCTAGCACTTAGCGTGGCAACAACAATAGCAGTTATACACTTGTTCCCTCATTCTACTCTCCCTCCACCACCCCACTCAATCAGTTACCCTACTCCTTGGATTTCCCTCCTATATTTACAATTTGACTTGATAGTAGTGTTGGCTGGATTTTAGCTCAGAATTGTGCATATATATATATGTGCATATGTATATATACATACACATATGAAGGGGACCCAAAAATGCCCAGAATTACCTTCTGTAGGGTGGACCCCTTGTAGTACAGACTTCCCCTCTAGGTGAGTGTTCTAGGAACCCATCTGCACCAGTGTACCAGCTGGCATTGTTGTGAGAGGCTACTTTCAACTTCAGTGAATTTTTTTGAAGACTCAATACATTTGTCCTTTTCATGATGGATGATTCATGCATACACTTGCCCACCACACCAAGTGTTCAGCAATTTCTGACCAAAACCAGCATGATCCCCATGCCTCACCCTCCCTCCCTAGTCACCCAATCTCACCTCGAGTGACATTTTTTTTTTTGTTATTTCTCCAGATGAAACAGGTCTTCAAAAGGAAACATTTATGCCTATGTGAAAGAGGTGAAACAGAAAATGGCAGGAGCTTTAAAAGCCATCAAAATTGATGAGTTCTAAAACTGTTTTGAGCAGTGGAAAAAATGTCTTGATAGGCGTTATTGCGTTAAATGAAAGTACTTTGAAGGTGACTGAAGTTTAAACATGTAAGAATAAATACACAATTTTTTATAAATAAATTCCAATTTTGGTCGGGTCAACCCTTGTTCAAGTAGACTGAGGAGTGGGTGGAACAATGAGAGATAGTAGTAAAGTCATTAAAAGGTGAAAACTACATGGTATACCTAATAAGGAACAAAGCCTTAAAACTTAAATGAACATATGTGCATTTCATTCCATCAATGGTCAATTAAAAGAGGACTCAGAGGGTGGTATTAACAGAAGTAGAAAGCCAGCCTACCAAGTATTCCCTAAATTAAAGTATATAGCCCTGCCTAGGTGGCTCAGTTGGTTGGAACATCGACCTAAACACCAAAAGTAGGTTTGATCTCCTGTTGGATACATAGGTTGTGGGTTCAGTCCCTGGTCAGAGCATGGACAGGAGGGAACTGATTGATGTTTCTTTCTCTCACATCAAGTTCTCTCTCTCTCTCTCCCTCTCTCTCTCTCTCCCTGTGCTCTCTAAAAAATCAACAAACATATCTTTGGGTAAGGATAAAAAAAATTAAACTATGCAGACACTAAATCCTATCATTGATATGAGTCCCAGTTTGCCATAAAATATAGAACCAAGTATCCACTATGAAATGCCATAAAACCCTACTTACTATAGCATAATACATATCAATATTTTAGATCCCCCCAAAATCTCAACATATGTATTGAGTTAAAATGGTTAGGTAAAGGATAGAAGGTGTTAACCAAATCAGTTATTGGAGTATGGTCACCTCTAGGGCCAATAATAAAGATTAGCATATAGTTGGTACTTAGTAAATATTTGGTGGATAGTTGGATGATTGGATGGGTTAGCCTACTAGTATAGAAATAACGGAAGTCAACAGTGGTCAAAATACTAATATTTATCCACAGAACTACTTATCCAAAACAATACTTTCCTCATGATGCATATGTGTTTGTGTGCGCATGCACTTGCAAGCACAGAAATGTCAGTATGCAAGGGTGCTGCAAGGGGCCCTGATATAAGGAAGCATGATACAAGAGGCCATTGCTGCAATCAGCCCTTCCCATATTTCTCCCTCCAGTGGAGAAGGTGTCTCTTCTCCTTCTTGGGTTTTGAATGCTTCTGAGTTCTAACTTACCAGCTCAAGGCTCTTCATCTTTTGAGAGGCAAGCTAGATTTTATAGATGGAGATAGATTTTATCTTGATGGAGATTTGAATGCCTGCCAGAATCTGTTGGTGTGCTTGAATGATAAGTGAGTTTCTGGAAATCACCCCAAATCCCTTAAAGCAGTTCTTTTGTGGAACCTCCCTGCCCCCCCCCCTCTATATTTTAATTAAGCATATGCAAGTTAGGGAGTATGTGTGTGTATTTCACAGACTTCCGTTTTAACAGAGCAATAAGGCTCAATGATTAGAGGTTGACACAAAGTGCTCCAATCTACCTGATCACTTAGTTTTGTTAACTGATGTATGTGGCTATTAATGGGAAGTATATCTGGCAAACCACTATAATCCCCATCATTCTTCCTTTTGGAGGAAGCCATGGTTTATTTATTTTAGGGGTGAGAGAGGTGGAGGAAGTTGCTGTTTTATGTGCACAAAGATCACATTTCAATTCTATTCATGATCTCATAGCATACTATATATTTCTTCCAGAAATATGTTTGTTGTTTTGCATTAAAAATATGCTTCTAGACCTGGTTGGTGTGGCTCGGTTGATTGGGTGTTGTCCTGCAAAGCAAAAGAGGCAAATGATCAATATTTCTCTCTCACATCGATGCTTCCCTCCCACTCTTTCTCCCTCTCTTCCTAGGTTTCTAAAAAAGATAAGTAAATAATATCATTTTTAAAAAGTATTATATTGAGGCCCTGGCTGGTGTCACAGTGGATAAGGCACCCGCCTGCAAACCCAAAGGTCACTGGTTTGATTCCCTAGCCAGGGCACATAATCAGGTTGCAAACCAGGTCTCCAGCCAGATCCATAGCTGGAAGCAGGCAAAAGGCAACCATCCTCTCTGCCTGTCTTCCTACCCCTTTCTCTAAAAATAAAAATAAAATCTATTTAAAAAATAAAATAAAAAATAAAAAAATTATTAAAAATTAAAAGTATCCTATTGAGTCCCTCAAGCCACATGGAGTTTTGGACATCTCATTTAACAACCCCCCCCCCCCACCACCACCAATATGTTATTTAATTGAAAAGTGTGAGCATATGAATCCTAAGGAGTGGGCTGATGTCACTTTTCAATATGGCCCCAGAATCCCTGGAATTACACATGGCAATTTCAAGGGCTGCCTGAGCTGTGTATAAAAATTAATAGTTTGGTTCCACATCAGACCTTAAATGAATTTTTCAATATGTAATAGGATATTCAAATAAAACATGAGAGATAGAAGCTAGGAAACAAATCCCATTTACCATAGCAACAAGAAAATTAAAGTAGTTAGGGATCAACTTAACCAAGTAGGTAAAAGATCTGTACTCAGAAAACTACAGAACATTGAAGAAAGAAATTAAGGAAGATACAAATAAATGGAAACACATACCATGTTAATGGATGGGAAGAATTAACATCATTAAAATGTCCATACTACCCAAAGCAATCTGTAAATTCAATGCAATCCCAATTAAAATACCAATGACAGACTTCACAGAAATAGAAAAAATACTTCAAAAATGCCAAAAACACCCATAAATAGCCACAGCAACCTTGAGAAAGAAGAACAAGACAGGAGGAATCACAATACCGGACATCGAGCTATACTATAAGGCTACTCTAATCAAAACAGTCTGGTACTGGCATAAGACTAGACATGTAGATCAATGGAACAGAATAGAGAGCCCAGAAATTAACCCAGGACTCTACGGTCAATTAATATTTGACAAAGGGAGAAGGAACATAAAATGGAGTAAAAACAGTCTCTTCAATAATTGATGTTGGGAGAACTGGACAGAAACATTAAAAAAATAAAACTAGACCACCAACTTACACCATACACCAGAATAAACTGAAGATGGATAAAAGAATTAAACATAAGCATTGCCAACATAAAGGTCCTGGAGAAAAATGCAGGCAGTAAAATTTTAGATATCCTACACAGAAATATGTTTACTGATACTTCACCAAGGGCAAAGGAAATCAAAGAACAAATAACCAAATGGGATTATATCAAATTGAAAAGTTTCTGTTCAGCTAAAGAAAACACCAGCAAAGTTCAAAGGGAACCAACTGTATAGGAAAACATATTTGCCATAGATTCTCATACAAGGGTTTGATATCCAAAATATATAAAGAACTCATGTGACTCAACACCAAGGAGACAGACAGCCCAATTAAAAAATGAGCAAAGGACCTGAACAGACAACTCACTGAGGGAGACATACAAAGGGCCCTAAGGCATATGAAAGAATGCTCAACATCACTAGCCATCAGAAAAATGAAAATTAAAACCACAATAAGATACCACCTCACACCTGTCAGAATGACAATCATCAACAAATCAACAAACAACAAATGTTGGTGAGGATGTGGGGCAAGGGGAACCCTGGTGCACTGTTGGTGGGAATGCAGGCTGGTGCAGCCACTATGGAAAACGATATGGAGTTTCTTTAAAAAACTAAAAATGGAACTGCCTTTGATCCAGCAATTCCACTACTAGGATTATACCTGAAGAACCCTGAAACACCAATTCATAAGAACCTATGTACTCCTCTGTTCATAGCAGCGCTATATACAATAGCCAAGTGCTGGAAACAGCCTAAGTGCCCATCAGTGGATGATTGGATCAAAAACCTCTGGTACATTTACACAATGGAATACTACACAGCAGAAAGAAAGAAGGAACTCCTGCCCTTTGCAACAACATGGATGGGACTAGAAAGTATTATGATTAGTGAAATAAGCCAGTCAGTGAAAGACAAATACCATATCATCTCACCCATTACAGGACAATAATGAACAAGACAAACAATAAGCAAAATAGAACCAGATACATGAATACAATGAATAAACCTTCAGTGGGCAGTGGGGAGGGGGAAGTTGGGAGCAGTTTAGTCAAGAAACTAGTATGGAAGAACCATGGATGTGGACAACAAGTGGGATTGACTTTGTGGGGGAGTGGGTGGGTTGGGAAGGGGACAGAGGGGAGTAAAAAGGAGATGGATGTAATACAACAACAATAAAATTAAATTTTAAAAAACTAAACTTGAGCAGAAAAAAATAAAATAAAATAAAAATAAAGGAATACCTGACAAAAATTAAAAATCAAGGGTAGCATATTTTGTGAGAAACATCTTAAATGTACATAACATCTAAGTGGAAAATAAATAGATATTTATTTTTAATGCATATGTATGAATTTCAGTTAGAAAATTATTTTTAAACCATCAATCACATAGATGCTACTTTATTATTGACATATATAGGATAAGATGGAGTAAATGTTTACCATTAAAGCAAATCATATTTAATAAATGCCACTGAGTTTTTAAAATCATAGTATTAGGAATCATATTTATTTTTAAATATTCTTTACCTAATATTTAATATGTGCTTTATTCTAAGAGTTCTTTATAATGATAGAGCCAAGACACAAACAGATAACCTATACACTCAGATCACATATAATTTATTATCCAAACTCAGGGCACGTTTGAGAGAGAAATTGAGTGCAATTTATAATTAAGTTAGAATGATAGGTATGAATAGGAGCTGTCTTTAGAAAATTGAATGCGTGGTCACCCTACCTGTATATTTTGCCTTAAGAGTGTAAATTCCTCATATATTTTGTGTAGCATTTTAATATGCAAGCTGTTTTGTGACTTAAAAGAAATTACACCTTCCTTAAAAAAAACAAACAATAGAACTCTCAGGAGATAAACTAAGTGGAAATAAATTTCAAGTGGAAAGTAATTTCACTTTAAATAAATGCTGGACAGATGGATGGATAGATGAACAGATAATGGTAAATATTTATTGAGTGCTTCCTATATGCCAAGCATTGCACGGAATGTTTTCTTCATTTTATCTCCTTTATGCAGGTGAAAAATTGAGTTCTAGAAAAAGAATTATATCCATGTTATATAATAAATGAGTACTGAAGTCAAGATTTGAACCCAAGTCATTTGACTTAATGGTCAAGTTCTTAAACTCTCAACTGCCACAGCAAAGAGAAAGGAGGAAGAGTAATTGATTCATATCTGACTTCTAGAGTTTGGAGCCTTAAGGATATAATATTGACAAATATAGAGAAGTTGGGAGTAAAACTCACTAAAGAGTGGGAAGTGGAGGTGATGAGTTAAGTTTTGATGTAAAACCAAAGCAACAGAATTGGGAGTATTAGTTAGAAACCATTTGTCCAACAGCCCTCTCTTAGAGGAGCATCTAAGTCCCCAAAAGCCTAAAACATTAAATGTATCAATGGTGGTTGTTGATTTTACTTCTCATTTTCCCACCCAACACTTCTTCCATGAACAGCACTTGGGTGGCCAATATGAAAGGCCCAGAAGGCAACTGGAGAAGTGAAATGGAAACATGAAAAGGAGATGACATATAAGGATGCACTTGGGAGTGCCCTCCTTTAAGAAAGGTCAACGTCAAAGCCACAAAAGTGAGCAAGCTCGCAAAATGGAGTGCCTGAAAGAGGTGTAGTGAAGTAAGTCATGCGAGGTCTCTACAAGTAAGGCTGAAGGAAGGACATCAAGGCAGCAGAGCAAACATCTTACAATGATCAGCAGGTTAGGAAGGAAACCAAGACCATGTAGAGTTTCAAAGGTTAAATGAGGAGAGGACTCCATTGCCCATGTAATGCTAAAGAACCTCAGGATTTGAACTCCTTCGTGTGCAAGGGCCTCAGTTAGGATTTCTGTATATGTTACTGATTTGCTTTTATAGAAGCCCTGTAATGTTGACATTATTGTTTCTGCTCTATAAATGCCAAACAAGGGACAGAGATGCCACCAAACAGAACAACATCAGGAAGCTGTTTTCAGCCAGGGGCTAGTGAGACAATGGGAAGCATAGTGTTTTTACCAAAGTCTAGGAACCTAGGATATCTGTCAGGAGCAAGATTCATAGAAGGATCTTGTCCAGTGGACCTGGAGCCAGGCTGCTAATGGCAATGCCATAGGAAGGGGACAGGGAGAGGGAGAGAGAATAAATGAATAAGGAAATACATCCCGACTTCCCTTTGCTCTCATTTCCAATTTTCAACCAGCTTCTTCCATTGGCTGAACCTACCCAGAAGGGAAAGAAACTTGGGAAAATGAGTAATACGCAGCAGAAGAGGAGAGGGCAGTAGATAAACCTAAGAGTAAACAGGAAGCTGGCATATCCACACACAGGAGATTTGTCATACATTATTTCTGTACATATCCTACTGGCTAACATTCATTCACATATGCCCACTCAGCCACAAGGGAGGCTGTGTGCCCAAGAAGAGTATAATGGGGAAAATGGTCACCATAGTAGTTTCTACCACAGGTGCCTACAATATGAAATGCACTGTCCTGTAAGAAATACAAAACTGAATAAGCTATAACTCCAGCTCACATGGGCAAGCAACATTATCATAATACAGAAAGACTATTTAAAAAGTGCAGTAATAGAGATGTTATGTGATGCCAGAATACCTGTAAGAGATTTGATCTTATTGGAGTACTAAACTGAAAGAATTTCTGGAGGTTATGGAACTGTAAAGGATTTTGAAAGGCAATAGGAAAAGCCATTCCAGACTTAGAGAGAAGCTGGATGAGAGACACAGATATGAGAGAACTGGGTAGATGTGTTTAGTGAACTGAAATTAGACTAGGGTGGCAATGGGTCAGCCATGGTGGTATAAATAATTGGAAAGAAAGATAAGAATCAAGTCTGGGGTCACTTTGAATATTGGGCTAATATAATGGTGAGAATGGAGAGGTCAGTGTAGGGAACAATGAACTTTCTGTTTTTATATACAAAGGTAGGGAAAAGTAGGTTTATAGTTCTCATACAAACAAGTAATATAATAATTAATAAATAATAATAATAAAAAGAATAAATTCTGTTTTGCATACTCACAATGGTAAACCTAATTTGCCCACCCCTATATAATTCAAAACCATATAAAAAATTTGAGCAAGGTAGTAACCTAATCAGAGCTGTGTTTTAGCAATATAACAACAGGCAGCATATAAATGGACCTTAAGGCTGAATTGTGTCTCCCCAAACACACATGTTGAAGTGCTAATTCCCAGTATCTCAGAATGTGACTCTATTAGAGATATGGCCTTTAAAAAGTAAAGTTAAAACAAGGTCATTCAGGAGCCTAATAAAATATAACCAGTGTCTTTATAAGAAGAGATGAGGACATAGCACAGACATGTGCAGAGGAAAGACCATAGAGAAGACAACCATCTGCAAGCCAAGGAGAGAGGCCTGAAAAGAAATCAAACCTCCTGAGACCTTGAGCTTGGGTTTCTAGCCTCCAGAATTGTGAGAAAAGAATGACTAAGGTACTCTGTACTTTACATTTCTAGCAAACTAATACAATGGGTCTAGCACTGATTTTACAGAGAGGTTTGATCACCAGTGTACAGCAGAATAAATGTAAAATTTCTTTTTAATGAATGCATGAGGCATGCATTTAAGAACTTTATTTTTTCAACTTAGGAAGGCCTTTGAACAACAATATTTTAAAAACTGAAAACACTCATGGTCTACTAAAACACACATGGCTTAAGTTCTCTAAATCCAAAAATGTCAGTCCATATTGTTGAGTTAAAATGCATCAGGAGGGCTTGGCTGGTGGCTCAGTAGATAAGGCGCTGGCCTGTGAACCCAAAGATCACTGGTTCAATTCCCAGCCAGGGCACATAACCAGGTTGCAAGCCAGGTCTCCAGCCAGGTGTGTAGCTGGAGGTAGGTGAAAGGCAACCATACACTGATGTTTCTCTCCCTCTCTGACTCTCTCCCTTCCCCTCTCTCTGGAAATAATAAATAAAATCTTAAAAAAATTAAAAATGCACCAGGGTAATATGTCAGTTATCTACTGCCAAAATAAATTGCCATAAATCTAAATGGCTTAATATAGCAATTTTATTTGTTTGTTTCTTTGTTTTCATGAGGCTATAGCTTAGCTGAGAGGGTCTGTTAACTTGGACCAGAATTAGTTGATTTCAGCAGCTAAATCACTCATTTGCCTGTAGCCAAGTGGCAGGTAGGATGGCCTCAGCCTGCATGAATGACTTGACCCTGCTGCACGTGGTGGTCATCCTCCAGCAGGCTAGCCCGGGTTTGTTATCGCAGAAAAACAGAGGAGTAAAAGAGAAAGCCAGAGAATCAATTGAGGCCTGGACTTGAGATTGATGCAATGTCACTTCTCCAACATTCCGTTGGCTAAAGCAAGTCACATGTCCAAACCCAGATTCCAGAAGTAGGTAAAGAGACTTCAACCTTTCAATAGAAGTAGCTGTAAATTCACATCGCAAATGGCAGGGATACAGGGATTAGTAGAAAAGTGGGGCCATTTTCCCAATCTATCATAGATTATTCCTCATGATGGAGGCTTCAACCACATACAGCTGTTACCTTAAAAGGGCACACGCAGCTGAATCTCTCATCTACGGCAGGAATTCCCCCAAATTAAACACGAAAAGATTAAAGAAAAAAAAACAGTCAAAGAAGATTCCCACCACCTGACCATTTGACCTAACTTTTCTCACTAGGCAAAAAAAAAGGAAAAAACACTGTAGTTCTCCCACTGCTGCCTGCCTACAGGGCTAGGTTTATCTGGCTTCTGCTATGAGTCACAGCTGACTGTAGGGTGGGGGTGGGTGATGAGTCATACCCTAAGACTAAAACAAAGATAGAATTTGATGGGGGTGGACTGGAAGGTGGGACAGAAGACACTGCAAGTTCAGGCATTATCTCTGCATTTAAGGTGATTTCTTCTTTCCTGCAGCTGGGAAATTTGGGCAACGTGCCCTGTTCTGAAGCCCGGAGGAGGAGATTCCACATAGGCAGCTTGCGCAGCTGGATTTAGGGGACTTACACCTTGGTGGCTCTGAGACAGCTGAGTTGCTGATTTCAGAAGTGATTACGTCACTGCCTTGAATGTGCTAATGCTTCCCTTTGCCCCCATGCACCCGTTCAACAGACCATTTCACCCTGCCATCCCCAGGAGTGAGTTACCTGGTCAGTTGGAGAGTTAATATTTAGAGAGGCTAATGGTTGCATATAATTTACTGCAAGAAAGAAAAAATAAGCCAACGTTATCTATTGACCCACTCACACACATATTTGCATTTGACAACTTTTAAAAATACCCTTTTACTCAATGATAGTTGAAGCTTAAGCCACTCTGGTAGGGATTTTGTTTTTCAGTGATTGCTCTGTATTTTAATTTTGGCCACCCGGTCACCTGCCTCAAGTACACAATTATTTGTGCATCTGGCCTCCAGCAATTAACACGTCTCCTACCCGGAGGTAAAGATTAGATGAAAATTCTGTCACCCCAAAATAAATCTGGAAAGAACTCCTGAGAGTTCGCCAAATAAGGTGACTCCCACCCTTAAGATGCAGAACTTTGAAACGACTGTCATAGAAACAAAGGCAAGGCATGGTTGGCTCCTATTCAACCTGGTCAACAACATCCTTCATGGCAGGACGTGCCATCATTTTGATTCACAGCAGAATAAAAGGAATCTATTTGTATATTTGGAAGTTTGAGTGAGGATTTCCTGAGTCCCTGATGAAGTCATTCCCGCCTTACAACGGCCTTACTTGTACCACAGAAGTTAAAACCGGGTCACTATTTCCATGCAAGTGTGTGTGTATGTGTGTGTGTGTGTGTGTGTACTGAATTTCAGAGTCTAATTAAAACCCAATCAAGCATTATTTTCTGCCAGATTAAAGCTGGGATCAAATTGAAATTTCAGCTCAGAAGGAAAATGCTTTAAACACATTATATTATGTTTACATTGCCTGTCAAGTAGGAAGTGCTTTTTGTTAAATCATTGAGAATATGGCACCCTGGACATACTATTTGATATGTGCAAAGAGAGAAAAACATTGGCTGCTGGTATCCAGAAAAGATGTGCTAGTTTCACAAGCTTCTCCCTGCAGATACAGACCTAACATAACCTGACTTTGGCCTACAAAACTCTTGCTTACCTGTGATTGAGTTCCCCAAAGAACCTCTTAAAGTGTTATCTCTGATCTATGAAGAGCTCAACATAGTTCTCACCGCTAATACCATCTGCTCTGAGAGACTATGAATTCCTCCTAAAGGTGGTCTGCAGGCTATTACAGGAATAGGTATTTCTCTTGTGCTGCCAAAGCCTCAGACACTAGGCTTAGTGAAGTCGGAATGAACAAGAGACTGGCTACAAAACCCCATGGAGGGCCATTTGTATGTAGCCCCAAAGAGGTGATTGCCGCAGATGCGGTGGGAACCTTACCCATTGCTTCTTTTCTTTCTCCATGCCTTCAGGGCACAGCAGCTCTACCCCCTCTTTGAGAAATGGCTCTCTCCGACTCCTAATGCCCCAAATCTTATCCACTCAAGTGGTGGGTGAAAACTGAAGGGGAGTTAAGGCCCACTGGAAGCAGCTCTCAGTGAATGACAAATAGGACTTGGTGTAGACACACTCCAGTTCCCTTGCCATTGGGAAGGATAAATCTCAGCCATACTTCACACCACTTGCCAGTAGTCCCCAGCAGGACTCAGTTACAGTTGCTCACAGCAGAAGATGGTTCACTGAAACACTCTTATGGGCTGCTTTCCTTTTTCTATCTCACTTTTCCTCTCCCACATCTATATTTCTTTTACTTCCCTCCAAAGTCAGTTGCCATTGACTGTTATCTCAGGAGCTATTTGGGGGTGAGTTGAGTCTAAGAGGGAAACAAACTCCCTCGAGGCCCAGGCTTTTATGTGACTTTGAGAAATAGAATAGACTAACATTCCATCCTGGACAATAGTTTATCCCATTATATTTTTGGATACTGCCTTTGAGGAGATAGATCTTATCCCAACTCAGTTGTCTATTCCTCATCCCATGGGGTTCATTCTCCTTACTGTTCAGTTTGCTGCTCTAGACACGTGCCAAAGTATGTGAGGTCTGATTTTTCCAATGTAGAGGAGACTCACCATGGTTCTTTTTTCCTTGAGGCTTATTTGCTATTTTCCAGATAGAGTGTAGCATCAGATTTCTTTCTCATTTTCACATACTATGCATCCTACTGCTTTTCTTATCTTCTCACTACCAAAGTCAAAACAGCTTTTCGGAAATGTAGATCAGATCACATCAATCAATGGAGAAGCAATTGTGTCAGTTCTAGCTGGTGGAGGCTTCCTTGCCTCTAAGAATACAGCTGCTAGTCCTGACCATGGTCAGCGAAACTCTATGATGATGACTCCTAGAGACCATGCCAAAATATTTTCTGTCAGCTCCTCTTTATGCTTTGCTTTTCTTTGAGCATGCCCGCATGTTCCTGCTACAGGATTTTTCATTAGCTGTTCCCTCTCTCTGGGATGCTCTTTCTGCTGATGAGCATAAGTTGCTCCCTCACTTTACCCAGTAATTTTTTATCCCTTACCCTACTGGTTTTTCCTTATAGCTCTCAGCACCAATTGACATCATACGTACTTGTTTGGCTATTTTGTGTTGGTCTTCCTTCTACAATGTATGCTCCATCCTTATATCACTGCCACCATGTGCATATTACACAGGCATTTAATTAATGTTAGTTTTGCTGATTGAATTATTATATGGCATTAAAGATAATTCAAAGTGGTCTATTGAATGGTTTTACTAGAGTAATAGTTTACACATAGTCCAGGGTTTTTTAATATTGTATATTTCTTCATATAGATTCATTTCTTTTTAAAGGACTCTTTATTCCCCAACGACACATTTTCTAAGTTTTCCTGTTTTTTTCTATTCATTTCCAAGTTAGGAGAATGTCCATACTGGACTGATTAATAAATTAACTAACAGAAAATAGAATGTATTCCTTAATTTGGGCCACTAGCACCTATGTCCATTCCTCCATTCAAAAGATATTAATTGAAGATCTACTATATGCCTGGAACTATAGTATATGCCAGAGATGTTTCAGGAAATACAATGGCCAAATAGCTCTAACCTCATAGAGCTTATATTCTGAAAGGGGATATCGGCAAGAAAATGTAAAAATAATAAGTAAGTTATTTAGTATGTTTGAGGGATACCCTATGTGGCCAGGGGAGGCCTCAGTGAGAATTTGACTTCTGGGAGAAACTTGAGTGAGCCTGGAGCCATGTTTACGTACGTGGGAGGAACATTCCAGGCAGAGGCTGAGGTGGGAGCAGCGTAGGAAGAATGTATTGAAACAGAAGCCAGAGGCCACTGAGCCAGGACAAGGGGTAGGAGATCATGCACAGAAGAAACAGAAAGCAGGTCAGACATTAAATAGACTTTGATTTTCACATATGTCAATAATTTTTAAAAGATAAAAGATTGTAGCTGTTGCCAACCCATTTGACTAAATAGTGCTCCTGATTCCTCCATATAAAAAGCTATTCAATGAAAACAGAGCATATTATCACAACTGTTGAATATTGAGCGTATTACATGGTTGTTCTTAATGATGGCTGTTATACCTTTTCTTAATTACGTAGTAGTAAAGTACTTTTATTAAAAATACATATAAAAAGAAAAAATAATTTATGAAATAAAAAATGAGAGGTTTAATAAGTTGGTGCTCCTTTAACTTTTATCATAATAACTTTACAGACATATAGTACACATACTATTTAATTCACCCAATTAAAGTGCAAATTCAGTGGTCTTTAGTATAGTCACACCATTGTACAACCATCATCCTGATCAATTTGAACCTTTCCACCACCCCAAAAAGAAACCCTGTATCCATTAAGTCAGCCCTCATTTCTTTTCAATCCTTCCTCCCAATCCTTGGTCAACCACTAATCTACTTTCTGTCTCTATAGATTGGTATATTCTGGACACTTAATATAAATGAAATCTGTGGCCTTGAGTTTGATTTCTTTGCTTGTATAATCTTTTCAAGATTCATTCATGTTGTAGTATGTGTCAGTACTTCATTACTTTTTGTGGCTGACTAGTATTCCATTGTGCAGATATAACTCATTTTGGTTATCTATTCATCAGCTGATAAACATTTGGGTTTCTTCTACTTTTTAGCTATTATAACTATGCTGTTATGAAAAATTATGTGCAAAATTTTGTGTAGACAAATGTTTTCTTTTCCCTTTGGTATATACCTAGGAGTGTAATACATTGACTCTTAAAACCCATGGAAAGGGACTACTAATATTGCTACCATAATTGAGAATAATGAACTTTTATTTTTTATTTTCTTTTTAAGAGAGTTTATTCATTATTTTTGGAGAGAGGGGAAAGGAGAGAGGAAGAAAGAGAGAGAAACATAAATTTATGGTTGCCTTTCACCTGCCTCTAGCTGGGGACCAGGCTGGAGACCTGGCTTCCAACCTGGTTATATGCCCTGACTGGGAATTGAACCAGTGACACTTGGGTTAGCAGGCTGGTGCCCAATCCACTGAACCACACCAGTCAGGGCCTGAAAACAACTAACTTTTAAATCTGGGTTGATGAATCAATTGGTGAAGAATTATTAAAACAAATTAAAAATAATTTAGGAAAAATAGATTAGGAGAAACCCTCAAAATTGATTTATAGATCAAAACCCATTGGTTAATGTTGCCTTTCTGGACTAAAGAAGTTTTCTTTAAAATTGTGCAAAAATGTTGAATAAATCATATATGAATATGTTTCACTATAGAGAAAAGGGCTATCTTGGCCAGTAAAGGGTTTTATTTTGCTAGTGGCACAGAGGATAAGGTGCCAGCCTGTGAACCCAAAGGTCACTGATTCGATTCCCAGCCAGGGCACATAACCAGGTTGCAAGCTAGGTCTCCAGCCAGGTCTCCAGCCAGGTTCTTAGCTGGAGACAGGTGAAAGGCAACTATACATTGATGTCTCTCCTTCCTCCTCTCTCTAAAAATAATAAATAAAATATTAAAAAAAAAGAATTTTGTGTTATCAAATAAGTTTATAGAGGAGCAGCTGTCATTTGTGGTGGGGAGCTGAGCCAGCAGCTCTGACCTGGGCTACCTGTTGCCACACAGGCAGTGGCTGCCCCAGCTTGGTCACGAGTTATAACAGGGCAATGTTTACCAAATCCTAAACACCTGCCGGGTCCTCCTTTGTGACAGATGCTGGAAGAAGCTTCATACCGAGGAAACCTTGAGGACTTAAAATCTAATTGGGGAACAAAATTTTAGGAGGTCAAAGCCTGAAGATGTCAGGAATTGTTTGCAAGTTAAAAACAACTTCATCTGAAGATACAGTGCCAGCTTGTTCTTAAAGCATAATTCACTCTGTCCCAAACTACTTCTTTCTCCCCAAATCCTCCCAGGGCCCTGAGGTTTCCCACCACTAGGAGTGCTCACAGGATGGGTGGACTGACACCCCGGGGGGTTTGGGAACCAAGGAGGTAAGGGGCTCTTGGCCACAAAAGTCTGACTGTCCTGCTTTTGTGGTTTTGAGTCAGACTTGAGTGTGAATGTGGTGAGAGTTCTGTGGTCTAATAGGTCATACCCTCCAACTTGTCTGACTCAGGGTGACGAGTATCCCTACTCCACTCAGCAGCAGTGGGAGCCCAGGCCTGTCCAGCTCAGCCAAGTGGAGGCAGAGACAGGGGTGGCTGCTGGCCTCAGAGCAGGAAGGCAGGTCCCTGGGGGCCACTGGCACTGACCAGTTCCAAAGGAGCTGATTCCCTAAAAAACTCAAGGCCCCTGTCTCTGTCATTTCTGCCACTCCTATACCCTGCTGGGGTGTATTTCCAGAGACCAACAATCTCAGCCTTTTTCTGGTCACCTGCTACAGCACAGCTTGTGCAGTCTTTGAAAATTTTACAGGGACATGAAGGGCACAAGTTTTCTCTCCTCGTGCCCTATAACAAAATAAGAAGCTGTGAAGCATGGGTCACAATCTCCCTAGGAAAAATCTTTCTTTCTCATGGCAGTAAATGCCCTTCTTTTAAGGAAGAGCTCTACTTAGACTGGCCACATCTTTGAAATTGTCTTTGTCACCAAAGATTTATTTATTTTTAAATGGAGTAAATGAAATAGATAGTCTTTCAGAAATGTTCTCATCTTCCTTTTCTTTTCTTTCCTTTTCTTTTTTTTTTTTTTTTCTTCTCTCTAAATGGAATGTCATAAAGTCTGAGAGCTAAGTAGGATCTTGTATATGATCTAATACAGTCATCTCATTTTTCTGGATATGTAAAATTGAGGCCCAGGAGAATAAAAGTGACTAGAATAAGGCTACACATACAGTAGGCAATGATCAAAGCTTGGAACTGCCTCTCTTACCTCCCAAGTCAATATTCCTTCCACACATCATAGTCAGCCAAGGAGTCAGATCAATGGATGAATTCTCAGAAAATATTTTCTAGGTTTCCAAGGCTGCCTCATTCTCACTATACTTTTCTCATTCTCTTCCTTGCCAGACCATGAGGTAGCTAAGAATGACAATGACCACATTCTGGAGCTAATTCTGATGGTTATTTTAAAGTTGATTTGACTCATCAGTACATTGTTGGAAAAAAAGCCTCTTTGCAGGAATACTGATAGCTACAGGCAACTTTCTAATATTATAACATGGCAAAGTAGACAGGGGATAGTATTATGTTAAACAAATGCAAAAACAACAGTGTCTTCTAGATGCAACTAATGATATCACCCACATCTGCTGCTACACATTGACCAACTGGCTTGCCAAAATGAAAAGCCCCAGTCTGCAGAATTTGCTGATTTCCATGGTGTCTACACTCCCACTATGGCCAAAGTCAATGGATTAGTGTGACATCACTGAACTTGGAGTTGGAAAATAACGTGCAGCAGCACACCATCATATAGCATTTCCATCATCCAGCCACAATCAACGTAAGTAAATTTTAGCATATAGATAATAGTAAAGTGTGATAAAAATAAATCAGAAATGTTGAGGTCTTAGTATTTGCTAGCTTTGTTTTCAACGCAACTTATTCTACTATAAACTTATAAATATAATTTTATTATAAATATAATTAAAAAAATAGCATCTGTATATAATAACTGGCTCTAAAAATCATGAAAATTTAGCAATTGACTTTTACCAGTAAGTGCAGGCTTCAGCATAGCATTTGAATCACTTGCTCCAAACTTTGGTGACCTAATTAATAAGCTACAACCCAGCTCTCATGGGAATATATAAATGCTAACCATTAAAAAATAATAATAACAAATAACCTGATTCCTGATCACTTGGCTTTTATTTATAAAGTTACTGGTTTTTGTTAAAACTTCTCTTCCCTGAAAGCGATGCAATAAAAAAATAGGGAAAATAAAAATTGGAATTGTAAATATAGTCCATCTCATCCCTTCCTTCCAGTTTTGTTACTTACATGCCACATACCATCCTCAAATGTATTAATAAAAAATGATTTGATCTTTTTTCTTGTAAGTCTTATATGTAAGTTAAAGCACAGGCACAGTGCTAATATTTCCCCACATTATTTCATTTAGTTACCTCAACAGTTTGTTCTCATTTTACAAAAGAGGAGTTTGAGACTTAGTAACTTTAATTAGTCAACCCAAGGTTGCAGCTGTTAAAAAGCAAAGCTAGAATTTATTTTTTTAATTTTTAAAAAATATTTTATTTATTATCTTTAGAGAGAGGCAGAGAGGAAGAGAAACATCATGTATGGTTGCCTTTCATCTATCTCCAGCTATAGAGACCTGGCTGGAGACCTGGCTTGCAACCTGGTTATGTGCCCTGGCTGGGGAATTGAACCAGCGACCTTTGGATTCTCAGGCCAGTGCCTTATCCACTGAGCCACCAGCCATGGCAAGAAAGAATTTAAACCCAAAACAGATTGATTCTAGAGCCTGGATTTAATTAGTGCTAAATCATGATTAAAGAGCCTGAGTATGAATAAGGAAAAAGGTACTGTGAATATCACTGTTCACGACAATTGTACTTAAAACGATTACACAGTCAAAGCTGTTGTTAAAGTAGAATAATAGCCATATGAAGCTGTAATTTAATAAGGTTGGAGAGGAATAAGAAAGTGTATCAGTTATCTATTGCTGAAGCAATGCTATAATATACAACCACGAAACTTCAATAGCATGCAATAATAATGTTCACACATCTTAAATCAATTGCAGGCAGGTGAATCTCCAGTTATCTTGCCTGGGATTGCTCCCCTATGTGGGGTTTAGCCAGCTTTTGCCTAACCTATGATGACTAGTTAAAGTGCCTAGGCTCTGCTGCAGATGTTTTTCTTCTAGCAGGTTCAAGAGATGTCCTCATGGTGGTAACAGAGACACAAGAGCATAAATAGACACACAAGACTACCTGGCTTGAAACCTGTGTATTAGCACTTGTGCCTCTTTCTGTTGGCTAAAACACTTTCCAAGCATAGCCTATATTCAAGGGTATGTAAAAACAGACTTCACCTATTTAGTGAAAGAAGTGCAAAATCACGTAGTAAAAGGGATGGGTTTAGAGAATGTAAAAATTTGGCACCATCAATGCAATGAACCAATCAAGAGGTGGGCAGGGTGGTCAATGGAGAATGTGGAGTGATCCCTTCTGTTGCTCATACACTGCCATACTTTAAGAACTCTATTCCCTACTTTTAACCAGGCTATGACTCATCCTGGGCCAGCAACATAATACCTAGGAAGGAGTCATGAATTTAGAGTCCTGGCCCATATCAATCCCTTACTAACTGGACCTATATAGGTCACTGATACTGATCTGAAACCCTGATCCACCCCATTTGCAACATATTCACAATTGAGAGTTTTCAGTGACAAATAAATATGTGTTGCGATGGTCAAAGATCTCAAAATCCTAAACATCTATGACACTCACTGTTCAATTGTGCCTAGAAATGTGTTAACTAAACATATGAATTCTGTCCCAAAAGTATCAGCCATGCAAACTGTTTTAGTTATATTGACATTGGCTTGATACTTTTGGGACAGACCTTGTATTTTCTGCTCACTTCCCATTATGTGATGGTGGAAGAGAAATAAGATGAAGCAGATTAATAAGAAATAATGGAACACACATAGCAGCCATTTTTTAACTCTCTGGGCAGACATTTATGGACCTGGGGATACCTAGTGTTACTTGATTACACACTGATTCTGTTGTCAAGATTTCTTGCCCATTGTTCTCCGAGGTTCTTAGATCCCTTTCCAGGATATTCTTATTTGTCCACTATATCCCTTGGCCACATTTAATGTGCACTGGGGAGTATGCTGTCCTCTGAGACTGTACCACTTCTCAGCCTGCTTCCTGCCCATGAATGGTTGAGGGACTAAGATTTGTTTTAGACCTCGTAGTCACAGATGTTTTTAGGCAGGATTTATAGCTTCTTTGGCAATAAATTTTTTCTCAAAAGCTCAATAGGCCTCTAATTTACTTGCTTGCAGTAAGTTCTGTAAATCTGTAATCACACTATAGTTCTTTTAAATATAATCTAAATGTTTATTTCCTCACCTTTTCGCCATATACCTCTAGCTTTTAATTTATAAGTCTGTTGGCTCTAGTGAAAAGCTCATTCTTAAAAAAAAAACCAAAAACACAAAACAAAACAAAAAAAATAAAAACTTCACTTTGAAAGATCTTATTGACAAAATTAACAATAAAAATACCTTTAAATCCCAACCCCAATGGTTTGGGGTCTTAAAGCCAGTTTTCCCTACTGTGCAGGCCCAGCATTTCTGCACCATTTCTGTTTTGCTTTAGTTCTGCATATGTACCAGCCAATTCTTGCTGAAATCACCCCTTTCAAATCTTTGACCCCTTTTCAATTCTAGCTAAAAAAAAAAAAAAAATAGCAATAGCAAAACTAAGGTCTTATTTCTCAATGTCTTCCCAGGAATTTCAGGCTTAGAACCTACATTGTCTAATACCAAGTAAATTTCTTCAGAGGATAGTTTCACCAAATATTTTGTTCCTGCAAAAGACGGATTACCATGCTTTTTGATGTTGATATATTTCATCAATGCATTCCTGGTACCAGTCACTAAACCAAAGCTACATATTGCAGGGTTTTGTTTTTGTTTTGTTTTGTTTTGTTTTTTAAGATTTTATTCATTATTTTTAGAGAGAGGGGAAGGGAGAGAGGCAGAGAGGGAGAGAGACATCAATGTATGGTTGCCTTTCACCTGCCTCCAGCTATGGACCTGGCTGGAGACCTGGCTTGCAACCTGGTTATGTGCCCTGGCTGGGAATCGAACCAGTGACCTTTGGGTTCACAGGCCAGCTCCACTGAGCCATCAGCCAGGGCTCACCATATTGCAGGTTTTTGATGTCAGTTAGTCAGTTTGGGCTGCCAAAATAAAATACCATAGACTGGCTGCCTTATAAACAACAGAAATGTGTTTCTCACAGTTCTAGAGGGTGGAAGTCTATGAGAAAAGTGCCCACACAGTCAGGCTCTGGTAAGTGCTCTTTCCAGGTTGCAAGTTTTGGACTGCTTGTTATATTCTCGCATGATGACAGAGTGTAGACATAGGAAGCAAATGCTCTCATAACTCTTTCAAGGGCACAAATCTTATTCATGAGGGCTCTAACCTCATGATCTCAGCTAATTTTAATTACTTCCCAAAGGTCCCATATCCTGAAGCTATAATATTGGAGGGTAGTGTTTTAACATATGAATTTGGTGGGGAGACACATTCAGTCCATTTGAACATTTAACACTCCACATCTGATGACAATTCTGCCATTTTAGTGAGGGTCATGCTAGCCTATGTCATGGTTAATAAACTGCAAACACAGTATATTAACAAAGCTTTATTTATCATTCATGTTACCCGTTCAACAAAGATTTTGATCCCACACCAGGCCATGGTAGCACAGTAGAGGAAGAAGAAAATACATACCGACTCTTAATACTTGACCAGAAATAATACTTATCACTTTCACTTACATATTATCTGTGAGAACAAGTCATATGTGGGCTGGAAAAGTGGAGGCGTACATAAAAATACCATAAGCACTCCCACTTTTATCACATTTGTGTAAGATACATGGACATCCTTCAAATGACATGTGACATAGTTTAAAACTTTCTGTAACACATCAGCAATACATATGTGCTTTTTAGTATAATTGTTTATCTAGTATCAATTTGATGTTACTTTACACAAGAACATCACTGATAATAAAAAGAAACGGAACTTTGGCAATTGCCTCTGTGAAGTGGGTGTCTGGTTTTGAGGGAGTGGTGAGCTAACAGGGTTTATTCCTGATTCCTTACCAAAGTTTACAAAGCCTGTGTTGACATGTCCCACATCATCTTCCCCACCATTTTGGCAGGGGAGGGATAATATTAAAAATGACAGCCAGTTCAGCATTGGTTCCAGCCAATTGGAACAGATCAGATGTGGTCCTATCAGAACGAATGCTTGTTGTAAACAGTTGTTATGTTTATACAGTGTGTGCCAGTAGATGTCATCCTGGCTGTCCCTCCAAGCATGATTAGCATTTCCCAACATGCCAAAATCTAGTCCACCCACCTTGCCTTTGCATAAGCTGCGCCTCTACCTGGAATTCTATTCTTTATCTGGAGAAACAACTCCTGATTTTTTAAAATCTAAATTCAAACATGATTTTTTGGGGGAGGGAAGATTCACAAATGCCTCCTCCTAAATCTTAGTTTTCCCCTCGTGGGTTTTCCTGAGTGCTGCAGACACACTCCTACTATATAAATCATTACCTGTGATGCTGTTAATAATATTTAAACATTGTCATCCTCACTTGACCTTGAGCTTTTATAAAACAATATTAACATTAATGATAGCTTACATCTATTGAGTATACCTATGTACCAGGCACTCTTCTAAGTGCTTTAAACGCATTAACAAATCTAGTCCTAAATAGAATACTATTATTATTATTATTTTAAAGATTTTATTTATTATTTTTAGAGAGATGGGAAGGGAGAGAGACATCAATGTATGGTTGCCTCTCACCTGCCTCCAGCTATGGACCTGGCTTGCAACCTGGTTATGTGCCCTGGCTGGGAATTGAACCATCAACCTTTGGGTTCTCAGGTCGGCACCTTATCCACTGTGCCATCAGCCAGGGCCAGAATGCTATTATTATTTCCACCTTTTCAGAGTAAGGAACTAAAGTACAGTGAACTAAATTTATTTGTGGAAGGTTAAATTTGTCATCTGAAGCACCTAGACAACCTTGCACATATGAGGCTATTGAATAAAAGGGAAGATTTCTACTGCCTTTATACTTTTGCTCTTTTTCCCCTCCCCTTATATTTATGAACCCTCTGTATCACAGTATCTCCCTCTCTTTGTGAACCCACTTCTAACAATTGTAACCTACTCAGATTTTCTCACTTTAGAAACTATTACAAGTTACATTAAGTTTCAGTTACTTTCAGTGTCCAGCTTGTCATCTGGCTTTCCCAATAAAACTCCCTCAGTAAGGAAACCATGTCTTCTATATATTTCCAAAACTGCTAACACAATGCTCACCAGAAATCAGGAGTTCCAAACAGGGCTTGTTAATTAAGCAATTAGTAGGGAGTAATTGGGACTTCTGCCATTTTTATATGGTGGCACCAAGGTTAAATATCTGAACTCGAAGCAAAAGAACTCATCGTAATAGTGGGATTTTGTAGCTGGAAAACATATGGAAATGGGTTTGTACCTTCTTGTATTTCTTATCTTCTTGAAGGTAATGTTGGGGAGAATTCCTGGGTCTCAGAGGGGCAGCAGATACACCCTCATAAAGCAAATCTCTGCTTGATAGGCTGCACAAAGATTCTAGAATCTAGTAATCATTTGAATTTCAAAAGAATTCTGAGTGTGAATATATAAAATAAAATAAGATGTGATCGGTGAAAAACTGACAAGCCTAATAACAGTAGTTTAATAAAAAAAGAAGTATATGTTTCCCCTGACATTTCCAAATTTTGGATATAAATAAGTTGTAAATTATAATATAATAGTCCACGGCTTCAGAGCTCCAGATTTTTCTATTTTGTTATTCTATTGTATGTGAGTGCCATTTGCAAGGTCAAAAATGGCTATGGGATCTATGGGAGCTCCCTTTTTCTATCACATTCCAGCAAACATGCAAGACATGTCAAAAGAATCTCTAGGAACTGGCACAAACTTCTTCCAATTAGATGTCATGGGCATAACTTGGTCACTTGGCCCTGTAGCCACAAAAGAGCTGGGAAGCGTAGTCTTTGTTCAGGAAGTTATTTGTTCAGCTCCACTGGAGAGTCTATTAGCAAGGGAGAAGGTAAGAGAAGGTGAAAACAGATTATAAGGGGAAAAAATGGTAGAGTTTTGATTCGGTAGGAAAAGCATTTCTTTTTCCTCAAGTCTAATTGAATCATTTGTCATTTGAGGATGGGGCTGTGTCTCAGAGAAATGTGATTAAATAGAGCTATATTTCAGGCATCCTTTTGGTAAATTTGCCACTCCAGTTATTATATTTGGTTGGTATTTGCATCACTCTGTGGAAAGATACATTGGACTACAAACTATTTGAATGAACAACTAAAAGAGTCAAATTTCAAAGTAGATCAATCATTATAGCATAATTGAGAAAGAAATAAACTGAATTAACACCCTTGCTTTTTCACTATTTGAATACATTTTGCTATGTCACATTCAAATGATTTGAACTTTTTTCTTTACTTTTAAGTGGGATTAGTAAATGTACATACTCTCTCAATTCCACAGTGAGACTGACATAATACTGAACATTTAAGATTATTATGTATTTTCCATATGTTACAGCCTCAATCTGTGTTTTTTAATAATGCTCCAATGCAAATCTTTGTAATGCAAAAATTAGCACTTAAATGCCACTACATATGTTCCCTGAAATGCCTGCAGGGATAGCATAGCCAGATTCAGGCAGGCCCCAGTCATTGACTTGTAAGGAACACATGCATAAAATTTTATCAACCATTTCTCCACCCCGGCAGGACAGATGGCTTTTATTGCCATTCTCCCAAAGGCCCTTGAAACAGTATGGAGGGTGGGTCCCTGGGTTTTATACAGAGGGGTGGCAAATACATATTCACAATGGAAACTGATCAGTTGGTCCCTTCCTAAGTACCAGTAAGATTTAAACTACATTAACATGCTACCAGAGGCATGAGACTCCATAGCAGAGATGGATTCCAGACTTCACAAATCTCTTTATTAAGTGCCTACTCTTGGAGAAACTCTTCCTTGTTTGTCAGGCACTGTACTAAATGGCTAAAATACATTACCCTAAGTCATTTCAAGAATCTTAAATGAGTGGCATTGTTACCTATCCTTTACTTACAAAAAAAAAAAAAAAAAAAAAAATGATGACACAGAGAGCAAATTTCCTAAACTTTCAAAGATTTTCAGGAATATAGTCAAGATTTGAAAGCTTGTGTTTTTAATTTGTTCAAGTCTATCCTACACATATACTATGGATTCTTGCATTCAGAAAATGCAAAAGAGGAAAGCATTTGACTTTCCAACTTTACTGATTATATAACTGAGTACTTCTCTATAATAACTATTCTCAATTTCTTCTGCACACAGACCTGTCATTACATGAAAAATTATTATTATTCACCTTCTTTCATAGAACTTGCTAGCTACTTATTACCAGTTATGTAAACAATACTTCTTAGAGCCATTTTATGTACTATGTAGTATTTGCTTTTTAAAAAGCTACAGAAAAAAAATAGAAAGAAATATTTGGTCATGAAACATATAGTTAAGCATACAATGTTAGTGTATTTGAAAAAGAGACATATGTAACAATACATTAATAATGATCAAGTGATTAATTAAAGATGGTGAGGAATTTTCATATGTTCTATGATGAGTATATATTAAATTAACAATTGGAGAAAATAAAATTCATCATTTAAAAATATGAGGACCTAGAAGTTTATTTATTATAATCATCTTACAAAAGCTTGAAGAATTTCATGGTATCACTAAATAAGTGATGGACTCTCAGCCATTATATAGCAAGGTCTTTACCCACCAGGATGATAGTTTTTTTTTACCATTTTGTTGACTTACAGAAGATTTGAGGTCTTGCCCATCACATTGACAGTACATACAGGAGAATAGGGAAGCACAAAAAGCTAGGATTTTAGGGTATACCTGAATCACCACCAAATTAGGAAACCAGGCAGAAAGAAGACAAAATGAGAATTGCCGGCTTCATAAGCAGAGAATTAGGGAGAATGAGTCCTGGATCCAAGAATCAGGATGGAGGGAATGAGGGGTCCTGGAGTAAGAGATCCTAACAAAAGAAACAAGCCTTTTATGAGCTAAGACATCTCAAAATGAAATGGACTGGGAGCCCCTGCCTTGGAAAACTGAGATATAGTAAAACACACCGGCATATGTGTTTTTCTGCAAGCTCACTCAGCTAGTCTATGTTCTTTCCTAGACATCCATGTGATATGGGGTTAGTTCATAGACTTTGTGACTTTGGACAAATTACTTCACCTTCCAGGCCTCTTCCCTTGTTTTGAACATTGTCAGCCAGATTCTTTCCAAACATATTATGCTGTTTTATCCCCCAATGCTTCTTTTCCTTATTTCAGACTGAGGAATGCTTTCTGTGATTACTTATTCTGATCAAGTAAAATCATCTCTTTATTCAATTAAAAAATGTAAACGCAAGCTCTGGCTGGTGGCTCAGTGGATAGGCGTGCTGGCCTGTGAACCCAAAGGTCGCTGGTTCGATTCCCCAGCCAGGGCACATGACCAGGTTGCAAACCAGGTCTCCAGCCAGGTCTGTAGCTGGAGGCAGGTGAAAGGCAACCATACATTGATATTTCTCTCCCTCTCTGCCTCTCTCTCTTCCCCTCTCTCTGGAAATAATAAATTTAAAAAACTTTTAAAAAATGTAAACACCTGGCTGGTGGCACAGTGGATAAGGAGCTGGCCTGCAAACCCAAAGTTTGCTGGTTTGATTCCTCAGTCAGAGCACATAATGAGGTTGCAAGCCAGATCTCCAACTAGGTCTGTAGCTGGAGGCAGGTGAAAGGAAATCATACATTGATGTCTCTCTCCCACTCTGCCTCTCTCTCTTCCCCTCTCTCTAAAAATAATAAAAATCTTAAAAAAATACATAGTTAAAAAAAATGTAAATGCAACCTGAATTATAGATGTTTGAACATACACCTTCAGAATATTCAGTTTTTGAAAGATACTGAGATCCAGTCATGCACTACATAAACAATTGGACCATAGGTACAATGTATAATGAAGCTGAAAAATTCTATCACCTAGTGATAGATGTTGTAAAGCTGTAGTGGAATGCATTACTCACATGTTTGTGGTGATGCTGGTGTAGACATGCCAACTGCATGGCAAGTCACATAAAAATATAGTGCATACAATTTTGCATAGTACATAATACTTGGTAATGGAAATAAATGACTGCTACTGATTTGTATTTACTATACTAAACTTTTATCATTATTTTCCAGTGCATTTTTCTACTTATTAAAAAAGTTTGCTGTAATACAAATGTTGTTTTATATCTGCAGCAGCCTCTTACATCTTGTGTTTACAGCATCACCTGATTGCATCATTTTTCTTGTACTTGATTTACTCTCATGTTGTTTTATAAATGTAATGTAGCCTAAGTTACAATGTTTATAAAGTCTACACTAATGTACAGTAATGTCCAGTAATGTCCTAGGCCGTCGATTCACTTACCACTCACTTAGTCATAAAGAGCAATTTCAAGTCCTGCAAACTCCCAGCACCATATTTTTACTGTACTGTTTCTATGTTTAGATATGGTTAGATACACAGATACTTAGCACTGTGTTACAGTTGCCTGTGGAATTCAGTACAGTAACATGCTGTACAGGTTTGTACCTAGGAGCAGTAAGCTACACCATGTATGATATTTGCACAATGACGAACTCACCTAATGATGCGTCTTAAAACATATCCCATTGTTAAGCAGCATGCGACTGTATTGTATTTTTGTAAGTTCTCTAAATAGCATCCACACCTTGATGGTGTACTCAGTAACAACTCTGCCTGGTGACAGTGGCTGACTATTTCCGACAGAAGGTGTCTGGGCTCTGCGACGCAAGAGAAACTATCTGAAAATCCTGTGGATGGAGGGGCCAACTGCTCCTGGGACAATGCTCTGCTGCTTTTCTCAGTGAATCGCACTGTGAAAGAAAACCTCTAGCATTTCATAGGATAAGAAGGGAAGATAATAATGGTGACTAAAATAGCACAAGGCTGACCTGACGATTTGGAAGATGGTGCCCATTCAAAGGGAAAAGGAGGTAAAAGACACTGGCTAGAAAGAGTAGCAAGGCAGTTTCCTTGAAAGACCCGAAAATGAGCAGCAGGGAAGATAAAAGGATAGCGGAGGTGCACAATAGCATATTCTTTTCTAAACCACCTAATTCTCCTGCTCTGTATTCATCACTGTCAGGCTCTACTGAGCCCTCAATGAGGGCTTTATGTTGAGCCTCATTATCTGCTCAAAGATAGAGGGAACGCCATGCAAATGCAGCCAAGCCCACAGATAGGCTGTTAAAATACTGCAATTTGTCAGCATTTAGATAAACAAATGAAGGGCATACTGTGTGTGGGAGGTAGACCCCTGGGAGCATTCTGAGTATTTTGACACTTGTTGTGAGAAATATCTTTAAAGCCCTCACACTGGTTTCTTTCTTATCTCTTAAAGGGAGGAAAAAGAGTTGCTAATTTACTTACTGGCTAAGATAGTTGGGAGGCTGGGGGAATCTCTGCTTTCATCCATTGGTACTTAAGTTGTTGATTAATGTCCTTCTCATTAGGCTCAGCTTTCTTTTCTGTCTGATGCTCAAACAGCCTCTAGGAGGAGGGAACTTTTAAGCTTCTACAAGTGGTTTACGGGAGAAAGTGCGCACACACTCACATCAGTAGCAAACCTTATAGTACAGCAAAGCTTTTGGTCAACCATAGGAATGTGGGATCATTCTCACGTCAAGAAGTTGGTGAAGTAAAGAGAGGAAAACCCCTTGCTTCTCCCAGGAACTTGGTCTTGTTGATTAACGAAAAATAAAATGAGCCATGTTAATTGTTCATAGCTTACAGGCTGTGCCCTTCTGTCCGCTGGAAGGGAAAGCGTGTCAAAGCAAGGCGGAGGGGAGCGGACAAAGCTGCCTTTGGTGATCTAGTCTATTCTCCAGTTTCTTAAAGGACTTTTAATGATGCACTGGTGACAGCACCTTAGAAATCAGATCAAATCAACTGTAGCACACTTTCAAAAGCAAGATTATGCAACAATGGGGTTGCCAGCCCCTCTCTGAACACGCCTGGCCGGCAAGACCGCCTGCCTAAGTTTACCCACAGCTGTTGCTCAGCCTAAAGCTGTCACGGTGCATCCCCACCCCACCTACCCCAGAGCCAGACCTTGGTGGCATGAGCAGCCTATCTGTCTCAATCCCTCCCACAACACAAGAGTCACTAAAATCTCATTTGTGCCTCTCTGCCAGTCGGGCCTCCGCACAAACCTTTCTGTTCTTTGAGCAAAATGATGTGGACTTAATTAAGTGTGGTAACTTATGTGTAAGGCTGTATTGATGGAGGAAATGCGGTACAGATGTGGTGTGAAATGATGGTGAATTACTCTTGTGAAGAATACAAATCAGGGTGAGCACCCATTATCTGAGACCAAAAGAAGTTACTGGGCACTCAATTATCGCTGTCTTTGTCACCGCAGTGCACCAGATGGTTACAACACTGAAGAGTTTTCTATTATCATAACATTTTCCTGGAGTGCTTTTCTTCTTTTCCAATTCACCATAAGATGATTACCTTCTTATGGGGAGTTGATTGTTAGGAAGGGTGTTGGAGGGTCATACACTGATTCTGTGGGGAGTAGCGGGGAAGGGGGCAGTGGGCAGTGTCTTCAGCACCAGCAGTGGTTGATAAACTCTGCTGTGATTCAGGTCATCCCATAGTTGCTCCTGCGAAACGACTGCTTGGTCCCCCTCCTCCCTCAGAATCCACCACTCCACTTTTGCACCCAAATCCAGAAGACACAGTGTTTGTGTGTGACCGGCTGCTCTGCCTTCTGTCAAAGCATTTCCAGCCAAGTGAGCAGTTTTTCTTTTAAGGAACTGAGTGGTCAATAAAATTAATTCCCACTCATTGGCAGCATTGAGGCATCAGGTGAGGAGGAAAGTAAATGCCCTTGTGAGTGTAGGGCTAGTCATTAACTCGGGGCACCCAACTCTATCATCTGCCCATTCCTCCCTGGTGCCAGGGAGGGGCGGAGGGGAACAACACCTCTATGGTAAATAAATAAATAAAACTCCACACCATGAAAATCTCTGAAGCAGCAAACCCAGACTTGAGACTCATGGGAGCTTGAGATGATCTTAATGACCCCAGGCCTTGAAGAATCTTCCTGACAAAAGAGACAAAATAGTGACATGTGGAAACTACAGGCTGCTGTTTTGTTCATTGTTGGATAGTCCTTTGGAAAAAATGAATTTTCAGGGAATTCCAGGTGATGTTTTCTGACATGGATTCCAGGTTGATTGATGCTTGAACTGAGAGGAGGAAGGGAGTATAATTTCACCATTTCCTCCCCCCACCAACCTGTGCCCTGGGCTGCCACTGTATCTCTTCCATTTCTTCAAAAATACTCCTTCTAGCCCTGGCTTGTGGCTCAGTGGATAAGGCACCGGCCTGCGAACCCAAAGATCGCTGGTTCGATTCCCCAGCCAGGGCACATAACCAGGTTGCAAGCCAGGTCTCCAGCCAGGTCCATAGCTGGAGGCAGGTGAAAAGCAACCACACGTTGATATCTCCCTCCCTCTCTGCCTCTCTCCTTTCCCCTCTCTCTGGAAAATAATAAATACAATCTTAAAAAAAAATACTCCTTCTCTCTGCAGAGCTATAATATGGTAAGATTACATGTTCTTTGCTGAATGGGCAAAGGACCCCACAGGCCTTTCTCTAAAGTTAACTGTTGTTAAGGCTGCCTCTGTTTGCTAAACATAATGACGGTGCTATGAGGAGTAATGCCTTTATGACTTTCCTGCTTAAAACAAAAGCGCAGCGCTAGTGGTGTCTGCTTGAAACCTGATCATGTGGTTTTCAAGGCTGGCACCCACATCCTACTTTGGGGTTAGCCAAATAAAACTATATTTTGGTTTGGTGTTTCTAGCACTGAGGAAATGATGGGTATGATATCTGGTTCAGAGTTTGTTTACTTAAACTGCGGCCACCGTGAGACGCACGTCCATTTTCCGTGACTGAACAAAAGCCTCCCCTTCCTCCCCCTCCCCTACAGCTTCCAAAGGCAACATTCGCCCCTGGCTTCCTTTTAAGTGTTTTCCTATTTAAAGCTAAAAACTCCATAATGACAGTGTCTCATCAAAAGAGAAATCAAAATGCTGTCAAGTTATAGCCTAGAAAGTCAGCACTGAGCACCAAAGGCTATTTATTATTCACAAATACATGAAGCCGCTGACATGCATTGCATAGATCCAATTTCAACCTTGTCTTTCCTTTAATAAGCAAAACAAGCTGTGCTAGCAAATGAATAATCAAGTGGTGATAATGTCTGTTTTCTTTAAACATGCAGCAGAAATATCCATATTTCTGTAACAACAACAATCACCAAAAAGAGCTCATCAGAAATCCACAAACCTGATTTTGGCTGCAACTCAAAAAAAAAAAAAAAAAAAAAAAAAAATGTATGTGCATGATCTCAGGCCCAGTTACCACATTTTCATAATCACAAGTTTCTTTCACTTAGAGGAGTCTAAATGTCTTTGAGTATCTTTTGTGTGACATGGACCCAACCTTGCATAATAATCTATCAAAGAATGAGAGGTGTTAGTCCAAAAAAGGTAAGGGTGATTAAAGGCTGCATTAATCACTTTGCTAGATAAATTGTTGAGATTGCAGCCTGAGACACATGTCACTATGTTCTCTATTGTTGCGACAATCTTTATGGTATATAAAAGTAAAAGATTTCAAAATCGGCAGTGAAAAAAATGTTCTCTGCCATTGGACAAGCCCATGAGTTCCACTTTTCGACAGGTGGTTATTACCTTGGTCATCATCTGGGTTTTTATTTTTGTAAAATCATTCATGGATAAAACAAGAGAACTGTTTGCTGCTAACACAAGCTTGCAGCAAATATGCAAATACCCAGCGATCCAGAATTGCAGCAAAAATATGGAGCAATAGATCAGTGAAGAGATTCAACAGTGGCTGCTGGCTGTAAAGACCATAAAAACTATTGTGAAGGCAACTAAAAATTCTCAAACACAGTCCTTACATTTTAAACTTTTGAGCTAGTTAATGATTCAAGGGAAAAAACTCATAAATGTCTCCATAGCATCTGTGATAGATTAGATTATTGTTTAGGAATACTCTGTTGCTCTATTTCCATGGGAATACAGGTGGTCTCTGACTTATAATGGTTTGACTTAAGATCTTTTTGACTTTACAATGGTGTGAAAGCAATACACATTCAGTAGAAACATACTTCAAATTTTGATTTTTGATCTTTTCCCAGGCTAACAATATGCAATAAGATACTTTTTTTGTGATGTTGGGCAGCAGCAGTTAAGATAGTGCTTGCTTCCAGCCAAGCATACAATCATGAAGATGACCAATACTCTATAGTGTAGAATTAAATGCATTTTTAGCTTATGATATTTTCAATTTACTGCGGTTTTTTTGGAACACAACCCTAACCCTAAGTCAAAGAGCATTTATAATATAGTTCATTGTTCCTTTGAAGCTGGTTTTGTTATGTGATTTACTTTTGCCAATAGAATGTTAAAAGATAAAACACAGCAAAGTCTTGAAATGTACATACATGTTTCCCCTTGCTTATTTGTGTCTCAGCATCATGAGTAGTGCATACCCAGACCTACTTTCTAGTCCCTGGAAGAGAGGAGACACATGAAACAAAATTGAGTTGCAACAGCCAAGTCCAGGCTAGATCAGCCAACCCCAAGCATGTGAACAAGCCAAACCAAGATCTGTAGAGCTACTCTGCTGAGTTCAGCCAATCTGCAGACACATAAATAATAAGTCATTGGAGGAGGCGGGGGGCAGGGTCACTAAGATTTTATAGTTATCTGTTACACAGGTGATTTCAGCAATATGTAACTCATACATGTTCTCAGAAATTTACCAATGTAGTTCTCACCCTTAGCTTAACAGAGATCCTGTCTTAACTAATTTAATTGATCTAATTAGGGCCCAGACATCCATATTTAAAAAGCATTCAAGTGATTCTAATATTCTAATGCAGCCAGAGTTGAGAGCCATGGAAACATGACTCTGACATGAAACTGACTGTACACAAAACATGACAAAGGCAACGGGATGGTCCTGAAAGCCAAAGCAGAAGCTATGTCTAACAAATTCATGAAAAAAAGAAGATAATACACATTATATTCTCCAGTGGACAATTTCTAAAAATGTTGAATATAGGATCTTCCCTCAGAGATTCTGATTTAATTGGTCTGCATTGTAATTTGGACATCTTTTTTTTTTTTTTTTTAAGTTGCTCAAGTCATTCTAATGTGCAGCCAACACTGAATTTTGTTGTAGGTGGAGTAACTTGTTTTCCAAATAATTCAAGTAGTGGAGAAACACTTGTGAGGACTGGGATTTCAAGGCAAGACTGTAGTACAAGAGCAACCAAAATACAAAGAAATGTCCACAGTCCAAAAAAGACAAGGTTCATGGTGGTGAATAGAGCTAGGTCACACTTTTTTTTTTTGGTACATAAACTGAGGTGTAATTACAAGAAAAGATATAACTCTTACTAAAATGGTAGCAAAAGTCAGGTTAGGAAAAGAAAGAAAATGTAACAGGGACTCCAATTTACTGAACTAGGGCTTTTGGGAGGAATTTTGCTGAAAATGGAATTGTTCCAAGCATTTAAATCTGGGTTGAAATTACTGGTAAGAGTTTAGGCAAGGATTGGTAACTCATATGCTTACAGATGTTAATTTCAGCACTATGAGTAAACACATTGAGGGAATATGGCATGGTGGGATTTGTGGCATCTTGGAGCACATACCTAGTAAAAGCACAACCCAAGCCTAGACAATTCTTGTCATCAAGATATTTTTTAAAAAGATTTTATTCATTATTTTCAGAGAGAAGGGCAGGGAGGAAGGAAAAAAGGGAGAGAAGCATCAGTGTATGCTTTCACCTGCCTCCAGCTAAGGATATGGCTGGAGATCTGGCTTGCAACACCGTTATGTGCCCTGACTGAGAATTGAACCAGCAACCTTTGGGTTCTCAGGCCAGTGCCAATCCACTGAACCACACCAGCCAGAGCCAGGATACTTTTTAAAAAGAAGCTAAGAATCTGGAATTTTCTTAAAATTGCTTAGTTTTTAAGTACTAACAAAGAAAACTGTGATTTATAAATATTGTCAAATTTAAGTAAAAATTATCTTGAAATAAATTTGGGCTACCAGCTACCAGTTTAAGATCTCGAGGTTATATGGTTCCAACTGTTCAGTGCAATTTTTATTTCAACTATGCCCTCTCATTACAGTAGCCCAAGCAGAAGTGAAAACACTAAGCGAAAGGACATTCTCAGAGGCCAGCATTAGAGCTTGACTCAGTCTTGTGTCCTATCAGAATCCATGCAATCACTACCAGGCAGAAATCTTGAGGAAAGATTTCAAGATAAGTGGTCCTAAAGATTGTAGTCTGACTTTAGCTCCAGCACAGGGCTTCACTACCTTTCTACATGTTAAAAATATCCTCTGTCTATTGACATGCTCCTATTTAACACATTGGACTGCTTTCAATTTGTTATGATTAACAACACCAAGGCTGCTTTTAATCTAAAACTTGAAAATACAGTGTGTATACAATGACTTTATATTTTGAGCCAAAAATAAGGACACATAGTCGACAAGAGATTTCTTACATCACTTCTGAATGTGAGAAATACTCTGGGAGAGCTCATCTGAATGTCAACAATTTGGTAATTCTGGGAGGTTTTATAGGAATGGTAGAAGTTATTTAAGAATCATGGTGGTCATATGTATTTGTGCTCACAGGGAATTTATACATTAGGTACTAACATTTTGTAGAAATTATTTTTCCCATTTCCCTTTGTGAAATGCTTTTTCTTCTCCAGTTTTCAGATATAGGGACTAATTTTTCTTATGAAGTTCAGTTTCCTTCCTCTTTATCCTCTCATTTTCCATTCATACCACCAAACCGTACATTTCCTGCTTTAAATCTATGATTATTGCTCTCAGAGGAACAGAAACTTTTATTAGAGAAAATTCTTTCTCCACCCAGACAGATAAAGAGTATTGATTCCTGATAGAGGGTAGAAAGGGTTGGGCAACATTCGTCTTAAATTCCCTTACCTTCTTTGCTTTTTCATCTACAATCTTCTGATTGGAACTCCAGAGTATCTTTATATTAGGATCATAGAGTCATTAACTTCAGGCTGCAGACATTGCTTAGAATTTTATATCCTTTTAGGAACCCAAAGGTATGCACACATCCCAAATCTGACCATTGACAAATTCAAAGATAAACACCACTTAGTAATTCCTTTCATTTCTTCATTCAACAAATATTAATGATGCACCCCAGAGGGCAAACTAGATATGGTTTCTCTGTTTATGAAACTAGCAGCCTATGTGAACAGCAAACTTTAGTAAATAATTAATAAATGAGAAATAATAAATAAAATAAAAATAATAACTACTAACATAAATGATTATAAAATTGCTTTCAAGTTAAATGCTGAAAGGAGAGAGGCTAAAAGATTTGATCTAGTCAGGAAAGTAAGAAAAAGCTTCACTGAGGGTATCTGAGGGGCAAATAAGAATCTTAGTAGATAAAGAGGAGGAAGACTTTGTGATGAGGAAGAGCACTAGGCAATAGGCAAAAAGGTCTATTGATATGGCTGGTCCAAGGGAAGGGAAAAAGAATCTACAGTATCCTATGGAATCTGAGGGGTAGGTTGAAACCAGGCAGAGAGGTGTTCTATAAGCTGTTAATATGTGTTGTTTGCCCATATACAAATGGGAAGCCACATAAGAGTTCCAAGTTATTATGTGATAGCTTGGTGATGGGCCTATTCTGTATTACCCCAGGAGGGTAGGTTGAATGGTAGAGTTAAAATGATCACGGGTAGAATCATTTGAAGGGATTTTCAGCTTTTCAGAGAAAATTAAAAAATAGTTTGGAGTGATGGTTATAGTTTTTAGAAAATAAACTAAGTTGAGATATATTAGTAAATAAAATTGGGGTTGGTTTGAAGAAAGGATGAGAGAGAGAGAGAGAGAGAGAGAGAGAGAGAGTTCAAGACAGATTTGCATAATGGGATGAATGTTGCTATCTTGATCTGGGAAGTAAAACCCAGAAGATCATCAGATAATAAGATCCTGAGCTTAATCTGGACCTATTGGATTTAGGATGTCTTTGAGACATTTAGTAGAAATTAGCAAATTATGGTTGTTTAAAAGTTTAAGAAAATGGACTAGAGATTAGATTCCAGCTCATATAGTGGGGAATTGAAGGGAGACATGTAGCTGAGATTCTCTAAAAATGTTGTGGAATAAGTGAAGAGAGCTAGGACTGTTTTCTTGGAACAACTAACAAGAGCTTCCCAAACTGAAGACAAAGTAAGAAAACTAGACGAAGGGAGGAGGAAAACCAGAATACTGTGTCATGGAAGACATAGAGAGATAATGTGCTAAAAAGAAAAGAAAGGTCACTAGTGTCAAATGTTGCTGAAAAGAGAAAGAAAATTTTGGCCATATTCTTTGGATTTAGTGATGAGGGCTTTGGTCACACTAACAATAGTTCAGTAGAATATCTGGGCCAAGCATACATTGGAAAGACTTAACAAAGTTTTTTCTGTGTATCTTCCAGTCCTACATCTCACATAAACACCGGGGAAGTTATTTAAAGCAAAACTATCTAATTTGATACTTTAGTAAATGGATATTGGAACCAAAGATCAGTATCATTTGGCTATCTCCCACAATCCTGATTCCACTGTTCCTACCACCACCTCTCTGCACTGTGTTAGGATGCAAAGTTCACTTTCGAAAATTTATTTTTCATGTGGGAAATAAAATTAAGAGGATAATATACTTGGTTTCCTTTTTATATAGCCAAATTGTCTTAATGTAACATTAAAACTTGGAATGCCAGCTTTAACCAGTGCCTAGGGACACATATTTCTCCTTGGTTTGTTAATAAGCTTTCAAAAATATCTCTGTTATCAAAAAGAAGGAGAAATAACTGAAATTTGTGTTGAAGGCAATCGAGTGAGTAAGCAAAATAAATAATACAAAAATTGTAAATGTCAGTATTAGAAATTGGTGAGTTGTATAGATAGGAAGCTGATTCAATGTCAAAGCTATTATTTTCCAACTAATAACCAAAACCTACAAATTTCTCTTTTCTTGTATATCTACTTATCTATGAAAAGAAATATTATATAACTCATATACACTCAAATCATCAAATTAATTAATTAATTTATTTTTAGAGATTTTATTCATTATCTTTAGAGAGAAAGGCAGGGAGGAAGGAAGAAAGGGAAATAAACATCAATGTATGGTTGCCTTTCACCTGCTTCCAGCTACGGACCTGGCTAGAGACCTGGCTTGCAACCTGATTATGTGCCCTGGCTGGGGAATCGAACCAGCAACCTTTGGGTTCGCAGGCCAGCACCTTATCCACTGTGCCACCAGCCAGGGGAACCATCAAATTAATTTAAAGAATGATGTCCAAGTATATTTTGAGCAATTTAGACATAAATGTTTTGTCTTTCTCTATACAGGAAGCATAAAAGCAGTTGATTCAAAATGACAATATTTAAGATTTTCAAAAAGTATAATTAAAAGCTTTCCAGTGGAATACAGATTTGGGAGAGTGCATGTGTTCATTGCTGACATCTAATGTAATACCAGAAAAAAAGGATCCTTAGAGATATCCATTCAGGGTCTACTTAGCTCTAAGGATATCTTGCCTTGGTGCATAAATCATAAGTCATTTATTCACTCAGTGAGAACATATTTCCACACACCTTCTGCATACTAGACAATAGTTGTGAATTTGTAGACAAATCTCTGCCACCACTGAGTTTATATTGTAGTGGAAAAGGTAATAATAAACAAATGTATAGTGAGACATTTTACAGAGTAAACTAGGGCCAGTGAAAGAAAGAACAGAAATGGTGGTTGCTATTGCAGACAAGTTGGTAACCAGGGCTCTATATGAGGAAGTTAAATGGAGATCTGAAAAACCTAAAGGAGCAAGTTTTTATCATAAGAGTAAAAGAGTAGTTTACATGTAAAGTACAATAACCCTGAAGCATGCACAATGTGTGCCCCATAAACCAGAGCCCTGCCAGCTCCATATTCCCCCAGACCTTGAGGACACAGAGAGTGTGTTTATTCTACTGCATCCCTGAAGGTGCTCTCATCAGTTACAGCAGCCAAAGAAGAAAAAAATCTGTTTTCTATTATTGTCTTGTCTTGGAGAGTTTACTTTGCAAATTTTCTGTGGTTTTTATTAAACTGAACCAGAAGGGGTCTCTGAATAGATCTATTGCTTTGGGAGTTAGAAACTAGCTTGATGTCTGGCTTTTGGGGTACAGCCAAGCTCCCCAGCTCACCTCTGGTGAGACTGGCCTTATTGTCTTCCCTTCCTGAAGGCAGACCCAGGAGCCTACCATTTCCAGGGACACAGTGAGAAAGCTCAACCCATAAAAACACAGGTAGTCTGACCAAGCAGACCAAGCAAGGTGTATGCATTATCTCATCAACCCAAAGGCCTAAATAAAAGCCACAATACTCAGGGCAGGGGCAAGAGAAGATTTTTGGTATCTTGCCATTTGTGCCTCAGGGCTGGTCTGCCTGTTCCTTCATAGATTCCTGTGAACTGGCAGGGAAACTACACGGAGTCGTCTTTGTATTTTAAACCTAGAAACAGGGACCTTATTGTCACATTTGAGTACATTGATCTGCATTCCCATTGTAGGAGAAGATACAGAGGCATTCTCTCAATATGATTTTATATTCCCTGTTCTAGAAATCCAACTGACTGCCCAGAAGCCACCTTCTACTCAATGCCATGGGTGTGTAGCCCACACATTATTTAAAGGGAAGAAAAACCCCATTGATTGCAAAGTTGAGAGAATTCCCATCAAATCTGGGTTTCTGCATGCTCTTGAAAAAACTCTGACAGTAATAGAACCATAATCTCTAATTGTAACAATTGGAACTTAACATCTGATTTCCTTATATGAGGCCTTTGCCCTCCATTGCATCCTAATCCTCATCATAATCCTACTACATCTCAGCTGCTCACATCACTTAGTTCATTTCCTGTTTGGCCTCCCTCTGTAGACATCAGTTCTTATGACATATCTTTTAATATATTATCTTATTCTTGTTACCCAGCTCCTTTTCCTAGAATACTGCGCACAACAATGGGAATGACATCATTATGGTGCATACATCCAGTGGCTACTATAATCTGGTACCTTACATTGAAAAAGAGGCAATGACTTCCTTGTTTCTTCATTCTAGCAATGTAGTAATTTGATAGAATTATGATAGGCATAAAAGCAATTGGCAATGGAAGAAAATGTTAGATTGTGTGTATCTAGGTGGGGAGATAAACTATCCTAGAAAAGAGAACTGGTGGCGCTTTCTCAGTATCTAAGGTTCTAAAAGAAGGAGCTCATTTTCATGTATACTCAAGATAATTATTTTTAAGCTATTTTTACGAAAGAAATGTTCAGACAAAGCATTCAACCACTTGTGTCTTTCCTAGATTTTAAACTCTAAAGTTCAATAGGCAGATGTCTTTGGTTTAATAGTGTTTAACCAGTTGTGAGTTCATGTCACATGGAAAACACAGTAGACATGTTTCTGAAGGAATAAAAGTCACAGGGCCATCATGTCTGTGTTCTCCTTCCAACATATGTCCCCATCCAGGTCAGCCTAGAGGACTCCCTGACACTGAGTCAGACCACACCTTACAACTTCTTGAGTGGTTAAAGAAATTCCATTTGAATTGAAGTTGCCCAAAATAGCTATGGCATACAGAGAATAAGAAATATTTTACAACAGAGGCTAATTAGTCATACAGCAAAACATTCCTCTCTTGTTCAGCCTGGCAACATCTTTCATTAATTATTCCTGCATTTGTTTCCTAAGGCTGATGAACAGCTGGCTTGTACTTGAAGTTACAAAGAGATCTTGGTTTAGGAGTACATTTTAGTATCCACTATTTCATCTAATAGCTCTGGGACATTTTCAAACATCTTGTTATGAGCTTGCCTATATTATTACCACCTGTGACCTTCCCTTTAGTAGCTGCCAGCACTGATGGGAACTCATCTGCTTCTTTCTGAGCAGGATTACGGGAGGAAGGAAGTTGAGGAGACTTGAACAAGATCTTGATCTGGTGCACACTTTGAAGAATACCCAAAGCTTCTTTGAAAATGTAAGCCATGTAGGGAATTTGGAATAGAAGTTTTGTTGTTATTTTTCCTTCCCACATTTAAGCAGGTAGCTGTGTTGTGTAGTTGTGTGCTTCAACAGTTTTTGGCAGGCTGAAAGTGGAATCTATCTTTTAGCTTGGTGTTTCAGAAGGAGAGGGACAGAAGCAGGCTCAGGTCTTTGAGGATGACAGGGTTTAGAACTGGCACATCATCACTTCCACCATATTCTATTTATTAAAACGAATCACAAGGCCAGCTCAATTCAACAGACTTTGAAATAGACTGAGCCCTTTCACCAGATCATTGCAAATGACATGAACGAACACAGGGTGGTTTGGAACACTGGGGCCATATTTGCATTCAGTTTATTGCATGGAACCTTTGCAAATTTGTTGATACCAGAAATCCTGTATCAGATTAACCACAACTGCCACTTGCTTTTTTTTTTTTTTTTTTTTTAATTTTATTGTTGTTGTATTACATCCATCCCCTTTTTGCTCCCCTCTGTCCCCCCACCCACCCACCCATTCCCCCCAAAGTCAATACCACCTGTTGTCCATGTCCATGGTTCCTTTATACTAGGTTCTTGTCTAAGCTGCTCCCCATCTTTGCCTCTACCTATCCCTCCCCCCTACCC